>PVIH01002149.1:0-201438 GCA_004025045.1 Sigmodon hispidus
CCAAACATCCCTGAGACCCTCTGTGCCCAAGAGCGAGCCTTTTACAGAAGTGTGGGGTGTTCTTACCAAACATCCCTGAGACCCTCTGTGCCCAAGAGCGAGCCTTTTACAGAAGTGTGGGGTGTTCTTACCAAACATCCCTGAGACCCTCTGTGCCCAAGAGCGAGCCTTTTACAGAAGTGTGGGGTGTTCTTACCAAACATCCCTGAGACCTTCTGTGCCCAAGAGCGAGCCTTTTACAGAAGTGTGGGGTGTTCTGGTTATACTGTTGGAGGTTGTTTTAGTTTTTGTTTTTCTCACATTGCTCAGCACTTGAAATGTCTTAGAGTTGTTGATATCACTTGTGAATGTTAGCAAGACCATTTTGCATGTTTTGTGTCTGCTCCAGCCAGTGTGATGTAAAAGCTGCTGTGTGAGAGTGGCTTGTTCAGTGTGCCCTCCTGCAGGCCGCTCCCACGCTGCCCACATTTGCCATCTTTCGGCTCTGTCTCTAGTCTGTTTCTGAAGTCCTGTGCTGTTGTTGCATTTCAGATTCCTTGCTCAAGAAGAGGAAGGCTCGCTCCATGCTCCCCCTGAGCACAAGCTTAGACCACAGGTCCAAAGAGGAGCTCCATCGAGACTGTTTGGTACTAGCAACTGCAACACATGCCAAAGGTACCAAGCGGATCCCTTGCCCCTGTGTGCTCTTAGTTGTTAATAGTGCTGTGTGTGAAGTAAATGAGCAAATGCCCTCTCTCTCAGCGTCCTTATCCTTGGCTTCCCTGCCCCACTGCCATGCCCCTCCTGTGCAGTCACGGCTCCCAGTATCCCACTGTCATTCTGTTATTCAGTCAGCCATCTTGGTGCCACAGTCAGCAAATCTCAGCACAGTCTCAGTGTAAATCTGCTTCTACTCTTCCCTACCAGTCTTTAGGGTTTTTTGTTTTTTTTTTTTTTAATCTTCCCTAGAGATGCCCTGTAATGTGGCAGTTACTTTAAAGTATTTGATGGCAGGTTTTTTTTGTCTTTGTTTTTGTTTTGTTTTTTTTAATTTTTTTAAACTTTATTTATTTATTTGCCTTGGTGTTTGCCTGGAACTGGAACTGCAGACAGTTGTTAGCTGCCATGTGGGTGCTGGGAATTGAACCCCGGTCCTCTGGAAGAGCAGACGGTGCTTTTAACCGCTGAACCATCTCTCCAGTCCCTTGATGGCAGTTTTTTAAAGTGATTTTTGGTTTTGTTTGTTTTTCACAACCCAGTATTTTGGTATTTGAGCAATTTGGTGTTTGTTGGAAAGAACAGCACAGTAAAGCACAGTTCAGAGAGTCTAAAGAATGTGTCTCCTTGCCCACTCCACACGCTACCACTGTCTCCTCTTGTGCTTTTTTAGGTATGGCTTGTTTTTGGAATATTGAGATGGCTTAGAGCCTCCTTGATTAAACCTAGTGGGAACTAGGGGTGTTTTACGTTCTTGGCTGGGGTGGGTACTCTGGATGGAATCCAGGGCCTTGCACATGCTGGACAAGTTCAGTACCAGTGAGCTGTACACAAACAGAGTTGACTGGTTGGTTGGTTGGTTGGTTGGTTTTTCTCTGTTACAGTCCTGGCTGTCCTAGAACTCTCTTTGTAGACCAGGCTGGTCTCTAACTCACAGAGATTCTCCTGCCTCTGCCTCCTGAGTGCTGGGATTAAAAATGTACATTTGCGGGGCTGGTGAGTTGGCTCAGCGGTTAGGAGCACCGTCTGCTCTTCCAGAGGACCCGGGTTTGATTCCCAGCACCCACATGGCAGCTCACAACTGTCTGTAGTTTCAGTTCCAGGCAAACACCAAGGCAAAAAATTAAATAAATAAAAGTGTTTAAAAAAAAAATGTACACTTGCACACCTGGCTTCTAGGGAATTCTTAGGATGCTCTGGTTAATTTTTGTTAATATTTTTAACAGTAATTTAAAAATAAAAAGATATGTTGAATTTGGGATCCTCTTAATAATATTTTTTCCTCAAGCCTTCGTCAGCACAAACTACAAAATGGTATTGTCTCATTAGATTTTGCCCAAGCTGAGTTTTAAAGGCTCCAAACGGTTTCTGTAACCAGCAGGAGGTAGAGTAAATGAGGAGTTGGAATGTAGTAGGAGGTGTTGGGGCATGTTTCCAGAAATGACTGGACAGAAAGCAGTGGCTGTGTCATCAGTGCCCCATTGACGTTTTCTATTTCCAATTAGCAGAGCTAAATGAAGATGTGTCTGCTGATCTTGAGGAAAGGTTCCACTTGGGCCTCTTCACAGACAGGGCTACTCTGTACAGAATGATGGAGACAGAAGGTGAGGGCTGCTCTTCCCAACCTTGATGCGTGCCAGCAATGCATTGCCAGGCTATGCAGCTTGATCTGCTTGCAAACATGTTGCCATCATGGCTACTCCCATATGTTCTTATGTGGTTATGCAGACTCCAAACAGTAACCACTAACTGGTGCTACTTGAAGGGCACTGGTGACAGTGGTCAGCTGGGCTCCAGCCCCATTAATATATGTTGGGTTTGTTCCGTGGCTCACATCTATAATCCCAACAGTCTGGAGGCTAAAGTAGGAGTATCACAAGATTGAAGCCAGCCTGTACAGCCATCCAGTAAGTTCTAGGGCAGCCTGAGCTATGAGAAGACTTATAGCTTCTCATAGGGATCAGAGGGATGGCTCAGCAGGTAAAAGTGCAATGCTGACCCAAGCTCAGTCCTCAGAACACACATAGCTTGTACTGTAATCCTAAAACCCCTTTAAAATGGGAAACTGACAGGAGAGTGAGCTGGAGCTGATGTCATGGTGCAGAAACAGGAACCCTGTCTCAGAAGCAAAGTGAAAGGAAAGATTAAAATTGGTGTTGAAGAGATGGCTCAGTGATTAAGAGCACTGGCTGCTCTTCCGAGGACCCAGGTTGAATTCCCAGCACCTACATGCACACCTGTCTATAACTTCAGTTCCAGGGCAACCCTCACACAGACGTACATGCAGGCAAAAAACCAATGAACATAAAATATTTTTTTTAATTAAAAAAAAAATGTTAAGAGCATTTTAGTAGGTGGACTTGATGATCAGTAAGAGACTATATACTTCACCTCCACTGTGACTTTTGTTTTATAAAGGTCAAAACAGCTTTTCAACACTGTCTCTTCTAAACAGGAAAAGGTCACTTGGAAAGTGGCCACCCTGAGCTTTTTCACCAGCTCATGCTCTGGAAGGGTGATCTGAAAGGCGTTCTCCAGGCAGCAGCAGAGAGAGGGGAGCTTACAGACAGCCTTGTGGCTGTGGCGCCAGTAGGTATGTGCTTCTTGAAAAGGTGACCTTCCAGATGTGCCACTAAAGGTGCCTCAACACTGGTGTGCCTAGCCAGCACCTGGGAGGCTGGGGCAGAGGAATCACCAGTTCAGGACCCAAAAGAAAAGATGATTTGGTAGTACTGGCCTCAAGCTTTACAGACGCTGGCTCTGCAGCAGTGGCAAAGGCTGGGGACACCTCACCCACTGAGTTTTGTCAAGACAGAGTAGCTGTATCCCTCTCTTCTGTAAAGTAGGAGATTCATGTTGCTCACAGTTCTGGAGGTTTGGAAGCCAGGGCCAGCATTGCTGTGTGGTGGCAGGGACACCACAGAGGTCAGAATGTAGATAAGGCAGGGACAGGACAGGCTGGCTCTGTGAGCACGGCAGATTGAGCTAAGCCTTGCTCTTTTTCTAATAACTCCTGGAGATTAGTCCGCTGTATGGATCAGTAGTAGTCAGTCTCTCCAGGAATGCTGCCTACATTTTAATTACTGTCCACAATACCCACCTCTGGCAATGCCTATTAGCACATAAGCCACTGTAGGACAAACCACATCTTGAAGGACAGTTGGACCATATATGATAAATTTGAAAATGCTTAGTTTTTGGCCCACCAATTCTAATGATAGAAATTAGACTACACTCACACTCATGGACATAGCAAGAGCGTGTAAGGACCAGCATGTCCATAAGAGACCTGTCAAGTTATGTGCACAGGTGAGTAGACACCCATACAAACACCCAAAGACTGAGGCAGCTTTGACCACTCCCGATATGAGCCTGGGAGCACTGATCCGTGCTATGCCTTGTGCTGTACTGTGACAGTACAGTCAGGCTAAAGGTGACCCTAAGAAACCAAATAGCAAGGCGTCTGTTTATGCCTTCTTTATGCAGACATGCAGAAAAGAACATAAGAAAAATCTAGACATCTTAGTCAGTTTTGCAGTTTTCTAAGTGCTGTCAGAGGTGAAAGATGAAGTCAAGCAAAAAGAAGTCTAAGTTTGGTGAAATGGTGAAGGTAGATAAATTATACTGTGATTAGGAAATGAATGATAACCCAGCTCAGGGAAGCAAGACAAAAAAGTTCCCCTAAATGCCCTTAAAACACTACCATTCCTCTCCCACAAACATGGCCATCTCTTTGGAAGATGTAGCAAAAAATGCAGGGTGCCAGCTGGACATGGTGTTTCACACTAATCCCAGCTCTGAGAAGGCAGAGGCAGTTGGATGTCTGTGAGTTCCAGACCAGCGAGGTCTACATAGTGAGACCCTGTCTCAAAAGATCAGCTGCTGAGAAATGACAGCAAAAATCAACTGAGTATCACCAAGGCTGCAGAGATGAAGTACACGGAGGAAGTTTGCCTGCACCAGGGTTCCTCTGAGCCTTGTCCAGAAAGAGGTGGCAGAAGAGGCTGAATTTTAAATAAATAAATAAATAAACGAATGAATAAATAAATAAATAAATATCTGTCTTAATGAATAAATACCCTAGAATAGGAGCAGCATGATTGACACATCTCTGTGGCTATGTGGTAGAGTCGTTAATGCTGTGGTGAACATTTAAGTGGGCCGCATAAATCAGAATGTGTGGTGGGTCTCATCAGCCTGGCCAGAAGCTCTCTTTGGACAGCACCCTCAATGGAAGGCATGTGGGCACACTGTCTCACTATCACTGTCTACTCCCACCCAGAAGTGTCCCCTGAATTGCATCTTTTGTGTGATAGAGTGAGTCAAAGAAACAATTCCTGTTTCAGAATATGGGTGGAAGGAGGAAGTGAAGCCAAAGAGCTTCTGTAGCATTTGAAGTAGTATCTGATTGTTCTGCCTCTTGGATTGATGAAAACTGCATTTTAACTCAAGTATATCTCCTTTATGCACCCTTCTCCTTCCATTTTTTTCTTTAAGCTGGCTACAGTGTGTGGGTGTGGGCTGTGGAAGCCTTTGCCAAGCAACTGTGTTTCCAGGATCAGCATGTCAAGGCTGCCTCTTACCTGCTGTCCATCCACAAAGTGTATGAAGCTGTGGAACTTCTCAAGTCAAACCATTTCTACAGGTCTGTGCGATTTGGGCCTCAACCAGCATCTGACATATTGTGATCTAAACTTGTTGATGAAGCAGTGGGAACAGAGAAAATAGTTGGGGGCTTGACAACTCATAAAGGGAGCTGTCGTGAAGATTATGTGTATGTGTGGGGGTATGTGCACAGGAATAGTGGATCCCTTAGAGCTGAAATTACAGGAGGTTCTGAGCTACCCAGCATGCTGGGAACCAAACTTCTACAGGAGAGCAGGGAGTGCTCTTAACTGCTGAGCAATTTCTTTGGTTCCACACCCCACATACTCTTAAGACTAATCCAGCATTCCTGTCTCAGGGTTTCTGTTGCTGTAGTAAATAAACATCATTTTTTAAAACACTTTTATGTCATATTCCCTCCCCCCCTTTTTTTTTTGAAAGAGATTGACTATGACTTAACTATTTATAATGAAAATAAACATGAACAAGTAATATTTTGGGAATTTGGACGTAGCTTTTCTTTATTTTTTGTTGATTAAGGGGCGTTGGCAACCCTATGAGGGTCTTGAGGCTGGATTATTTTAACTAGCATCTTGAACGTTGATCTTTTTATTAGAGAATTTTTAGGTTGCTTTGGCAAATGAAACTATATCTGCCTGGAAACAATTTGTAAGTTTTGATCTTTTGTGGAAACAAAAGCAGAAACTTTTTTAAACTTTATTTATTTATTTATTTGCCTTGGTGTTTGCCTGGAACTAGAACTACAGACAGTTGTTAGCTGCCATGTGGGTGCTGGGAATCGAACCTCTGGAAGAGCAGACGGTGCTCTTAACCACTGAGCCATCTCTCCAGCCCCCAGAAACTTTTTTTTTTTTTAAGCAACATATTTTTATAAACAGATTTTAAAATCAAGATATCTTTAAAATATATATTTGTTTAACTTAGTAGCCTTAATAATCAATTTTTTTGTAGTTAGCTCATTAAGAGTTAAAAAATTAAAAGAAAACACAATAATATCTATAATATAGACTTTTTGTCATTTTTATGTGGCCCTTTTGAAGCTTATGTATATTTTATACACATTGTATCTTGTTTAGAGGTCTTGTGAGTCTAAATTTGTTTTATTGAGAATCTTTAATCATTTTTTAACCAGAAGAACTTTTAGAATGTTAGTGTTATTTTGATTGTTGATTCTGCCCCTTTTGGTGGCTTTTTAATATGGCTGAGGTGTCCACTGTGTCTTTGCTCACCAGCAGACAGAGCAGACCCAAGTAAATGTAGCTATTAAAAAACTGTTTTTGACTTTATTTTTTTGTTTGTTTGTTTAATATAAGCAAAAACTTTAAATCAGTTACACTTATGTTGAGTCTTTTGTGAGACATACATGTTTAAACTGCTTATCTTGAACTCACCATTTTAAAATTTAAACCAGAACACTGCACCATCTCTGTACTATGAATTAATTTAGATATGTAATTTAGAAGCCATTTTTGGCTTTATTTTAGTGGTTTTAGAACACTTTTTAAGCTTTTTTAGACCTTATGTAGGTATTTGGGCCCCACGTTGGATGCCATCTGTTGTATATGGTTTTTGATTTTGTTTGGATAGAAGTCTGACTTGCCTGTGGCAGCTTTTAGCCCCCCGAAAAGAATGATTCAGATGCTTATATTAATTTTATATTGTTTGGCTTATGTCTGAGGCACATTGTTAGCTAGCTCTTTCATCTTAATTCAACCCATTTCCATGAACCTACCTGCCCTGTGGCCCAATGCCCCCCTGGCTCACCTGGGTCTTACATGCTGCTTCTTTGGCAGTCGGATGAAGTCTCCCTGACTCCACCCTCTTTCTACCTGTCTCTGCTCTAATTCCTTCCCCCACTTCTACGGCACCCAACACAGGCCAAAACAGTTTATTTACAAGATGATACAAAAACAGTCCCACTACAATACTGCTGATTTTCTTTCTGCTATTTTTGACTTCCTTACTTTTTTGTTTATGTAACTCAGGCTGGCCTTGAAATCCCTGTCTTAGTTTTCTAGGTGCTTAAACTACAGGTGTGCTACATGAAAACAATGGAATTTTCTCTATCAAGGTCTTTCCTTATCACTGATTGTCAGTGATGTGATGATGTCCTGGGGGTGGTTGTCCTTCCGTTGTCCTCCTTTAGAGAATGCTAAGCTTCTTTGTGATTCACCAAGATCTTTTTGGAAACTGGGAACAGTCTATTGGTGGTAGCCTTCAATCTGTGGCCATGTTGTGTGCATCTGGAATGCTGTGATTGTACTCTTTCCTTTCCCTTATTTCAGAAGGGCAGATTTAGAGCCGTCCATGCTGTGGACTAATGTGGGCTTTGTACCTTCTGATACACCTGTTGCAGCAAGCTTTGGGCATCATTAAGCTCCACACTCCCTGGTTGTTGTTTGTTTGGCCTCTTAGAATTTCCAGCATGGCCAGAGACCCAGCAGGATCCACAAGCAGAGCTCTAGCCACCTCTGTGTGTGAACAGCTTTCTCTGCCTTTGGTGCTACAGGTCTTTGGTTTAAAGGAATATGCCTTGAAGTAAAAGTCCCAAGTATTTCTTTTTTCTTTCTTTCTCTTTTCTTTCCAAACTACGATTTTCCTGTATACATCTGGCTGTCTTGGAACTCATTTCTCAGGCCAGGCCAGCCTTAAACTCACAGAGCTCTGCCTGCCTCTGCCTCCCTGTGCTGGGAGGCATTGCTCTTTAGATCATCTTTATCCCCCCAAAGCTTTACAGTGACTGCAGCTCAAGCTAACTTACATTTGGAAATGTTTGCCAAGTACCACAGATCCACCACATACTGAGCTAGATGCTGTGGTAGAAGTCCCACAAGCAGCACACTCTTTAGTCTTGGGTATGCTTTTCTGACTGGGTGATCAAGGTGAGCAAGAGTGTTTGCCCTGCAAGCAGGGAACTTGTGTTTACATCCCAGCATCCAGTGAAAAGCTGGGCATGGCTGCCCATGCCTGTGACCCAGTGTCACCAGGGGGAATAGAAGGATCCCAGGAGCTCATTGACTAACCAACCTAACCTATTTTAAAAGAATGTCAGGCCTCTTGCTGCCCAGCCAGTGGACCCAGGTTTGATTCCCAGAACCCGTGCAGTGGAAAACCTTAGAGAAACAGATCCACCTCCTGCAGGTTACCTGATGACCATATGCAGTCTAAAAGGGAAGGGTAAAGGTGATAAAAAGAAGTATGTGTACATGGGCACAGGCACAGATACCTATCTGTGCTGGGCGCGCGCACACACATACACACACACACAAACAATATCAAATATTAAAAAGTAAAAAGCAGCTAGTCATCCTGTACTGTACTCTTAGTAATTTCCCCAGAGGTGACAGGCATGGTTTGGAATAATGTTAGTGACAAAACATTCTTGCCATTTTGTGATGGTGAAGGTTTAAAATGCTGATGGAAGGAATTAGTGAAATTAATCATTTGGCTGCCTCCCCGGGGCACTCACTGTTTTCGCTGGTACTCTCATGTGGAGGAAGGAACCCTTGCAGATTGACTGAAGTACCTGCTTTTGCCTTTAGAGAAGCTATTGCAGTTGCCAAGGCTCGGCTGCGCCCTGAAGACCCTGTCCTGAAGGACCTCTACCTCAGCTGGGGGTCCGTCCTGGAGAAAGACGGTCACTATGCAGTCGCAGCTAAGTGGTAAGCAAAGAGGCCGAGGCTAACTTAATATTTGCTTGGAATAAGACATAATGGAAGAACTCAGTGTAGATATGGGTACAGTGACTGGAAAAGTAATAAAAAGGGCAGGGTGGAGAGCATTCAGTTACCTGACTTGGCACAGGCAGTCGACCTCAGTGGCAGACTTGAAGGATGAGCTAAGCAGAATGTGGGGGAAATGTCTAGGTCAGTCAGCACAGTGTACAAGTCAACAACATGTGGCCATGCTGACCTCAGCCTGCACAGAGACAGCCAGAGCAGGACCACTGGATGGACAGAAGGGGCATGGGCGGGTGGCACAGCTGGTGACTGGGTCTCATTCCTTCTCAGCTACTTGGGAGCCGCCTCTGCCTATGATGCAGCCAAAGTTCTGGCCAGAAAGGGAGACACAGCCTCACTCAGAACAGCTGCAGAGTTGGCTTCCATAGCAGGAGAGAGTGAGCTGGCTGCTTCCCTGGCTCTCAGATGTGCCCAAGAGCTGCTGCTGGTGAAGAACTGGGTGGGTGCACAGGAAGCCTTGGGATTGCACGAAAACTTGCAGGTCAGTCTGTGTGGAGCCTGAGGATGGGAGGGACCCTGTCCCTCTCTAGTCAAGCTAACCCCCCAGTAGACAAACTCCAGTTCAGGAAGTGTCTAGAAGCCATGGTGGCTGTCCTATCTCACTGAAATACTATAGATTGCTCATTACTGTATTTGGGGTAAGAGGTACACACACCACTGTTCAGTGATTTCTACTTACAAGTTTATGTAAACCGTGTGAACAGCTGCTGATATGCCAGCACCAGGGAATACAGGAACCCAGGGTCCCTGTATTAGCATTGTATCCCTTTGGGGAGTGGTTGGCCTTGGGCAGGAAGGTCATGGTGGATAACAAGCATGTCTAGTTTCTAGAAGCTTTGTTCCTGTGTAGCTGAAAATGACTCAGGGGCTGGATGTAGCTCAGTAGTGGTGGCTCATTTCTCTGACATGTTCTCAGGCTCCATTCCCAGCACTTCAGATAATAAAGACAATATTAGTGAATAACAAACCCTGCAAGTTGGGCAAACAGCAGTTTTCACTGACATGTTCATGTTTGTATATTACATGCTTTGGCCATATTCAGACTCCCACTGCCACCATTGTTTTTTCTGACACATAAGAACTGAGCTCTAGTCTGTAGTCCCTGCTTACCATAAATGTATTACGCAGCCCAGGATGGCCTCAAACTCAAAATCTTCCTGTCCCAGTCTCCCTGGAGTTGGCATTCCAGGTGTGAGCCACCTTGCCAGTTCTCACATGGACTGTTTAAGTTCCTCTTTCCCTAGCATAGGAATAAGGCCTGAAAACAGTGCCTCGCTGGGTGTTCAGAGCCCCAGGAAGACACATAGGTGGTCAGAACTGGAAGATAGTGCCACAGGGTGTATTAGCTATCAAATGACCAGGTCTGGGCAGAGTCATTTGCCTACAGTTCAGGAAAGGCTTTCCCAATAGTTCTTAAGCACTTCGTTTTCTCCCTGAAGCAGCATCCTCAACAAAGCAAAAAATAAAATGGTTCTATAGCCTTTTGGTCCACACTTTAGTGATGGATATTTTTGATTAGGTGCACAGGTGCCTTGTAGGCTCAGCTGAGGACTTCCCAGGGTGCAATGAGAAATCCAACAAATAATGATTTTCTGGAGCTTTTCTTGATACTTTTGTTGTGACGGATTCCCTGTCAGACTCTAGAAATGGCCTAGGCCTGCCCAGCTCCTGAGTCTGCCAAGCTCATCTGTTCCAACATCACTGCACTGTTGCCAGGAAAGGGGCCTGATGCTGCAGGACCAAGGAGTGGACCTGGGTGTGGCTTCCAGAGAGGCTATGTTGTAAACAATCTCCTGACTACAAAGGCACCTGCAGAGCTGCTGCATGTTCCCTGTCACGAGACTCCAGTGGGGCAGTGGGCTTGCTAAGGGGCTTGGGTGCTGTGGGCTCAAGTGGGTGTGACATGCCATCTACATTTTCCCGTTAATACCTCTTTGTTGGATCCCAGGGCCAGAGACTGGTCTTCTGCCTCCTTGAGCTTCTGTGCCGGCACTTGGAGGAAAAGCAGCCTCCAGAGGTCAGAAGCCCCTCCTCCGTTTACCACCAGTGGGCCACAGGCTCCGAAGGAACCTTGGTGCAAAGAGTGACTGGTGTGTGGCGCAGCACCTTCAGTGTGGACACCCCAGAGCAGTGCCGGGCTGCTTTGCAGAAACTTCAAGATGTCAAGTATCCATCTGCAACAAGTAACACTCCCTTCAGACAGGTGTGCCATGGCCCAGCCTTAACAGGAGCTATGCAGCTTGTATTTCAAAAAATACAAGGAAGTCTAGGCATTGAGGAGACCCCCTCAGATGAAAGCAATACAAAAAATTGGGGGCTGGAGTGATGACTCAGTGGTTAGGAGCACTGGCTGTTCTTCCATGCAGAGGGTTCAGGTTGAGTTATTAGCACTATACACAGCTAACAACCATCTAATTCCAGTTCCAAGGGATCCAACACCTCTTCTGACCTTCATGGGCACCAGGCATACACATCATGCACAGGCATATATGTATGCAAAATACTATATACAATAAAAATTGAAATTCTCTTGTTCCCCTCAGCTGCTATTTAACCCACCCCACTCACCCCTAGCTCACCAGAGAGTACCTGCCTCTAAGTTACCCATACTGATGCCCAGTAGTCAGGCTGAAAATACTGTACCTACTGTTCATCTTGACAACATACCTCAGTTTGTCTGCTTTTCAAAAAACGTTTAAATGAAAAGACATTGTACTTTTGAGCCAAGAGACTTCTTTGTGGTATACAAAATGAAAGCAGCTTTGCAGTTTCTTACAAAGATAAAATAATCTTGCCCACCAGCCAAGTGACTGGGTGGTTCCCAACAAGAAATAAAATCAAGAGGCCACTTAAAGACCTGCATACAAATATTTGGAGATGCTTAGTCCACAATAGCCCCAAATAAGCAACCACACAAGGAAAGAGTAGACTGCACAGATCAGTGACCCCAGAAACATACTAGCAGACCCAATAGACTCCCATTTACATGGATTCTAGAAAAATAATCAATGTGGCATAAAAAAGTAGTTTCTGAGGGGGTTAACTAGGAAGGGTGCTTTCAGAATGGTCTTGTTTGACAAAGGTGTCCTGTGCCTTCATTTGGTGGTACCTGTAAACTGCTTCTCAGAATGCTTCAATGCATAACCTAAGGGTTGGAGAGATGTTCAGTCAAGTAGGTAAAGTGGGGTTAAGGTTAGGGTTTAATCCTGTACACAGCATCCTACACCAGGTTCCCAGGGAAGCAGAAGCAGGCAGACCCCATAGGCTTGCAGTCACGACAGTCTAGCTAAATTGATGAGCTTCAGGCTCTGTGGGAGACCTGATCTCAAAAGATAAAATGGGGCAAGTGAGTGACGGTGGCACACGCCTTTAATCTCAGCACTTGGGAGGCAGAGGCAGGAAGATGGATCTCAGTGAATCTGAGGCCAGCCTGGTCTACAAAGTGAGTTCCAGGACAGTCAGTGTTACACCAAGAAATCCTGTCTCAAGAAGGGAAAAAAAAGATAAAAAGAAGAGTGACTGGGAAAAACGACCGACATTGTACCTCTGACCTGAACAATCTAAAATGGATTGGTATTCCCATTATTTCTGTTGGTTTTCTTCGTTTTGTTTTGTTTTGAGTTGGGGTCATATATAGCCCAGGCTGGCCCCGAACTTCTTATGTTGCTAAGGATGACCCTAAAGTCCTGGTACTTCTGCCTCCACCTCCGCAGTGCTAAGATTACAAGTGTGTGTCACCACACCAAGTTTATGAGATGCTGAGAACTAAACCCAGGGCTTTGTGCTTCCGAAGCAGGCACCAGACCAATTAAGCATGCCCTCCCCATTTTATTTTTCTAATTATAGCTTTAACTTACCTTGTTTTTGTTTGCTGTTTAAAGATAAGATGTGTAACTCAATCTGCCTTAGATCCCATGATCCTCCGTTGGCACACAAGCTTTCTTTGCCTTCACTGCTTTCATTAAGCACAGTGATCAGAAGTGCATCACCTCAGAATGCTGACTTTACCTGCAGACAGAGGGTGATGGGTGGGAGTAATGGCTTTCCAGGGTAGCTAGCTGTGTGTGCAGGCTGTTTCCTGGCTATGGTACCAGGCTTGTCAAGTCTGCCACTGGAAGGTGTTAGCAGGTGAGTGAGACTCTGGCCTCTTTCCAGCTGCTGCTTCATGTCTGCCATGACCTGACCCTGGCAATGCTGAGCCAACAGGCTGCCTTGTGGGAGGAGGCTGTGCCGGCACTGCTGCAGGCCGTGCTTCAGAGCTACACCTCAGGGAACTTAGCCCTCATGCAGGAAATCTACTCAGCCTTTCTCCCAGGCGGTAAGTGACACCACCCCCACCATCCCACACACCTCTCTGCCTGGGGTCTTCCCATTATAGCACAATATAACCACCTATAAAAGGTATTAGGAAAGGTGATGAGGCTGTGGTAGGAGGGTCACCACAAATTCTGAGCTGCATAGGTTCCAAGTGAGACAAAGAAAACAAACCAAAGCCTCTGCACTGGTATCTTTCCCTGGCCCTGCTCTCTCTTAAAGCTCAGTTGGAGAAATATAGAGATAGAGCTGGCATGAGGTAGGTACATAAACCCTGTAATCCCAACATCAGGGAGAGATGGTCAGATAGATGGGCAGTTCAGGGTAATCTTTGGCTTTGTGGTAAGTTTAAGGCCAGCCTGGACTACATGAGGCTCTGTCAAACAACCACCAAAAAAAAGGCCTAGAAATGTGACTTTTCTAGCAGGGCCATGGTGGCTCACACCTTTAACTAATCGCAGCATTTGGAAGCAGAAGTAGGGGGATCTCTCTGAGTTCAAGCCCAGCCTGGTCTACAGAGCAAGTTCTAGGACAGCCAAGGCTATAGCTTTGGCTATAAAAAAATAAAGTAAATGTGAGTTCCCAAGCTGGAAAAATTAGGAAAGCTAGGCAGGCATTTCTTAACTATGTGATTAATCCCTACAGTTGATCTCCATTTTCAGAGCACAGTGTGGCTTATACCCCTACCCCAACCACAGTAGCGTGGCCCTGGAGCTCTTAATGAAACTACTTTTCTGTCATGCTGTGAGTGGTGTCACCTGTGGCAATGATTGTATTGTCCCAAGGCAGGAAAGAAAATGATTGGTTCCATTGGCTTTGGGCAGAGAATATAATCCCAAGAGTTATGTTGCTGTCCCTTTTCCTGGGGTCTGTGTTCCTGAGTGATGGGGGTGGGGGTGAGAAGCCAGGTTTCTCACAGATAGAGAAATGTATAATATATCCCAAGATTCTTTTCTAGGCTGTGACCATCTACGAGACAAACTGGGTGACCTACCTCTTGCCACTGCAGCTTTGAAAAGCTTAGAGGCCTTTTTTATCTATGGGCAACTATATGAAGTCTGGTGGTCACTCTGTGGGCCTGGCCCTGAGTCCAGCATCTGGGTGAAAAGCACAGTCTCTGCAGAGCAGAGGGAGCCAGAGGACAGTGCCAGTGTTGAGAACACAGAGCCTGGGGCTACTACTCAGCCACAGTCAAGCCTGC
The DNA here is from genome assembly GCA_004025045.1 of Sigmodon hispidus. Lineage (NCBI taxonomy): Eukaryota > Metazoa > Chordata > Mammalia > Rodentia > Cricetidae > Sigmodon > Sigmodon hispidus. Next base: position 14,578 of record PVIH01002149.1, read on the forward strand.
TTCCAGGCCCTGGCCTAAGGCTCAGTGGAGAGAGTGAGCGTTTACTTAGTGCCTGCAGAAAACTCTTCTCAGAAAGGCATGCCAGCCTCCAGACTTGCCAGAGGACTGTTGCTGAAGTCCAAGAGACGCTGGCAGAAATGATCCGCCAGCACCAAAAGAGTCAGCTCTGCAAGGCCACGGCCAATGGCCCCACCAAAGATGACCCTAGCCAGGAAGCAGAACAAACCCCTTCCCGACCTCAGAGCCCAAGGTAAGTTATCCTATAAGAAGGTGTCTAGGTAAGTTTGTGATGCTGTTGACTCGGCCACTGGGAAACAGGTCACTGAGGTCAGACAGCTGATTCCAGCCCTCTGAAGCCGCTCGGTGTACTACAGATTACATCTGCAGTAGCACTCAGCACTGAGATGACAGATGTGTGCCATGTTGTATTCTTCTACCAATATCTTTTATCCTGATTACATTCCTCAGGCTACAACCTAGAAAATACCAGTAAGTTCAGAAACCTAGACAGGTTATACTAACTTTAAAATTTTTAGGGCTAGGGAGATGTTATAATTGAGGACACCTCTCTTTTAGAAGACCTGAGCTCCTTTTCCAGCACCCACAGGAGTGCTCACAGCTGCTGTAACCTTAGCTCCAGAAGATCCAGTGTCACCTTCTGACTTCTGTGGGTGCCTGCCCTCATGGAAACACATACCTTCACATAAACTGCCTGTAATCCCAACACTCCAGAGCTAGAGGCAGGAGGCTCAGGGGTAGTTTAAGGTCACATTGAATTTGTGGCTACTTAGGAATGTGGGTCTATCTCCAAAGGAATTAGAAAATGGTCTGTTATAACTTAGAAATCCTAGCCACTGCTGTAGGCAGATAAGGCTTGCTTTTTATTTGTGTATAAAACATGATATTTCCCTGTGGCAATCCTTCAACCTCAGCCTTTCAAGTGCTTGGATTATAGATGTGGGCCCAGTCAGGTTTGCTTTTAGAAAGAAAACAAAACCCTCAGATCAGCTCTTACCTTTGACTCAAAAGATTCCTGTGAGGACCTTAAGACACTGTTCCTGGCTGCCTCTCCACTCCTTGGAGACCCTGGCCTTTCACAACTTTACAAGAAAGACTATTCTATATTCTGTGTCAAGTGTTAGAAAAAGTGACATGCCACATCTTCATAGTGTTCATCTCATTCCACTTTGTTGCCTTCTCAATCTCTGTGTTTATGAGTTCAAGTTACTTAGACATAAAAGTGGCTGGATTTATAGAGGATGTGACATAACCAGTCACTCATCACCAGAAGCAAGCAAATCATGACAGTGAAGGACTAGGTATATGGCTGAGTAAGGAGACTCTGTCCCCAACATAGGGGAAGCCATGAATTTCATCATCAGCATCACTGAAAAAATAGGCATGATGATGCACACCTATAATCCCAGCACTGGTAGGGTAGAAGCAGGAGGATCAAGAGTTCTAGGTCATCCTCAGTTACGTTGTAAGTTCAAGACCAGCCTATGTGAGACCCTGCCTTTGAAAAATAAAAGGAATCTACTGTGCAATACTACTTGATACCCACCGTGCTGTGGCTCCTGCCAAGAATGTTGCAGAACCATTGAATCTTTGTTCTTAGTGAGAATACTGTGCAAGTAATAGGAATGAGAGAATGAGATTCACTGTGAGATCCAGCCACTCTACTCCTTGGTCAGAGAATTGAAAGCAGGGCAGCCTGGCATGGTTCTGCATGCCTATAATCCCAGCACTCAGGACTCCAAGTTGAAGCCAGTCTGGGCTAAACAGCAAAATCTGTCTGAATAAATAAATGCAAGGATAATTAGATAACTGAATCCTGCTATTTGTGTAAACATCTGCACCATTGTGCATAATAGCATTGAAAATGGGAAGCAGCCCAGTATCCAAGGACAGGTGGGTGGATTAGCAGAAATGGTATATTCATTTAGTGAAATGCTACTCAGTGTTTGAAAAGGAGGAAATTGTGGCATTTACTACAAGTAGATGGCCATGAGACAGGAGGCATGGGCTGCCAACAAGCAGAGATAGAGTGTTACCATGGAAGGGCAAGTTCTAGTCTCAGAACAGCTGTGGTCCTCCTGAGCAGGTGTGGTAGTGAATGCCTTTAATTCCAGAACTCAGGAGGCCAGCCACGGTCACACAGTGAGACCATCTCAAAAAAAGCTCTGGTCCAGAATGGTAGTGGTGAGTGGAAGGATGCTTTTAGATGGTTGAAATGGTTTTAACTATCATTTTACCACAATAAAAAAGAATAGGGGGGTGGCAGGTTGATCAGTGGGTAAAGGCATTTGCCACCAACTATGATGACCAGTTTCATTCATTAAACCTACATATGGAAGGAGGGAACCAATTCCTAAAGGTCTTCTGACCTCCACATGTATACACTGGTACCAAGTACAACCATGAGCACACATGTATGTATAATAAACAAAAGACCGTATATAACTTCAGTTTATTGTTACTTTTACTAGAAAAGAAGAAAGAAACGAACCAGTCTCTCTCCCTGAATTAACCCAAAGGCTCACAGAGGCAAATGAGAGAATAGCCGAGTTTCCAGAGACTGTAAAGGTAAGCGTGTTTGTAGATGCTTCCCGACAGACCCTGAAAGTTATCCACGTCTAGAGGTGAGTGTGCTGATGCACACCTTTAATCCCACACTGGCAAGGCAGAGGCAGGCAGGTCTCTGAATTTTAGGGCTGCCAGGTCTATAAAGCAAGTTCCAGGACAGCCAGGGAGGGGTGTACAGAGAAAGCCTGTCTTGAAAAGACAAAAAAGAGAAACCTTTAGGATGCAGTTATCTCCACATAGCTGGGTAACCTAGAGCTATGTATAGTTGAGAGGTAGAACATTCAAGTCAGATGGTAGCAGGTGCCCAGCACTCATGGAGGAGCAACCTGTTGGGCTGTGGCCTGGTACTAGGAGCTGCAATGATGTGTGAGTTGATTTGGGGACACTAGAAGACTCACTTCATGGGGATATGCCAGTAGGCATACCAGTTTCATCCATTTCTTCATAGAATTGCCAGTACACACCCTTGCAGACACTGCCTTGTCTTGTCATTGTTTTAGGCCTGGCCCTTTCCAGATGTGCTGGAGTGCTGCCTTGTCTTGCTTCACATCGGGTCGCAGTGTCCTGGCGCCGTGAACCCTGAGATACAGCAGCAGGCCCAGGAGCTTCTTCAGAAGTATGGCCACACTAGAGCTTACAGAAGACACTGCCAGACCCTGCACACGTGAACTTCCACAGGCCATAAAGCTGTGTCACACAACTTGAGACAGCTCTCTTCTCAGTCACAGCTCACCAGGCCTTCACCCTGATCTTCAATGGAAAGATGCTGTGATACAACTGACAGCTGAGTGTGAGGCTTGATCAACCACTCCCAATGGAGCCTGCCTGGTGCCTCCCACATGTAATGGAGTGAAAAGCCAGCAAGGTCACTCAGAACTAGCCTTCACTGAGACTGTCATCTCAAGCCTTACATGGTTTCCCCAAAAAGAAGCCTTTGTATTCACTCCAAGTCTGTTTGTCCCAGATGCAGCTGTCTTTATAAATCCTCACCATTGAAAGCATCTCACTGTGGGAGGTGCACTTGACATATTTATCACTGTTGGGTTGGGGCATCTCAGTCATTTTGTTAGCTGGGCTAGCCACCTCTCAAAGACTAAAGGAATTAGCCTTGCCCATCATATTGACTCAGAACATTAGGCCAACAGTGATTTTATTTTTTATGGAGTTGCTTATGTGGACAAATAACTAAAGCTTTCTGAGAACAGCTAATGTCCTCCAGGTTTTGTGGTGGTCTAATGACTAATGGTGGTCAGATAGCTCAGGAAAAAAAAAAAAAAATCACTGTTCGTGGTTCTTTAATCTTTCTGGGATCATAAAACCCTTTTTATTTTGAGAATTGACTAAAACCCCGCTGGAGAACAATGCATATTTCCTCATTTTACATGTGCCTCCTCCCAGATCATTAGACTTCATCTCACACCCGGAACTCTATTTATTCACCAGCCCTGGGCCTGCTAGTAGAAGCTGATACCTCCACTGTTACTGGTTTCTAGAACAGGAAAAGCAGACATGCTCAAGTTGGATAGGCAGAGCATACCTTCTTCCTGTCTCTCTTGAGGTCCATTGTGAAGGCTTCATCTGTGGGCAGCAAGAAATATTCCCAGCTGTAACTCCATGAGATGTGCATCTTGAGATATTTGTGCGTGCCTAGCTTTGGGGTCTAAAAATGATACACTCAAAAAAGGAACTACTGTACCATTGTGTGAACTCTAGGATGATGCATTGGGCTTAATTAAAGGCAAGAGTCATCACAGGTATGAGTGGGCTTGACTACATAAAGGACTGGATAATTTCAAGCAACTTTATCGACAGAATGGGAAAAGTTGGTTCCCTCCACTTGAATAAAGGGTAGTTGGTAAACTGCAAACTCACCTATGTGATTTGTGGAAACTAGTATTTGTTGAGAGCAACCCTGCACACTGTGCATGCCTGTTACTGCTTGGAAAGACCAGAGGTAGGAGGAATTCAGATTTGAGTCTAGCCTGGGCTATGAAGCAAGACCTTGTCTCAAAAATAGTAATAATAATGCAATGGACGAAAGCAATAACTAAAGGTTAAGAGCACTTGCTGTTCCTCCACAGGACCTAGGTTCAGTTTCAGCCCTGTATGGTGGCTTACAAACATCTATAACTCCAGTTCCAGGGGATCCAACACCCTCTTCTGACCTCCAGTCACCAGGCACAGACAGTACATAGACATACACACTCAAAACAAAAGAAACCTAAAACTGCCCAATAGAAAACCTCAAGTGACAGCTGTTATCCTCTTAAACTGCTCGTTTCAGTAATGCATAGTTATCAGCTTTGTATCACTTGAATATTATTTCTGTATGCCTAGTTATAAGAACCACAAATGGATTTAATAGATATCTACAGAAGCTTCCACCCAAATGCAAAGGAATATACATATTTCTCAGCTCCTCATGGAACTTTCTCTAAAATTGATCACATAATTGGTCATAAAGCAAATATCAACAGATGCAAAAAAAATCCCTTGTAACATGTCGGACCACCAGGGCCTAAAGTTAGAGTTCAACATCAAAAATCAAAGAAAGCCTACCAACTCATGGAAACTAAACATCACTCAGCTGAACCATCTCTGGGTCAAGGAAGAAATTAAGAAAGAAATTAATTTTTATCTGTGTGAAAAAAAAACAAACCACAAAGAGCCAGAGAAGCAAAGGTATTAACTCAAGGTTCTAGCAAAAAGCATATATGGCTAAGTAACCTTTTTGTGTGTGGAAGGGGTGGTCTTTATCCTTATCTAAAGTAATTTGGTCTAGACCCATTCAATTACCTTTTTCTACCTTTTTTTGGACAGGGTAGAGGCTGGCTTTTGGTTTTTCAAGACAGGGTTATCTGTGTAGCCCTGGTTTTCCTGGAACTCACTCTAGATCACGCTGGCCTTATACTCAGAAATCCACCTGCCTCTGCCTCTGCCTCCCAAGTGCTGGCATCGAAGGCGTGCCCCACCAGGCCCTCTTCCACTTTTCTGGCTCCTGCATTCTCTGGATCTGCTCAGTGCTCCCTTTCCCTTTCTACAGCTTTGCCTCCTGCCTCTTCTCAGCACCTTCCCTACATCAAATATGGTTCAGCTGCTGCCACCTTAGCTAATTTACTCATCCCTCAACCTCAGCTAAAAATAAATAAATCCCTTAAAAACACTTCTTAAACCTTACTGTCAGTGACTTTATACAATTCAGGTTAGATTTGTGCCAGTCATTTACTACCTAGCATCAGGTAGGCTTCTCCCTGCAGTGAGGTGAACTCTATTCACCCCAACACCTAGAAGGTGAGTGGGTAGTGAGTACGGAAAATTCATTGGCCGATTAAACTGGGAGACTAAAAGATACTCAGTGGTAACTTGGAAACAGGGCTCTCATGCCAGCTTGGCTAAAAAGAGGCTTAATGCTCTCCAACCTTGCCAAGAGTGGAATCCAAGGTCAGCAGCACATAGGGCTCAACTCTGGTCTCAAAGCTGTTGTCTTCATCCTCCCCGACATCATCTCCATCGGACACCCACCTTTTGCACAGCACAGTATCTGAACATTTCTCTAGCACCTCTTACATGGAATGAAAGCAGTCCACTTTTCATCTCAGCACCTCTTTAAATGTTCCAGTCTCTGTGAGACCCAGTAGCACACCAGGGCACCATTACTGAGAGCCAGTCTGCTGCCCCACTACAGACTTCACAGGTATTAAATGCAAACCTACACTCTTTGCTATTCGAGGAGGATGACTTGGAGGTCAAGGCCAGCCTATGCGACACAAGACCCTGACTAGAAGGACCCTCTAGAAATAAGGGCTTAAGAAGGGCTCTGATACTGACAGCATTAATTACCTTTTGGTGCCCATAGAAAAGGCTGGAGAAAAACTAATTCTTCATTCCACTGTGTCCTAAGAATTCCACTGATCCTAATCCACTGTATATGAGTAACCAAGAAACCTGCTCGCCTGTCCTAGTAAAGACTGACAGCCAGCAGGGTGTGAAGTTGTGATCTCAAGGAGACTTCCAAGGCTGCTTAGTTCTGAAGCAAGCCAATCCTGTCCCAGATACCAGTTCCTGGCTACCAAAGATCACACCTCATGCCAGTGGTTAAAAAGCAATCTTTATTTTACAAAATTAAAAACATAAATAATATTTACAAGCATCTTAAATACCAGCTTTAATACTTGACATTTTGTAATCATTTCAGATTCAGTTTACCACAAGCTTTTAAAATGTAAGACCACTCCAGCTTCAGTGAGCTGCCGCTGTCTCTGCATTCCAAAGAAGTTTCTGCTTTCTCAAAATTGTACTTGGTAGTCATTTTTTAAAAAGTGTGCTTCCTCAGTTCCTAAGCGTAAGAAATCATAGGCTTCTGGGTACAGTTGTGGGGGTGATTCCAAAAGGTCTGAGGTGAACTCCCTTGCTGCCCTGCTCACAAGTGACTCTGACTTTCCTAAGACTCAGCGTTCCAGAGTGCGGCTTTATCACCTCTTAACAACTCAGGCTTGCTAAATAAAAAGCAGGGGAAAGGGAAGCTAAGAACACAGCTGACTGAGAACAAAATCGACTTGGAGCATCATCTAGTCTAGGGCAGTTAGTTCATCATCTGAAATAAAGGTGACCTGAGGTGAGGTGAGGTGAGGCTCTCCAGATTTCAGCACTGTAACAGTCAGGACTGCTCTGTCCTGGAGAAGAAGCACTGACAGAGCAGAACCTGCTGGTACAGACCTACTTCCCAAGAGCATGCACCATGTTCCCTGGCAGCCTCAGCTCGTCTGAGAATCTGCAGCAGAGCAGCAGAGCCAAAAGAAAAGAATGACAACGCATCAGAGTCATATACATTTTACTGGTTTGTTTCAGACATCCCAGAGGTTTAAAAAGGTGTCCATGGAGCTATGGATGCTGGTGGCAGGAGGCAGCAGAGGGGTGTGGGCATGAGGATAAGGAAGACTTGTTTACAAATTCAGAGTAAACCCCCTTCTTCAGGAGCTAAAATAAAGGCATCTTTAAACAGAAACCCAAAGTCTCTGCTCAGAGCAGATGCAGGTCAATGGCTGGTGTGGCCAGCACGGGCGGCACAGTGCCTGTGCCGTGTCACTGCTGCATGTTGATCATGGCCAGGATGCTCATCTTCTCCTGGGCAGAGTCCACATCCTCATTCTGCTTCTGAGCTACTCCTGTGCCCAGGCCATAGAGGCGCCCACAGTACTTGGCATCATCAATACTGTCCTCAAAGAATAGCTGCAGAACAGGACAGAACCAGCTGAGAATGTGGCCATGAGTCATGCCACCTCCCAGCTTCTTATGCCTTGACCCTCAGCAGGGTGGACAGTAACTCAGTGACCCCAAACATCTCCCACACAGGCTTTTCCTGCTCCTTTCTCTCCATCAGGGCTCTGCTTCCTAAACAGACTTGGCATTCCTATGATCTGTCCCTGGCAGGAAGCCTGGGCTGTTGCCAGACAAGGCAGTGAACTCAGGCTTGCCAAGTCACTTCAACCCATTCTATCACGGTTCCTTAGGAAAGCCAGGTGAGGTGATTCACACATGTATGTAATCGTAGCACCGAGAAGCGGAGGAGGCAGAAGGTGACTGTTTGAAGAGATCATGGAAATGAATACTCAACAAGCAGCTCAGGCTTAGCATCACAGGACAGGAGCTGCCCAGTCGAGTCACAGGATGTCAAGCACAGCCCTGGCCAGAAGCACCACCTCTGCTAAGTATAACAAGAAACATCTCCAAGGCCTCAGTCACCAAATGTGCCAGTTGGCGGCCACTGACCTAATACATTTATTACTATTTAGATCTAAAATGTTCCTAGAAGTCCTTGTGTTGAAGGCAAAGCACAAACTTGTAGAGTTACTAGGAACTTTAAAAACCTTGAGGGGGGGGCTGGAGAGATGGCTCAGCGGTTAAGAGCACCGTCTGCTCTTCCAGAGGACCCGGGTTCGATTCCCAGCACCCACATGGCAGCTAACAACTGTCTGTAGTTCCAGTTCCAGGCAAACACCAAGGCAAATAAATAAATGAATAATAAATAAATAAAGTTTTTTAAAAAAAAAAAAAAACCTTGAGGGGGTGAAACTTAGTGAGGGGAAGTGAAGTTGTTGGGGCCAGACCCTGTACTCGGCTTCTCCCTCTGTTCCCGAGCCACCAGAAGATGAACAGATCTCCGGCCTGGCCCAAGCACTCTGATGCTCTAGCTTGCCAGAGCAGACAGAGCCAGCCAACCAATGGCTAAAAATCTCTCAAGTCATAAACGAAAATAAACTAGTCCTTTGAAGCTGATGGCCTCGGGTATTTTGTCAAAGCCACAGAAAACTAGTTAAATAAACAGCTGAACTCATAATAGCAGTCAAAAGCAGTAAAAAAAAAAAAAAAAAAAAAAATAGTTATGGCAGCTCACAACTGTTAACTCCAGGCTTTAGGAGGTGGAGGAACAGGACAGCCATGGGGTCAAGGATAGGAATAAGCCTATAATCCCAGCACCCATCTATTTAAGAATTTGAAGCCAGACAGGTCGACACAATACACACAGAAAAATGTCAACAAAATAGTAATTGTAATTTTTCTTTTTCTTTTTTCCTTTTTTGTGTACAGTTTTTGTGTAGTTCTGGCTGTCCTGGAACTCACTCTGTAGACCAGATGGACCTTGAACTCAGACAGATCCACTTGCCTCTGCCTCCCGAGTGCCGGCTGGGATTAAAGGTGTGAGGCACCACTGCCCAGCTTTCACTGCGGGGACTTTTCAAATACACTTTAAAACTTAAAGGGCAGGTAAATAAACTAAGAGAGAAATTCAGTCTTCATTGGAGAAATAATCCTTGGCCCAAGTAGTAGACTAACAAATAACATTCCTACTGTAAAAAACAGAAGAAAATAAAGGAGAAGCTGCCTGTGAATCAGAGGCCTCACATTCAGAGGAAAACCTTACCTCTTTCATCCTGAAGAAAGCCATCCCTGTCAGCAAGGAGTCTGAACCTGCTTGATGTTGCCTTCCGATCCTCTGCAAATCCAACTGATCAGCCACCTCCTGAAGACCTCCCTAGGGGACAGAAAACAGATGTCACAGACCAACACTACTCTCCTGGACTCATGGAAGGACTCCTAAGCTCACTTAGCAGTGGAACAGGCCATTCATCTAACAGGCCTCAGTAGCCACTTTTCAGATTTTCACTCTATTCCCAAACAATCCACTATGTGCATGCAGAGAGAAATCATTCTCTCCTACCACACAGGCTGCAGAGACCAAACTCGGGTCCATCAGGTTTGCAGCAGGCATCTTCACCTACTGAGCCATCTCACAGGCCCAATTTCTTGAACTTGGGAGGGTGTGTTTGTTTTTTGGAAGACAAGGTTTCTCTGTCTAGCCCTGGCTGTCCTAGAACTCAACTCTAGACCAGGCTGGCCTCGAATTCACAAAGATCTACTTGCCTCTGCCTTCCCAAGGCTGGGACTAAAGGTGTACACTACCACCATCCAGCCTTGTTAAAAACTTCTCAGGCAGGGCTGGAGAGATGGCTCAGTGGTTAGGAGCACCAGAGGTCCTGAGTTCAATTCCAAGCAACAACATGGTAGCTCACAACCATCTATAGTGACATCTGGTAACCTCTTCTGTATACTGTATACATAAATAATAAATCTTTAAAAAAAAAAACTTCTTAGAGAATGTGAGGGACTGTCATAACACACTGCACGTGGTGTCATGTCATCAACTCCTTTGAGGATCTCAGGCCTAAGAGGAAGGCAGCCAGCCTCAAGATGCAGAAAACAGGACTCTTGGTGCCCAGATTACCAGCAAAGACAGCTACGGAGGGAGCCCTGTGCCACTCAACATCCTTAGGGAAGTCTGGCAGGCCTCAAAAAAAAAAAAAAAAAAAAAAAATAGATGCTGAATACATCAGTAAAGCAAAACAAGTCTTGCGTTTGGGGGTTGCTTATTACAAATATTAAGGAGAATGTTGTCTGTTACCTTAAGATTTTTGCAGCTCTTCATGAGGTATTTGACATCATAAATGGATGGGAAGAAAAGATTCAGGATGTGGAAAAATTCATGTTCTTCTTCTGGCAATCGAGAATCTGTAAGCAACTTTACCATGTAGCCAAAATCATAACCACTGAGGGGAAGAACAAAGCCTGTGTCAGAGAGCAGCCCAGCCTGAAACTACTCAGGATTTAAGAATGCTACCCGAACCTGGAGACTTGATTAAGCTGAACTTCATTCTGTAAGAACATAGGGCAAGGGGCTGAAGAGATGGCTCAGCAGTTAAGGGCACTGACTGCTCTTCCAGAGGTTCTGAGTTCAATTCCCAGCACCCACGTGGCAGCTCACAACTGTCTGTAGTTCCAGTTCCCAGTTCCAGGCAAACACCAAGGCAAATAAATAAAATAAAGTTTTATAAAAAAAAAAAAAAAAAAAGAAGAACATAGGGGAAGCAAAACAAGAATACGAGAGTTTGTGTGAAGTTGATTCATCAAAACTCAGAAGTAAGGCTGTAGGGGCCATGGAGAAGAGTCAGCCAAAAGAGCAATCATGAGGGTCAAAATTCAAACCCCAGCACCCAGGCCACACATTCCTGTAACTCAAGTTCCAAAGGGTCTGACACCCTCTTCTAGGCTCCCTGGGCACTAGCACATACACATGGACATGCGCAAACGTGCTTTAAAAAAAAACCAAAAGTATTGAAAAGAATATTTGCCACGTGGAAACCTTAGAAAGGACACACGAGCATCAGCACCACCTCCAACTTCACACTGCTGCTGCCAAAGAGCCAACGGGACTCAAATCAACAAGAACTCAGCTCCTCTCCAGTGCAGCTCAGAGTCAGAAGACAGAAACTATGATGGAAGAGACAGAGGCCCTGGTGCCCAGGGACTGACCTGTGAAATGAAAGCCACTTGACATTGTCACAGAGAACCACTCCTGATGTCATAAGCAGCTCTGCAAAGTGCAGTGTGTCAATCCCTTCCTCTTCATGCTTTTGGAACTGCAGCCCTGAGTTTGCAAGGAGGTCTATGGAATCCTGGGAGTACATATCCTCTCTGAAAAACAAGGTGTCAGTATGAGCTGGTGGGTAGTGAGACAGAAGCAGGAGAAATAGCACCATCAGTGTATAATTTGGAGACAGCATCCCTGAAACACTCCACAAACTGACAGATATGTATTTCCTAATTACAGAAGATCTAGAGCCTCCCACTTTAAATGAATGCGTTAGAGCTGCCAGCCATGGGAAGGCAGCCAGTGCCTTAACCACTGACCCACCCTTCCAGAAAGGGGGTGGGGTGGGGTGGAACTCTTCTTAACTATTCTAAGACCTCTTCTAAGGCATAAAAATGTAATTTGCTTGTGGAGGCAAGCACCTTTAATCCCAGTATCCTGGAGGGAGAGACTGGTGAATTTCTGAGTTCAAGGCCAGCCTGGTCTACATAGCAAGTTCCAGGACAGCCAGAGATACATAATAAAGACACTCCAGCCCCCCCCCAAAAAAAGCTTTGATTAATAAAGTCTATGGCAATCAGGTCTGTCTGCTCAAAAGTGGCCATCTAAAAGTAACACTGCTGAGTCGCTCAGACACTTACGTCAGGTTGAACTTGAAGTTGAACTGCCATGTGTTGATTCCAGAAGGGTACTCCCCTTTCTCATTTGTGAATGTGAGGCCCAGCTGGATGATTTTTAGAAGGTCAACATTACACCGCAAAAGCTGATACTGGTAATCTATGGAGCTCCGAAATTCACCAATCGGTCGTACCACAACACCTGGGAATTCTGTGTCCTAAGAACAAAATCCTCTCACCATAAGTATCACAAAACAGGGCTGGAGAGATGGCTCAGTGGTTAAGAACACTAACTGTTCTTCTGGACCTGAGTTTGATTCTCAGCATCCACATGGCAGCTAACAACTGTAATTCCAAGAACTGACACCCTTACACAGTTATACATGCAGACAAAAACACCAATTCACATAAAATAAAAATAAATATTAAAAAAAAAAGAAAAAATAAGCCAAACAAACCTTAAAAAAAAGGGGGGGGGGACTGGAGAGATGGCTCAGCGGTTAAGAGTGCCTTCTGCTCTTCCAGAGGACCCGGGTTCGATTCCCAGCACCCACATGGCAGCTAACAACTGTCTGCAGTTCCAGTTCCAGGCAAACACCAAGGCAAATAAATAAATAAAATAAAGTTTAAAAAAAAAAAAAGTATCACAAAACAGTGGGTACTGGGCTAGCAACTGATGGGCAAAATTGCTCTTCAGTTTCTAGAAAGCCCAAGGTAAGCCCTCAAGGTCTGGAACACAACAGGACACAGGATAGGTGACTAGGTGACTAAAGATGTAAAGCCAGGTAGGAACTGGTTGGTTGGTTTTTTTAATAATTTTTATTTTATGTGCACTGGTGTTCTGCCACACATATATCTGTGTGAGGGTGTTGGATCCCCTGAAACTGGAGTTAGAGACAGTTGTGAGCTGCCATGTGGGTGCTGGGAATTGAACCTGGGTCCTCTTGAAGAGCAACAAGGGCTCTCAACTGCTGAGCCATCTCTCAGGCCCCAGGCAGGAGCCTCTCATATGAGTTAATACAAATACAGCCAAGTTGGATGTGGTGGCTCACTGGAGCTTTGCTCCTTCACTTTAGCTTCTTCGTGTAACTTAGACTTGAGAGAGCAGCATGGCTGCCTGCCTGCTGTTCAGAGCTCTTGTCATGGTCCAGTCTTTTTACTAAGGACAAATGCAGCCTTTCGGGCTGGAGAGATGGCTCAGTGCTTAAGAGCACCGTTTGCTCTTCCAGAGGACCCTAGTTCAAATCTCAGCACCCACATGGCAGCTAACAACTGTCTGTAGTTCCAGTTCCAGGCAAATACCAAGGAAAATAAATAAATAAGTGTTTAAAAAAAAAATGCAGCCTTTCTTTTTCTTTAGTGACTATCTCACTGTGTGTACATGTGTAAAAACCCTTTCCTTTCCCCCTTATGAAGCCCACACTGACCTAAACTCACCCGATCCCCTATCAGGATTACAGACAGGATCTTATCCTGCTGGGCGAGTTTGTGAGGCTAGTGCTTCTCATGAATTGAGTAGTAAAAGCAGGGTTTGAAGACAGATCATGGCAAGCAGCAAGCCTGAAATGGAACAGAGCAGCTGCTTGCTAAGGGGCTTGCCCAAGACAAGCTTCACCTTACCTGAAGTCAGGCAAGACAGTGAGCCACAGAATACCAGAACTTGCCACTTGACTGACAAATATCAGATCTGGAATTTGACATCTCCTGACTTTTGAGTATTAGCAACAAAATGTTTGAATATTTTGAAAACAGAAGGCAGGCATACTAGCACATGCCTGTAATCTCCGAACTTGGGAGATGGAGGCAGGAGCAAATTTAAGAGGCGCCTCCAAATTTAACTGATAAATATGTGTCTCCAAATTTAACTGATAAATAAATACCACATGATCAAATTCACATGTGTGAAGAGACACACCTAGGGGCTGGGACAGGTCAGATGCTAGAGCACTTGTCCAGTAGCACACATACAGTGGGCACAATGGTGCGTAGCTATACTCTCAGCCAAGAAGGCAGAAGCAGGAAGATCAGCACAAGTTTGTTTCAAGGCCAGCCTGGGCTACCTAATAAGTGCTGGGCTAGCCAAAGCTACCTATCTAGATCCTAAAATAAAGAGTAAAAATATAAAACACTTTCAAACAGAGGAATATTACAAAGACTTGTATCAGTGGCTGTGCCCTCCTCAGAGATGCAAATTTCTGCAACAGTCTCACTGTTAGTGGCAGGGACCCACTCACCATGGCAATATAGCTGTAGCTGAGGACAATCTCTCGGATCTTCCGCATCTCTTCCTCCAGATTGCTGGCCCACACTTCACAGATGACCTGGCTGTTCTCTACAAGTGCCGCAGGCATACTGAAGGCACCTGAGGAGCCACTGTGAGCTAACTATGTGACCCAACAAGCCTCCTCCCGTTTAATTCGATGTCCACACTGGGTCCAATCTAGATTTAAAGATTTTGAAATCACATAAGTTTATACTATAATGTAAAATGACAACAAAACAAACATCAAAATTGTATTTTAGCTGGATACAGTGATCCATATACATGATCCTAATACTCACAAGGCCAAGGCAGAAAGATGGAGAGTAAAAGACCAGCCTGGACTGCCTACTGAGTCCATTCAAGTCAGCCAGAGCTACACAGCAAGACCCTGTTTCAAAACAAACAGGAGGAGTGGGTAATGGTGGCCCATGCCTTTAATCCCAGCATTTGGGAAGCAGAGACAGAATTCAAGGCCAGCCTGGTCTCCAGAAGAGTTCCAGGACAACCAAGGCTGTTACACAAAGAAATCATGTCTCAAAACAAGCCCACGCTCCAAAAAACACACATAAACCTGAGGTTTTTTTTTTTTGTTTTTTTAACTTTATTTATTATTTATTTATTTGCCTTGGTGTTTGCCTGGAACTGGAACTACAGACAGTTGTTAGCTGCCATGTGGGTGCTGGGAATCGAACCCCGGGTCCTCTGGAAGAGCAGACGGTGCTCTTAACCGCTGAGCCATCTCTCCAGCCCTAAACCTGAGTTTTAACATAACTTCATTAACACAATCAATACATTCACATCCAATCTCCACTACCTATAGAGTGTTTATACTTGCCTTTGTCAAATTTGTTCATTCTCAATACAAAGAAAAGCCCTCGTTCTAACCTGAACCCTTGACAATGACACTTAAAATGGCAAGTTTTTCGAGGTTTGGGTGGCTCACAACTTTAATCTCAGCACTCAGGAGGCAGAGACAGGTAGGTGGTTCTCAGTGAGTTTGAGGCCAGCCTGGTCTACAAAGTGAGTTCTAGGAGAGCCAAGGCTAGACAGAAAAATCCTACCTTAGGAAGGTGGTGAGGAGGGCAGTTACTAGTGTCTACACTTTGTAGATTTTGTGCAAATGCTCTCAGCTGGTGAACCATCTCCGCAGCCCTGTGAGGTCTACTTTTTAAGACATAATAAAGAAGCTATCGAGGCTGGAGAGATGGCTTAGAGGTTAAGAGCACCTGCTGCTCTTCCAGAGTCCTGAGTTCAATTCCCAGCAACCACATGGTGGCTCACAACCATCTATAATGAGATCTGATGTCTGCTTCTGACATGCAGGCATATATGCAGGTAGAACACTAAATACATAATAAACAAAATCTTTTTAAAGAAGCAGCAGCAGCTAAGCACTAACTCTGCAATAAGAGCAGGGTGGTGGGACAAGAGAGATGGCTCAGCAGTTGAGTACTCGGAACTGCTCTAGTCCAGTGGAGGATCCAGGTTCGGTCCCTATACCCAGATGGTAGCTTACATCAATCTATAATTACAGCTCCAGGGGTCTGATGCCCTCCTCTTCTGGACCCTACAGGCACCAGATAGAAACAGACATCTGAAGGCAAAATATTCACACACATAAAGTAAAATAATTAAAAAAGAACAAGTGACAAGTAAAAATAATTCAAGCATGACTGTCCAATGGTCTATACTGCAAGAAAAAGTGCTCAACTGGGTCAAATTCAACATAGTCTGAGCTGGGAATAACACTGTCACTACAACAACCTCAGGCTTCATCCTCAACACCAAAACACACACACACTCCAGAACAAGCTACTCTAGCATTAACTTGGGACGTAAAGCGCAAGTCAGAGGCCAGTGTGGCAATGGTGGGTGGGAAGCCCTGGGTGGAGGCGGACATGACACTAAAGCTGCCTTTTCTGTTTCAGTTTAAGTTTTTGTTGTTTCAAGGCCAAGTTTCTCTGTGTAGCTTTGGAGCCTGTCCTGGAACTTGCTCTGTAGACCAGGCTGGCCTTGAACTCAGAGATGGCCTGCCTCTGCCTTCTGAGTGCTGGGATTAAAGGGAAGCACCCCCATCATCCAGCTACGGATCAGTCTTATGTCTAGTTATAAGACCTTTCATCCAAGGCAGTCTACACATCATAGATGCTTCCTTGAAGCTAAAAGCTTAAGTGACTGTGTGGTAGCACCCAATATACATACACACATGGCAGCTACTTAAAGGCACAGGCCCTGTCTTCTGTCTCCGTTCTGTAACGATGGCAAGTGAACTAAGAGAGGGCAGGTCACAGGCACAAATGTGCAGGACATTCAACCTCAAGAGTTCTGACGGCTAGCTCTAAACTTGTAACAATCCTGATTCTGCATAAAGGCATAAAGAAACAAATTGCCTAAGGTTGTTTAAAGGGAATTTATTTCAGGATGTCAACCACTTTCAAAGTATGCTACATTATCTGGTAAAGGTGGACAGACACTGGCAAGGACCCACGAGACAGTCCTGCAGCAAACCAGTCCCTAGCAAATCTGAGGGAATATGAACAGCAGACTCCAGCCCTGAAAGACCAAGAGGAGAATGGTGGCCCATGCCTCAAGAGGCCAGTCTATGCTAAGGCATAGGAAGTTCCAGACCAGCCTTGGCTTTGGACCAGACAGATCCTCAGAGATCCTAGACCTACAAAGGGGATCACACAATGCACATTTAACTGAGCAAGTGAACTTCCTGGGCATAATGGCTGCAGGGAAGAGAGAAAACAGCAATTTAACACAGGCCAAGGGCCTCCACTTTCCAGCAGGGAGTCCAGGCACCAAGAAGCAGCACAGATTTCTCCTTTTTAGCCTCTCCGTCATCTCCCAGAGCAGAATGAATCTACACTTTCAAGTACAGTTATTAGTATAACACAGATCCTAAAGTCACCTCCTTTCTAAAATCATAACCAAAAGACAATAACGAATTTCACAATTCAAAGAAAAACTGACATACTAAGATGGATACACTCAGAAATAAGATGGCAAGCCTGCACTCAGGAGGCTGAGTGAGGATCATCAGGAATTTGAGGCCAGCCAGGACTACAGAGAAAGACCTGCTTTTATTTTATTTCATTTTGCTTCTCGGCCTTTTGGCTAAGATCAAGTGTATTTTATTTCATTTTATTGTTTGTTTTCGAGATAGCCCTGGGTGCGCTAGAACTCACTCTGTAGACCAAGCTGGCCTTGAACACAGAGTTCCACCTGCCTCTGCCTCCAAGTGCTGGGATTAAAGGCATGTAGCCACCACAACTGACTGAGACCCAGTTATTGAAAGAAAACAAGACAGAGCAGCTTGGTGACAGAGGCACTTGCTGCCAAGCCTAACCAACTGAAATTTGATCCCTAGACCCACTTGATGGAAGAACTTAACCCCCAAGTTATCATGACTTTCACATGGGCAAGCTGGCACATGTGAACATACAATAGTTATAATTATTATATACAATAACATGCAATAATATATAGCTTAAAGCAGATGATCTAATAATAATAATATAACAGCTTACAGGAGAAGAATGGGAGCTGGAGAAATGGCTTAGCAGCTAGGAGCACTTGCTGCACTTCCTGAAGACCAGAGCTTGGTTTCCAGCACTCACATGGTTGGCTCACAACTGCCTGTAACTCTAGCTGCAAAGAATGGTGACATCTCTTCTGCCTACTTTTGACACCAACATATATGATATACATCCCACAAAGAGACACACAAATAATAACTATCTCTAAAAAATATTATCCTTCAAAATTCCTTAGGAAGCCTTGAAGGTTGAGTCTGCACTTTTTTTTAAAGATTTATTTTATGTTATTTTGCCTGCCTGCAAATATGTGTACAGATATGTGCACTATATGCATTCCTGGTGCGATGGATTCCCAAAACTGGAGTTACTGACAGCTGTGAGCTGCCAGATGGGCACTGGGAATCTAACTTGGATCCTCTAGAGAAGCAGCTAGTGCTCTTAATTGCTGAGCCATCTCTCCAGCCCAATTTTATTCTTTTTACTTATGGGTATGTGGAAGGGGCATTGTGTGCATGTTAGAGCAGCACCGAAAAGGCCCAGAAGAGAGTACTGGATCCCCTGAAGCTAGATAGGTTGTGACCCACTTGATGTGAGTGCTGGGTACCGAACTCGTCCTCTGCATGAGCAGAATTCCCTTTTAACAGCTGAACGAGCTCCCCAACCCTTTAAGGCAAAATTCTGATCCCATGCAATGTTTGTCTCACTAAAACTTGATCCCCACAATGGCCACATTTGAAACTGCAAAAGGAAAAGGTGTTCACATAAAGACAGACACACACACACACCTGCGCCCCCCACCCCACGCCCGCCCTGGGCAGGCATCAGAGCAATCTGTTCAGACCGTTTCTGATTATCCCAACTTCAGAATAGAAGTTCCTGCGCATCCAGGTGAACTATAAAGAGCAAGTAGTGCGAAAGCCAGAAACAAGCTCTCCCTGCCAACAGTGCAGACCGTTCAGCAGAGTGTCTCCTGGCTCGTCTGGTTCTGTGTTCGCTAGAGCGTCAGGGAAACAATAAGCTTCACTTCCCTGTTTCGGAAGACTAAACAAAGACTTTGCCGTGCAAGACTGACGCAGGAGGAAGCAGCAGCCCGTTAGAAGGAATGGCAACAGGTCCCCTCCAGAGTGTTCCAGGCCACAGCCCTGGACTCAAGTCGGGACCCCAACCAGCTTGCTGGCTCCCCCAGGGGTGCCTTTTATGCAAAGCTGCAGCACCCCAAAATCCGAGCAGGGCGGCCTCCCCACTACTCCTTAAGGCCTCCAAGCTAGACTCCAGGGACCCTGAGCGCCGTGGCCTCTGAGCCTCAGTGTTCCCGTGTGCAGGATGGGTCGCCACGGAGGCACTTCCGCCCCATGTTCCTACCCTAAACAACCCAGCCAGCTTACCCTGGCTGGCGACCCGCTGCTAGTGGCTGAGTGCGGGCAGCAGCGGCCCTTGACCCGGAGCTCTCTTCCCTCTTGCCCCGGATCCGCTCCAGGAGCCCAGCGGGCCAGTGAGATGCAAGCCTCGACGCCCAGAGAGGCCGGCAATGTGCACCAAACCAGCGAGCTGTGCCGCTCTACCCCTAGGCCCTCCCGACTCGCCTACCCCACACGTCACTCCAGGCGGGCACGCGCCCGCCCGTTCCCGCTCCGCCCCAAAAGCGCGCTCAGGTGACTGCGCCACGCCTCTATGCGCAGGCGCAGAATGAGAGGGTTGGGCGTCGTCGGAGCACGCGTGCGCAGAATGAGGTGTGACTTGCAGTCTCAGACGGCGCGAAACAGCTCTGAGCCGTTCGTGCCTAATCCTTTACGATCCCTGCTGAATTCTGGAGTATCCTGAGTCGCACCACAGGGATGTAAAGCTGGCCCCGAAGACGTGGCCACTCAGACCAAGTCTCCAATCAAGACGCCCTTTCTAATGTCAGGGCATTATTGGTTGGAGGAGGAAATGGCGCAGGACACATGGAGTGCCCTGGCACCTTGATTGCCACGCCCTGGATTCCTCATTCGCAGAACATCTCCCCACGGTACCCCTTCTGGGTGACCATTAGTTGGCAGTGGGAGAGCGCCACCAAACCGAGTCATGATTGAGGTCAGCTGAGCACGGCCTCCCAGGACCTGGCCGGAGCATTGCCATGGCGACCAGATGGCCAATGCAATGCAGCCGTCGGGCCTGCGCAATTGGCTCTTAGCGCTGTGAGCAAGGGCATTGGGCCTGGTAGGCAGACACGAGTCGGGGAGGCGACCAGAGCTCTCCACCCACTGTCCTGCTGGGGGCAGGGCTCTGCTGGCAGTGAGGCCAAACTGGGATGCACCATCTCCTCGTGCTCACCCAAAAAATAAAGACTTTAGTCCTCCCGGGAGCCCCGCCTCTTCCCCTGGAGGAAGTGGAGAGCGTACTACTGCGTCAGCCTCGGTCCCTGATGCTTCTTTTTCAAGGGGCTGGAGGTTAGCCTACAGCAGGTGTCCCCCCTTCTGAGATCCCATCTCCTAGTCACTGTGTATTTTTCATTTTAAACTTTTGTTCCTGAGAAGAATGCAAAATAACTTTCTGGCTAAATAAGAGCTGGCTTTCAAACGAGACTGCCAAAGACTGTCCCTGAGAAGTGAAACTCCACAACCAGCCTTTGGGGTAGGATGTCAAAGGCAGTTTCTGGACCCCAGCCTTTGCTTTTCTCCTCTCCAGATCTGTAAAATAGATCCGTAAAAAGTTGTGATGAGGATGAAACCCTAGATAGAGCAACTACCATGGCACCACAAAGAGCTATGAGCAGTTAGTAACTGTATCTGCCCTGGATTATCTCTGCAACAATGTTGATGATATCATTTACTGCACAGTCGGCCTTTTTTCAGCTGGGTTTCCTAGTTTAGCTAGACACAGCCTTCCCTCAGTGTTCAGTGTGTACGTCTGTTCACCTACTTGTAATTCGATTCAAGAGAGGGTGGGCCTATCATGTGCTAGTCATGTGAGGAACAGCCTTTGAAATTCTTGGAATTTTGTTTTTTTTCTTGCCACCAACAGGCCTGGTAAGCATTGAAAAAGATGAACAGGAAACACCCGGTTCCTCCCACACCCTTCACCTAGAGCTTCTCACAGAACACCAATTGTATTTCCAAAGACACTGGAGTGGTGTGTCTCCACTTGAAACCATGGCTTCAAACTGCAAACGTGAGATAGTAAAGTTTAGACACGTTTCTTCAACTGAAAAAGCATAGTTTTGAAAATACAAAGAGGAGCTGGAGAGATGGCTCAGCGGTTAAGAGCACCGTCTGCTCTTCCAGAGGACCCGGGTTCGATTCCCAGCACCCACATGGCAGCTAACAACTGTCTGTAGTTCCAGTTCCAGGCAAACACCAAGGCAAATAAATAAATAAATAAATAAATAAATAAATAAATAAATAAATAAATAAGAGTGTTTAAAAAAAAAAAAAGAAAAGAAAAGAAAATACAAAGAAACTGGTTTATAACATGGATCTTCTTAAGAGCCAAAGAATTTATCCCAGTTCTAAACAAAGGTATGCACTTCTTTTAAAAATGTACACTATGTTGGGGCTAGAGAGATGGTTCAGAGGTTAAGCGCACTGATTGTTCTTCCAGAGGTCCTGAGTTCAGTTCCCAACAGCCACATGATGGCTCACAAACCATCTATGATGACATCTGGTGCCCTCTTCCATATAAGAAATAAATAAATCTTTAGAAAATATGTACTATGTGTAAGAAAATAAGATGTAAAATATATTTAAGTTTGAAGTATTTTAAATATAGACAAATACCTCCAGGTTAGTACTAAGCCAGTTTGTGTGCCCACTTTTACAAAGCTGACATGCTGTAAGCCTATGGATTGCTCCCGCCCCCCCCCCTTGAATTGTCATTCAAGGTCTGTCATTTTATATTAATCTGCCCTTCTTTAGAGCCAGTACTTAGAAACTGGTTTTGGCACAAGGTGCCTAAAAGGGGGGGAGGTAAGGAAGCAGCAAATGCCTTTAATCCCAGCACTTAGGAGGCAGAGGCAGGTAGATATCTGAGTTCTAGACCAACCTGGTCTACAGAGTGAGTTCCAGGTCAATCAGAACTACACAAACAAACCCTGTCTCAAAAAACAAACAGATGGAAGTGGTAGTTCACACTTGTGATCCCAGAACATGGGGAGGTGAGGCCAGAGGATTGCTAAAAGTTCTAGGCCAGGCTAGGAGGGCTCTACAGGAGCTAAAGTCTCAAAAATAAATAAATAGGGGCTGAAGAAATGGCTCAGTAGTTAAGAACACTGGCTATTCTTCCAAAGGACACAAGTTCAATTCCCAGCACCCATATGGCATCTCAGAACTGCCTTGAACTCCAGTTTCAGGGGATCTGACACCTTTACACAGACATATGTACAGGCAAAACCCAATGTACACTAAATAAATCTTTTAAAAAATAAATAATTGTTTTAAGTAACGTAAAAACAGGTTAAGAATCAGTGAGATGGCTTAGTGGAGAAAGTCCTGCCAGGCCTGGAGATATGAGTCAATTTCCTGGACCAGCATTCTGGCCTTCACATGTGATCCATGATATGTACACACACAAATAAATGTTACTGGAAAAGTTAAAAGCATTTTAAAGTTCTGGCGTCCTGCTTTCGCTTAATATGTCTCCTTTGTTTTAAATTTGGGTCAGATTACTTTATAACTGCAACTGCACAGAGGTCATAAGTCAAGGAGTGTCTGCCCTAGACAGACCAAACAGACCATACCTCAAACCTGCTTCATCAAAAAGACCTCTCCCCTAGATAAGGACCAACCAGGCTACTTACTCTTCACCAAGCCGGCTTTATTGCCAGACCAATCACTCGACTAAGTCCTCTGTTTAAACCTGAAGCTCAATGTTAGTGCCCTCAGAATTGGAGGAAATTTTTACCTCCCACATTCTCAAAATGTCTATTTTAACTAAACTCCCTTTTTGCTTCTAGATACATGTCATGTTTCATTCTAAGTATTTGAGCATTTTAATTGCAGCCAATAGAGAGACCAAACACGTGTTGTGTAATGATTTCAGGTTTCTGGGTAGTGATAGGTTGAACCCAGGGCCTCACCAGCAAACACTTTCTCCTTGAGCCACAACCACAGCCTCCAGGTAACTCTTGGAAACCTATATTAAATCTGTTTTATCTGTATTAGATCTTTCCTTTCCCTTAGAATCTACTAAAGCAACATTTAAAATCTCCTTATACTAATCAGGGACCATCAAACTTCAGAACTGGCCTAGATGTGGTAATGCATGTCTGTAAGACCCTGTCTCAAAAAGAACCCAGTTAATGTCAGAGTTTTCCAAACTATGCATTATCTGATTTCACAGAAAAGAATAGATAGCTAGATTAAGAGACTTGCCTTCCAGAGGATTCTGACTGCTCAACCAGGATAAAGGAAGAGCTCATGAAGGAGGCTTTGTTTTCGGAAGGAACCTTTGCTGTGATCATGGATCCAGGCTGACACTGGTGAGTGAGACAGAGACTGATGAACAAGCAGACATTCAATTAAGAAATGCCGGTGTGTGGCACACACCTTCGATCTTCGATGTCAACACTTGGGAGGCAGAGGCAGGAGGCTCTCTGTGAGTTTGCAACCAGTCCAGTGAACATAGCAAGTCCTAGGCCAACCAGAGCTACATAGTGAGACCCTGTCTTTAAGAAAAGAAAGCCGGGGGAGGTGGGGGAAGATATGTCAGCTAGTGTGGTGGCACACCTGTACTCTAGCACCCAGAACATTGAGGCAGGAATATTAGGGCAGGGCTACATATTGATTCGTAGGCCAGCCTGTGCTATATAAGACTTTGTCTCGGGGGCTGGAGAGATGGCTCAGCGGTTAAGAGCACCGTCTGCTCTTCCAGAGGACCCGGGTTCGATTCCCAGCACCCACATGGCAGCTCACAACTGTCTGTAGTTCCAGTTCCAGGCAAACACCAAGGCAAATAAATAAATAAATAAATAAAGTTTAAAAAAAAAAAAAAAAAAAAAAAAAAAAAAAAAAAAAAAAAAAAAAAAAAAAAAAAAAAAAAAAAAAAAAAAAAAAAAAAAAAAAGACTTTGTCTCAACAGATACACACACACACACACACACACACACACACACACACACACACACACGCAGAGTGTATGATTCTGAGAAATTGTGATGGCTATCATGAAAGAGCACAGTGAGATGACCCAGAATAAGAATGGGGCATAAGCAGTCTCACAGGCAGGTAAGAAGGCCTCCCGGAGAGGTGAGATTTAAACAGACAGGAGAGAAATGAGAAGTTGGGCGGATACATTTCAAGCAGAGGCTAAGAGGTAAGAAAGAGGCAAACCTAGGAGACTGAATTCCAGTGCATTGGGAATGAGCTGACTTAGGTTGTGGAGGTGAGAGATAAGGTGATGAGATGGTCTGCTAGTGCAGGCTAGCTCCAAATGTGAACCCCCCCCCCCCCCCCCGATCCTCCTGTCTCCTTTCTGGATTACAGGTGTGAACCACCACACCCCGCTTGGTTTGTTTTTTATTTATTTTTAAAGATTTATTTATTATGTATACAGTATACAGAAGAAAGTATCAGATGTCATTACAGATGGTTGTAAGCCACCATGTGGTTGCTGGGAATTGAACTCAGGAAAAACAGTCAGTGCTCTTAACCTGAGCCACCTCTCCAGCCCTTATTTATTTATTTATTTATTTATTTATTTTTATTTTATGTGAATTGGCGTTTTGCCTGCATGTATAACTGTGTAAGGGTGTCAGATCTTGGAATTACAGACAGTTGTTAGCTGCCCTGTGGTTGCTGGGAATCGAATTCAGGTCCTCTGGAAGAACAGTCAGTGCTCTTAACCACTGAGCCATCTCTCCAGCCCCAGGTTTGTTTTTTAGATATCACTTTGATCTCTACAGAAGTAAGAACAGAAATATGGAATTCTTCTAAGTTTGGTCTTAAAAGGTAGCCAGTTTTTCCCAAGGATGGCTGAAGTAGATTTTGCAGATGGCTGACTGAGATCTAAGGCCATTGAGAAAACATTCACACTGTTAAGTGGATACAACACAAAGAAGAAAGCTGGTCCTGGCCTACATAGCACTATAAGGCTGGGCAGATGGAAATACAGGAAAATGGAAAGAGGCACGAGAGAGGGAAGACCTGCCTACTGACTCCTGCCACCTCTGGATTTTTTTCTTCCGTTGTTTTTTTTTTTTTTTTTTTGCGTGATGCATGAATGGAATCTCAACACCCGGAAAACCACACTAGAGTTTATTAACAGGACAGCAGACAGAGATGTGGGGAGCTAAAGAGGAAAAGGGAAAGGGTCTTGTGTGAGCATTTTCTTTTTTTTTTTTTTTAAGATATATTTATTTATTATGTGTATGGTATGCAGAAGAGGGTACTAGATGTCATTCATTATAGACGGTTTTGAGCCACCATGTGGTTGCTGGGAATTGAACTCAAGACCTCTTTGAGCACTTTCTTAATGAGAGAGGGTGGGTCCATGTTTGCATAGCCACACCCAAAGGCGTAGCCTTAACTCTGCTACATCTCAGGTGAATGCTTACACACACAACAAACTCAGTCTTCATTATTGTAGCCAAATCTAACAACAAAAAACTTGTATTTTTAAAATATTTTTTTTAATATTTTTATTTTATGTGATTTGGTGTTTTGCCTGCATGAATAACTGTGTGAGGGTGTCAGATCTTGGAATTACAGACAGTTGTTAGCTGCCATGTGGATGCTGGGAATCAAACTCAGGTCCTCTAGAAGAACAGTCAGTGCTCTTAACTGCTGAGCCATCTCTCCAGTTTGTATTTTTTTTTCTCCATTGGTGTTTTGCTTGCATGTCTGTGAGGATGCCAGATCTTGAAGTTAGAGACAGTTGTTAGTTGCCA
The DNA here is from genome assembly GCA_004025045.1 of Sigmodon hispidus. Taxonomy (NCBI): domain Eukaryota; kingdom Metazoa; phylum Chordata; class Mammalia; order Rodentia; family Cricetidae; genus Sigmodon; species Sigmodon hispidus. The sequence continues at coordinate 40,373 of PVIH01002149.1, forward strand.
TGTGGGTGCTGGATCCAGCTCGTATTTTTAAATTATGTGTATTTGTGTGTGTGTGTGTGTGTGTGTGTGTGTGTGTGTGTGTCCTAGTAGATACAGATTCCTGCAGAGACCAGAGGTATTGAATCCTCTGGAGCAGGAGTTACAAAGGGTGTGACCTTCTAGAAATGGGTGCTGGGCCCTGGGGAAGAACAGTGTGGGCTCTTACCCCTGAGCTGTGTCTCCACTTCCTGACTAACTTTCAAATGAGCAGCATTGAGAATCTCCCTTTGAACTGTGGTCTAGTAGCAGAGAGACCCCAAAGGCTTCAGAATTTCATAGAAATTTCCAACCACAGAAAGAAGCAGGGGCATAAGAGTGGGTGAGAACAGGAGAAACATCCGGGGGGAGGGGAGGTCTGTATAAGCAGAGATGAGAGGAAATAAAAGTTTGCCCGTGGCAGTGAGACTTGGAGAAGTGGACAGTGAAATCAGGCAAGGGCCCCACGTAAGTTCAGGTGATGCCCAGGGCCAGTGTCTTGGTAGGCTACCCTGCCCACTGAACTACACCATCAGGGCCAGGACCCTGGTCCTCAGGGAACCATATCTGATCAGTGCACACAATGAGCTCATTATATAAACATCTCAAGAATGGAGGAAAGTATATTGGTGTCTCCCAGAGATGAGGAAACCCCTGAACTAGTTGTACCCAGCCCTGTAGTTAATTTTTAACCAAGTGTTGAATATTTTACTGAGCCCTTTACTGTTGTTAATGCAACAAACTGGCTCAGGAAAGATACGACTAAGACATGGTCTTTTTTTTTTTTTCTATTATTCATTCATTTATTTAATTAACTTACTTATCCATTCCCTTTTTTTTTGTTTAGTTTATTGAGGGCAAATGTTTTGGTAAGGGGGGCTAGGGTTTATGCTCCCTGTGGGTGGTGGGACCTTCTTATGTTGGGGCGATAAGGTTTCTTTTTCTTCTTCTTCTTCTTCTTCTTCTTCTTCTTCTTCTTCTTCTTCTTCTTCTGTCTATGGATGCATATGGATTTGCATAACAAGAGAAAACAGCTGGCATATAAGCTCAGAGGCAGCCAGTTCTATCTTAGCAGCAGGAGTGTTGTCAGTTATGTTATGTCCAGCCAGCCAGCCAGGCAGGCAGGCAGGCAGGCAGGGCTTCTATATTTTTCTGGAAGATATCATAATGACGGATTCCATGCTTGTCATGATTCCTGAAGAACTGTCCTCTCTTTCCACGATCTTTCAGATGATTGTGAAGCTCTTAGTCCAAGCATTTAGGAGGCTACGGCAGACAGATCTTTGATTTGCAAGTCAACTTGGTTGACTTAATAAGTTACAGGAATGATGGAGCTAGAAAGACCAAGCCAAAAAAAAGGAGACTTCTGTCCTGGGCACCAAGACATGGTCTTTTGTTGGCTAAATAAAGTGTGACTGACACATCTTTACACCAGCTTTGTGGGACAGTCTCATTGAGTGACCCCGGCTGCCATGCAGTGCTCAGTCCTTCTTTCTCCCTCTCCTGAATGCTGGATTCAGGAGCAAGCACCTCTGTTCTCAGCAAACACAGCAGCTCTTTGATGTACTATTTGGAAGACTCTTCACATTCAAATGTTAAGAAGTAAAGAAGTTATCCAGCACTGGGAAGGAAGAGACATGAGGACCAGGGTCAACATCATCCTCTACAGAAGGAGTTCTGGGCCAAGCAGGGTTACCTGAGATCCTGTCTCAAAGAAATAACTAGGCCCAAAGAGATGCCTCAACTTTTACTGCTTTGCCAAGTTCAGTTCCAAACATCCCAATCAGTCAGCTCACAGCCACCTGCAACTCCAGCTATCTGAAGGACCCTGTGCCTACATGTGTTCATTCCCACGAACAAAATATTTTTAAAAGCAGTATTAAGGGCTCGAGAGATGTCTCAGTGCTTGAGAGCACTGACTTTTTTTTTTTTTTAAAGATTTATTATGTATATAGTATACAGAAGAAGGTACCAGATATCATTATCATAGATGGCTGTGAGCCACCATGTGGTTGCTGGGAATTGAACTCAGGACCTCTGGAAGAACAACCAGTGCTCCTAACCTCTGAGTCATCTTTCCAGCCCCCAAGAGCACTGACTGTTATTCTGAAGGACCTGAGTTCAATTCCCAGCAACCACATGGCAGCTAACAACTGTCTATAATTCCTTACACAGTTACGCAGGTAAGACACCAACTCACATAGAATTAAAAAAAAATAAAGCAGAAAAAAAAAATAAAGCAGTATTCAAATATAACGAAGGGGGGCTCCCACATGGAGGGACTCACAGCTACCACTGACTCCAACACCCTCTTCTGGGCTCCATTGCCACTGCAGTCATGTAGCATAAACAGAGAGTTTTAAAAATAAGGTGTGTACTACACACATAAATACTTGAAGGCAGAGGCAGGTGGATCTTTGTGAGCTTTAGACCAGCCTGATCTACATAGGACATTCCACACCAGCTAAGGCTACATGAGATGCTTTCAGAGCACTCTCCTCAACAAATATCAGACTTTTATGAGTTTGAAGGAACTGTTGTGAAGTTTCCTTATTATTATTATTATTATCATATTTTATTTATTTGCCTTGGTGTTTGCCTGGAAGTGGGAACTGAAACTACAGACATTTGTGAGCTGCCACGTGGGTGCTGGGAATTGAACTCAGGTCCTCTGGAAGAACAGTCAGTGCTCTTAACCTCTGAGCTATCTCTCCAGCCCCCAGGAGTTCTGGCCTTTTAAAGAGTGACCCTTGCCAAGTGGGGTGGCACACACCTTTATTTAATTATTTACCTCAGCCTGGTCTACAGTGGGAGTTACACAGAGACACTCTGTCAACAACAACAAAAACAGTAACCAGACTGTGTAATAGTGGCAAGTGTGTGTTCTAATAGTTGACTCTTTTTAAGTAATTTGTAGGGCTGGAGAGATGGCTCAGTGGTTAAGAGCACCGTCTGCTCTTCCAGAGGACCCGGGTTCGATTCCCAGCACCCACATGGAAGCTAACAACTGTCTGTAGTTCCATCCAGGCAAACACCATGGCAAATAAGTAATTTGTAGCCAGACATTGCAATGCCTGTGACTCCAACATCCTCAGCCAGCTAAAGTTGGAGGGATCAGGAGTTCAAGGCTAGTTTTGACTTCTTTGCAAGTTTGAGGCCAGCCTGGGCTACATAAGGCTGAAGAAATTCCTCAGAGTTTACAAGCACTTGTTCTCTTGTAGAAGACAGAAATTCAATCCCCCGTCCCCCCCCCCATCCCCTTCGAACAGTTCACAACAGCCTGTAAATCCAGTTCTGGGGGATCAGACACCCTCTTGTGGCCTTCTGGGGTACCTGCAGTCACATACATACAAGAAGACACACAGGTATACAGGTAAGCTTTTAAAAAAAAACAAAAAAAAAAAAAAAAAAAACAAAAAAAAAACTTTATTTATTTATTTATTTGCCTTGGTGTTTGCCTGAAACTGGAACTATAGACAGTTGTTAGCTGCCATGTGGGTGCTGGGAATCGAACCCGGGTCCTCTGGAAGAGCAGAGGGTGCTCTTAACCGCTGAGCCATCTCTGCAGCCCCTACAGGTAAGCTTTTATGCTTTTTTTTTTTTTTTTTAATTCCAGCATTAGGAGGCAGAGGCAGGCAGATTTCTGTGAGTTGTAGGCCACGTTGGTCTACAAAGAGAGTTCTGGGACAGCTAGGGCTGTTACACAGAGAAACAAACAAACAAACAAAAAATTAAATTCATGCACTTTATATCTTTATGTATTTATAAAAGAGGGGGAAGGAGGGACAGAAGGTAACGTGAACCAGTCAGTCCTCTGATCTGGAACCTTTGGGCTAACTGTGTGCCATTGCACACATCTTTTCCTCAGCCCGTCTTCCCGTGTGTTAACGTTTTCTAAAATTGGAGAAGACAATGGAAAAAGAAGTTAGAGTGAGCAGAATTTGGGCTCAAGCTGTTTCCCTTGAGCTGTCCTCCCTCATTCAGGACATGTCCTTCTAAAAGAAAGGCGTTCTGTTTCCAGCCCACGCAGACCTAAACTTTTTCCCATCACGTGCCCGGCCAGAGCCAGTGGGCAGCCGTGTAATGCGATCACCAGGGCCAGCCTCCCGACCCACCCAAGCTGAGCCGGGTGACAATAAGGTTATCCTACCGAGCTGCACGCAGCAGCAGCCACACACACACATACACACACAAAAAACAAAACCCAGAAGCACTACAGGCTGGACCCGCAGCTTGGGAACAGTCCTCTGCAGAGGTGAGCGAGCAGCGGGGAGTGGGGGGCACTGTTGGGGGGAGACTATTTGGGAAGGGCTAGGATACATCAATCCCCCTCTGCCATCAGCCTGTCCTCTCCCCTCCTCCACAGGTGAAGTGTGGCTGGGCTGTTCCCTACCTGCTCCTCAGAGTCAGCACGACCTGCCTGTGTCTGCACCTTCTGTCTCCTCCATAATGTTGCTTTTCTCAGAATTGACGTAGTTCTAATGAACTAGGTCTACTTTTAAAGCTGCTAGGGGAGCAGCTCCCAAAAGGGAAGTGAAACTGAAGAATTGTTGGGAGGCAACCCTGCCATGGGACCGAAGCAAACTGCCACACTCCGGAAGGATGTGTGGGCTGTGAGGCCGGTCAAAGTGCCTTCTGCAGCCCGGTGGCTCCAGGTTTCCCACGATCAGATCAGAACCCTAGTGCTAAGAAGGACTCGCACCCACCAAAGCTACCAGGTAGAGATGGAGCTGTGGAGAGTGCTTTGCAGGGAGCTCCTAGGTGCTTAAGCGCAGCAAGACAGGATGCTGCTGCTGCCTGTGAGTTGCTGTCAGTTTTTCTTGTGATTCCAAACAAATGTCACTGGCCAAGACAGAGAGATCAATCAATTTGATAAAATAAATGCAAAAAGGGTCTGTTTCTGCCTTTACTAAGCAAGTCACCAGCAGGAAGGAAAGGCCGTGAAGTGTGCAGTCACAAGCACAAGATACATCCTTGGGAGGAAAAAAACCAAACACTACTTCCTTTACTTTGTGTTTATTTATTCAGCAAGTTCTTCCTGAAAGTGGGCAGGGTGCCAAACTTGTGTTTGACGCTTTGACATCACTATAAGTACAACAGACGTGCACTGACTGTTGGTGTTTTTTTGTTTTTTGTTTTTTTGTTTTTTTTTAAACAAAGGACATAACCCAGGACCTTACAGGTGCTAGATTTGTGCTTTACAATCAAGCCATGCCTGTTTTTCTTTTCATTTTTTGCTTAATTTTATTTTGAGACAAGGTTTTGCCAAGTTGTCCGGGATGACTGTGAACTTGGGCTCTTTCTGCTGTGGCATCCAAAATAGATGGGATTCCAGATGTGCACAGTCACACCCAGCTGACCGGGAGGGTCACCTTCTGGGGACCCCTTCCTTCATCTCAGTTCAGTATCAGCCACGTTTTCCTCTGCCTCTTCTCAGCCCAGGGCCACTGCTGCTCTTGGGAGCCTTCTCCCAAAGTGCTCATCCAGGCTGCTGCTTTTGAGGCTGGTGACTGGCCTAGGCCTTCTACACTGGCTGAATGTTCCCTAGAATGCAAACAGCCTGTGCAGAGGCTGGAATGGGCAGACCAGATCATCATGCCAGTTGCTGGCTCTCATCTCCCCACTTGTGAAATAGAATTCATAAAGAATATGGAGCCTGAGACAAAATATTAAGAAGCTTGGCTTCCACTGGAGACCTTGTAGGTTTTGGAGTGAGTCACTTTAAAAAATTATTTCTGGCCGGACAGTGGTGGCATAGGACTTTAATCTCAGCACGAGAGAGACAGAGGCAGGTGGGCAGATCTCTATGAGTTTGAGGCCAGCCTGATCTACAGAGTGAGTTCCAGGACAGCCAGGGCTATATAGAGAAACTATTTTAAAAAACAAAAATCAACAACAACAAAAAACCTCTTATTTATTTATTTGCCTTGTTGTTTGCCTGGAACTGGAACTACAGACAGTTGTGAGCTGCCATGTGGGTGCTGGGAATTGAACCTCAGTCCCCTGGAAGCACAGTCAGTGCTCTTAACTGCTGAGCCATCTCTCTAGCCCCAAAAAACTCTATTTAAAAAAAAAAAAAATCAAAACAAAACAAGTCAGGGTTATTGGCCATGTCTGGATTTTTATGTAGGTTCTGGGGAATTTTTTTTTAAACAAATCTTATTTTGTTTGTTTATTTGGAACAGAGTCTCATTTATACAGTTTTTTTTAAAAAAAAAAAAATATTTATTTATTTATTTATTTATCTACTTTATTTATTTATTTATTTGAACTGGTGTTTTACCTGCATGTATAACTGTGTAAGGGTGTCAGATCTTGGAATTACAGACAGTTGTTAGCTGCCATGTGGATGCCAGGAATCAAGTCAGGTCCTCAGGAAGAACAGTCAGTGCTCTAATTGCTGAGCCATCTCAACAGCCCCAGGTTCTGGGGATTTGAACTTAGGTCCTCATGTTTATACAACAAGTATTCTTGCTGACTGTGCCATCTTCCTAGCCCTGGAGCAAGTCACTTCTATTTGTCTTTGTCTCTTGAGTAGAGGCAGGACCAGATGACCATCACCTCTGGGTCTAGTTTTGGATTTGGGGGTTTTGTTTTGTTTCTTTGATGTTGATTGGTTTTTGTTGTTGTTGTTTTTACTTTCTCAGGCAGGGTCCTTTGTAGCCCACATACCTCAAATGCATTAGGTAAGGCTAGCTTTGAGCACCTGACTCCTGTCAAGAGTTGAGATGTTAACCCTGACCTACCACACTCAGCTTGTTTTTGTTTATTAAGACAAGAAGCCAATCCTGTCTGGCCTAGAACTTACTAGATAGCCCAGGCTAGCCTGAAACTCTTCCAGTCTTCCCACTCAACCTCCCTTGAGCCAGGATTGCAGGCATGAGGCAACACCAGCAACTGGTGAGACTGTTATTGTTTTTTTGTCTTGTAAGAATAAGTTATCAGGCCAGGTATGATGGCACACATCTGTGACACCAGCATTCAGGATGCGGGGTTGGCCTGCACTACAAAGAAAGCCTGTTGCAAAGGCAAAGCAAGCTGGAAGTGGTGCTTCACATCCTTCAAATCCATGATCTCAGCACTCAGGAGTGGTGCCAGAGCAGTCAAGGCTAGCCCAGAAACAGGGAAGAGCCCCTGGGGGCTAACCCAGAGCAGTCCTTCTTGGCCGTCCATCTAGTTTTCTGTTTGTTTGGTTCTTAAAAAAACACTTATTCACTTTGTCTCATGTGTATGGGTATCTATTCTGTGTATGTTTTTGTGCACCTCATGTACGCCTGGAGCCTCTGGAGGCCAGAAGACGGCTTGGATGCTCTGGAACTGGAGTTGCAGATGTTTGCTCTTCCCAAAGCACCCCACACTGGGCAGCTCACAACTGCCTTCAACTCTTTAACTCCAGAGGAATCCAATCCTGGCCTCCACAGGCAATGTTTTCACTCAGAAAAACCACACACCCATACATATACATAATTAAAATATAAAAAGAAAGTCAAGTATAGTGGGGTAATCCCAGCATTTGAGAGGCAGAAGCCAGCAGTTTGAGGCCAGCCTGGTCTACGGAGGAAGTTCCAAGCCAGAGCTACACAGAGAAACTGTTTTACAAACAAACAAAAATTTTAAAAATCATTAAAATAATTTTACAAGCGATTTACAAAGAATCAAAGTTGGAACTAGCGCAATTAGTAAAGGCACTTGTAATCAAGCCTGAGAATTTCATCCCCAGATTCCTCAAAGTAGGAGACAACTGATTCCTGTTGCCTTCTGACCTTCACATGTGTGCTATGGCCTGCACACACACACACACACACACACACACACACACACACACACACACGTTAATTAAAATGTAATAGAACATTTTAATATAAATAATACCCATTCACGTAAGGGCAACACACACAATACCTACATAAGCATTGGTGCAGAGAACCTAACTAGACCACTTTATGGGCAGAAAGAAAAGTTATTGGGGATCACACGGTGGGGGGTGGGGGGCGGCAGAAGGAAGAGCAAGCAGGTTCTATTTGTCATTCCATGGGGTGGGGATCTGGGCTGCCACTGCCTGTCCAGGGCTGGATCCCTTGCCTGAGATAGCTGTCCTTTGGGGGAAGTTTCAGATGAAATTATCCTTGGAGGATTAAAGGTGGTTCTTAGCAAATAGGGACCCTTTAAAATATCTGTTTTTCTAGTAAACAGAACCCTCCCTTTAGGTTGTTTACCAAGTGGCAATCTTTGTTACACCAGCTAGGTGTAATTTTTCTAAATTGAATTTGTTTAAATAAACAAGTCAGCACAGCTCTCACCATCTGCTTTCCATGGACCAGTGCTGAAAAGTATTAAATCTGGAAAAAAAATCATAGCAAGCCAAGTTCTCTCTAAGAGAACCAATTCATTGTAATATGAGAAACATCAGTTTTTAGTACATATTAGTGTGTCTTGTTTTATCTTTCCATGATGTGTCACTTCTGAACACTGTGTCATCTGGAAAAATTAGATAACACAACTTTGTAAGTCAGGAACAAGGAATGTCTTTCTTTCTTTTCTTGAAATCTGAAATGTCTTGTATATCCCAGACTGACCTTAAACCTGACATGATATGCAGCTGGTTTGACTTTTGCAGACAAGGTTTCTCTGTGTATCTCTGGCTGTCCTACATAGATTGCCCTGGATGGAACTCAGGAAGATTTACAGGCCTCTGCCTCTTGAGTGCTGCCATTAAAGGTGTGTGCCACTACACTTAGCCCAACTGAAAAAAAAAATCTCAAAGGTAGAGGAAAATAATTTAGCCATAGAGTAGAAAAGAGGAAACATTTTTTAAAAATTATTATTATTATTTTTTATGTGTATTGGTGCCTTGCCTGCATGTATGTCTGTGTGAGGGTGTCAGATCTTGGAGTTACAAACAGTTGTAAGCTGCCATGTTGAGTGCTGGGGTTGAACCAGAGTCCTTTGGAAGAGCAGTCAGTACTCTCAACCACTGAGCCATCCCTCCAGCCCCGAGGAAACATATTTTTTAAAAATATCTTTTATTATTTTCTGCCTGCATGTATAACTGTGTAAGGGTGTCAGATCTTGGAATTACAGACAGTTGTTATCTGCCATGTGGATGCTGGGAATTGAGCTCAGGTCCTCCAGAAGAACAGTCAGTGCTCTTAACAGCTGAGCCATCTCTCCAGCCCTGAGGAAACATATTTTCAAAAGAGATGTTGCTGGTTATGGTGGAACAACCCTTTAGTCCCAGCACTCTGGAGGCAGAGGCAGAAGGATCTCTGTGAGTTCTAGGCCACACAGAGCTACACAGATAAAGCCTATTTCAAAAAAAAAAATTACTTATTATAATAAGTAAATATCAAAATTAAACATTTGTAAATATTATATTTCATGTAAATATTATTATTATTTTACTTGTCAAAATTACTAATGTGAACTGAATTGTTGGCAAACAAGTTGAAGTCATGTGTTTTGGGGGCCCTCTTCTTTCCCCCTTCCCAGGAAAGCCCATCCCTAGACACTTTTTCTGCCCTCATGAAACTGAAATTTTGTCTATACCAGATAGAGAAGGGCTCAGCAAGCAAAGTACTTGACATAAATACCATGGACTATGCCTCATCCTCAGAGACTCTGGTACCTGGTCACCACCTCCAGAGACAGTTTATGAGTATGTTGGCATAGCTCAATAACAAACAGCGTGTCAGGAAACCCTGTGTGGTTCTCAGGAAATCACCAGTCAGTAGATAAACTCCACAACTCTCATAGTCCCAGGGCCTTTCTTGTCCCTTTGTCCTGTAAGTGTGACTGGAGTAGTCTAGTCTCTGTACTTCCTCATCCCTTGCTCCCAGCAATACCTGGTATCCAGAGCTCAGCTCTGTCTCTTAAATGACCATGGCTGTCACAGGCCCAGGGTTGGGGTCTCAGTGAACCAACAGCACTCCAGAGAGTCTGCTCCTGTCTGACTGTAACTCAGAACCCTGTGGTAACCTCTCCCTGGGCCATTTCCTCTCCTTTCCCCACAGTCTCAGAACCCTCATCCTCTCGAATGATGGTATTGACTGAGAGATTGCATCTACAAGACACCCTGGTGCTCTTTTTTGTGTGGATTTGTTTGTTTGTTTGTTTCAACCAAACATAATAGTCTCCAGTTCATTCCGTCCATCTTACTGAAGATGATAGGGTTCCCCTTGTCATTCTTTGTACGGTTGAGACCTCAGTTTCAATTTGTCCATTTTCCCTGCTGATGAACAATTAAGTCCTCCCTCCTTCTCTCCCTCCCTCCTTCTCTCCCTCCCTCCCTTCTTCTCTCCCTTCCTTGTGAGTGTAAAAATGGAGATTAAATTCAGGGCCTCATGCAACCGAAATGCTCTATTATCAAGCTACACTGCACACATTTCTTTATTTAAAGACATTTTTTTTTCTAGAATAAAATCACTATTTTAACTAATTCACAAACAAAACATCACACAGTTGGCTCAAGGAAGCCAAATATTTGAACATTCAAACTCTACAAATCTCAGTGACCCTGACACAGTGGGCATTGCCTCCTTTGGCCACTGAGGCAACAGGACTGTTAATGACAAGGTTTAGTCTGGGTTCCCACTTCCCCTGCCTGTAGCCAGAAACTCTCTCTCCCGTCCAGGCACGATCTGGATAAAGCTCTCCTGCTTGCTCGCAGTCCTGCAGCTGTTTATAAAATAATTATTCAGAGGCTTATATCAATTACAAACTGTTTGGCCTATGGCCAACTAACTCTTACAACTTAATTCAATCCATTTTTATTAATCTATGTATTGCCACGTGGTTCCTTGGCTTTACCTGTGTTCCTTTACATCTTGCTTCCTGGGCTGCAGCATCTCTTTGACTCTGCCCTACTTTGTTTGTTCTCTCTGCTTGGATTTCCCACCTGCCTCTAAGCTGCCTTGCCATAAGCTAAAACAGCTTCTTTATTAACAAATGGTAATAAAGCATATTCACAGTGTACATAAAAACATCTCACATCAACTGCCAGTCGGGTTCCCACCATAAAGTAATCAGAGTTTCTGTCCCATTTCTTCAGCTTGAAAGATTTCAGGGGGCTGGAGAGATGGCTCAGAGGTTAAGAGCACTGACTATTCTTCCAGAGGTCCTGAGTTCAGTTCCCAGCAACCACATGGTGGCTCACAACCATCTATGATGACATCTGATACCTTCTTCTGTATACTGTATACATAATAAATAAATGAATCTATTTAAAAAGACATAAAAAAAAAAGAAAGAAAGAAAGATTTCAGATCTTGGTCAGGTTAACATGCATTTGAAAGTCCATACTTCCTCAGTACCACATCAAAACCCCATAGGGTGACCCTGGTTCTGGGCACACTCCAGAAACTCATTTCTTTTTTTTTTTTTTTTAACTTTATTTATTTATTTGCCTTGGTGTTTTGCCTGGAACTGGAACTACAGACAGTTGTGAGCTGCCATGTGGTTGCTGGGAATCGAACTCAGGTCCTCTGGAAGAGCAGCCAGTGCTCTTAACCGCTGAGCCATCTCTCCAGCCCCCAGAAACTCATTTCAAAAACACAGATGCTGCTCTGCCAGACAGGCTTCCTGATAAGGAATGTCAGGCTTTGTGGGCTCAGCATTACCAGCCCCACTGAAGCTTTCTGGTGTGGGTGTGAGGGTCACCCCATCATGAGCCCATAATCACACTAGCTGCAGTAGTCTTCATCTGGCCAGATTGTTCAAAAAGCTACCTGAGATGAGAGGTTTCATTCTCCATGTGTCATCCTGAGTGTTTAGCTCCTCAGCCTCTAGATAATCTCAACTGTCAAAAAGGTGTGTGTCCACACTGTAGGGCATGAACTCATACAAAAGTGCAGGTATGTGCATCTGTGAACTCCTGCAGAGACCAGAGGCGTCAGAGCCTTTGGAGCTAAATTTATAGATGTTTATGGGACACTTGGTTTGAAACATGAGCTCTGGGATCAAAACTTCAGTCCTAATGATTGTGCCACAAGTACTTTTTTTTAATATTTATTTTTATTTTATGTGAATTGGTGTTCTGCCTGCATGTATAACTGTGTAAAGGTGTCAGATCTTGGAATTACAGACAGTTGTTAGCTGCTATGTGTATGCTGGGAATCTAACTCACGTCCTCCAGAAGAACAGTCAGTGAATGCTCTTAACCACTAAGCCATCTTTCCAGCCCCCCTCATTAATTGATTTTTTGTTTTTATTTTGATGCAGGGTATCATAGTCAGAAGTTTCTATCCCACCAACAACTCCCAAATACCCAGCAGCCACTTCCCAAATAATTGACTCGGAGGCTTAATATTACTTATAAATGCTGGGCCAGTAGGTCAAGCATATTACTTGGTAGCTCTTACATATAAATTGCAGATAAATTCTTTTTTTTTTTAAACTTTATTTATTTATTTATTTATTTGCCTTGGTGTTTTCCTGGAACTGGAACTACAGACAGTTGTTAGCTGCCATGTGGGTGCTGGGAATCGAACCCGGGTCCTCTGGAAGAGCAGATGGTGCTCTTAACTGCTGAGCCATCTCTCCAGCCCCCTACAGATAAATTCTTATCTGTCTTTAGCCACGTGGCTTAGTACCTTTTCTCAGTTCAACATTCTCATCTTGCTTCCTCTATGTTTGGCTAGCTACTGGGTCTCTGCCTTTGATCTTTCCAGAATTCTCCTAGTCTGGTTACCTCACCTATACTTCCTGCCTGGCTATTGACCAATCAGCAGTTTATTAAACCAATACAAGTGACAAATATTTACAGTGTACAAGAGGATTATTCCACAGCACTTCCCCTTTTTTTTTCTTTTCAAAAAAAGAACCCTGAATCAAATCTTCTGTGTTTAGCTTTTTCCTGACCATTATCAATAACAACTATAACTAACACTCTAAACAAAGACAAATATCCATAATCCATTTTTGAGCATGTAGGTATAGTTCTCTAGACTACTTCTTCTTCTTCTTCTCCTCCTCCTCCTAACCCTAACCCTAAAAACAAACAAACAAACAAACAAACAAACAAAAAAACAAAACTTCTTTCTTTCATTCTTTATTTATTTGCCTTGGTGTTTGCCTGGAACTACAGATAGATGTGAGCTGCCATGTGGGTGCTGGGAATTGAACCCCAGTGTTCTGGAAGAGCAGTTAGTGCTCTTAATGGCTGAGCCATCTCTCCAGCCCCCCCCTAGACTATTTCTTGATGATTGTTGGTGCTGGTAACCTTATGAGGACCCAAAGAAACTTTAGGATTATGGTCAAATCTTGACTGGAGTATTCTGAGGCTGGATCATTCCAGCGAGTCCCCTTGAAGCTGCTCTGGATGTTGAACTTAGAGGAGACTGCAACAGGTATGCTCGGAAATGTTGGACCATCTGGGCCATCCATTCCTATCAGATTTTTCAGGGGGTCCTCTCGATCAAATCTTATTTTCTTTAACCTGGAATGAATCTTCAGCCTCTCATTTTCTGTGGAACTAAAAATAAAACCTCTCCTTTAAAGTAACATAGCTTTTGACTTAAATTTTTAAGTTAAGATATTTTTCAGATAAATAGGTTGGTTTAATCTTTCAGCATTTATAATCAAATGTTTCTTGGCAGCTCTGTTCTTCCCTCTGCAGTCAAAAAAACCCAAAAAACTCAAAGATAACAAATAACATACAGTGTACAGACTCTCTGTGTATATTCCACTTTTACATGGTTTATAATTTATTATTTTTTTTAAAAAAAAACTTTATTTATTTACTTATTTATTTGCCTTGGTGTTTGCCTGGAACTGGAACTACAGACAGTTGTGAGCTGCCATGTGGGTGCTGGGAATCGAACCCGGGTCCTCTGGAAGAGCAGATGGTGCTCTTAACCGCTGAGCCATCTCTCCAGCCCCTATAATTTATTTTTAATTATTACTCTATTTCTTTTTTAAGAACTTTATCTTTTTTTCCTCTCTCAAGCGTATATATTTTTTTAAGTACACTGTAAATGGTTTAGAGGTGTTGGAGGGTTTTTTCTGGTTTTTTTGTTTGTCTTACTCTGTCTTTACTGTATATCTCTATCTTTTTCTGACTGCATGAGCTTTTAATCTGCTAAGCAGGTGTGGCTAGGATTAAAGCCTCGGCTTTGGCAGCTGGCTTCACCTCATTCCTTGGCTTCCTGATAGTCTAGCTCCTTGACAGCAGTACTGGTGGGAACCACATTTATTGCCACAACTCTTTGGAGTTCCTAGGTTCATGCCACCACCAAGAAACATGCTGCTGGCTGCTCACAAACACCATTTAAGGGTTTGGCAGCAGGATCTTTTAAAACAGCCAGATAATGCTGAATCAGAAAGCCTCTCTTAAAGGAGCTGTGTCTCAGCTTGCTGCCAGAAAACAGAATTGACCTAAGAAAATGCTGCTACCAAGAAGCCATTCTTGACTCTGTTCTTTTGTGTATAGAATCCCTTCTATTATTATCTTATTTATTTATTTATTTATTTATTTATTTATTTATTTATTTATTTATTTATTATGTGAAGCGGTGTTTTGCCTGCATGTATATGTAAGGGTGTCAGATCCTGGAATTAGAGACAGTTGCTAGATGCCATGTGGATGCTGGGAATTGAACCTCAGTCCTCTGGAAGCACAGTCAGTGCTCTTAACCGCTGAGCCATCTCTCCAGTCCCCCATTTTACTTTTTAAGATCATACAAAGTGTTAGTTTCATCAAAAATGAAACAAGCTGTTGCTCTTTCTTCTCCTCTCTGTTCCTTCCCACCTCCTTTGTTCTCCTGCCCCCACAGCCACCTTTCTGCTTCTTGTGGTCTGTGGTTTTGTGTCCCCAGCTTTCCCATGGTGTTCTATCTAGTTTCAAAACCTACCCCTGTTGCACAATTACAATTCTGGTTGTAATACAAGAAATTCAGAGCCAGATATCAGGGAAATGCTGAAATACCAAAGAGAGAAACACCCCAGTCAGATCTCACCCAGCTATCTTCCAGCTTCCTCAGCCTCACTCCTCATTGCTTCTAATGCCTGCTGGCTTCCTACTCCACCTTAAATACCTTCTTCTCCCAGCTCTATCCCATCCAGGTTATGATTAAAAGTGTGAGCTACTACTATTTGGTAGTCAGCCTTGAGCTCACAGAAACACTGAAAGATCTCTGTCTCTGGAGTTATGGGATTAAAGGCAAGGCACCACCACTGTCTGCCTGGGAGCCTGGATTCCCTTTGTAAACCAAGCTGGCCTCAAACTCAGATCTGCTGGGATGAAAGGCGTAGGTTACCACACCCAGTCTTTCCCATGATGGGATTAAAGGTGCAAATTACTACTCACTGATCCTTCTCTGGATTGACTGTGGGTAGATCTGTTCTCTGAAATTCCAGACTCATTTTATTAAATATATAACATATTACCACATATCCCTACTCTCACATCTACATACACATACATATTAGCATTAAAAATTATGAGTGGCGGGGGCTGGAGAGATGGCTCATCCATTTAGAGCACTGACTGCTCTCCCATAAGACCGGGGTTCAATTCCCAGTACCCACATGGCAGCTCACAACTGTCTGAAGTTCCAGTTCCCAGTTCCAGGCAAACACAAAAGCAAATAAATAAAAGGGCTTTTTTTTTTTAATTATTAGTGGCATCTGGTAGAGAACATGCAGTTTTTGTCTGAGACTTGATTACCTCACAGTATAATCCTTTCCAAATCCATCCATTTTCCTGCAAACTTCTTAATTTCATTTTTTCTTTTTGGCTGAACAAAATTCCATCATGTATCAGCACCACACTTTCATTATCCATTCATCTGGCAGTGAACTCTGTGTCATAGGTATTGTAAACAGAGTAGCAGTGAACATGGATGTGCAAGCCTCTCTATGGTAGGGTTTGGTGGTTGGAATGAGAATGTCCCCTGTAGGTTCAGATACATGAAGGCTTCGTCCTCAGTTAGTGGAACTGTTTGGGAAGGATTGGGAGGTGTGGCCTTGTTGGAGGAGATATGTCACTGAGGGTGGGAAACTTGTAGATCTGATGTGAACCCCAGCACCAGGCCCACCTGCCTTTGGCCATGCTCCCTCCCATGATGATCCTGAACTAACCCTCTAAGACTGTAAGCAAGCTCCCAATTAAATATTTAAATGTTGGCCTTGGTCATGATGTCTTCTCACAATAATAGAACAACTAAGACATAGGACATAGAGTCCTTTGGGCACATGCTCAGGAACAGTATGGCTGGTTCATATGCTAGCTCCATTCTTAATGTCTGAGAATCCTCTCGCTTGTTCCCACAATGACTGAGCTAGCTTTTGGTCCCAGTGAGAGTACTAAGATTCCCTTCTTTGCCAGCACTTGTTATCTTTTAGATAAGAGATGTACTTTCTAGGCTAGGTACACACACTTTATCCCAGTCCAAGGGGAGGCTGAGAGCAGGAGGATCAGGACTTCAAGGACATCCTCAGTGACCACAGCAGTGTGTATGTGTGTGTTTGTGTGTATGTGCACATGTTTTTAATCTCAGCACTTGGAGGCAGAGGCATGTGGATCTCTGTGAGTTCAAGAGCAGCCTGGGCTATAGTTCTTGTTCTAGGACAGCCAAGGCTACACAGAGAAACCCTGCCTCAAAAAATAAAAACAAAAATCAAAAGCAAGAAAAAAAGCCATTCTTATAACATGAAATCAAATACTGTAATTTATTGTTTTCAATTTGAATAAGTAAAAGCAAAGTATATTCATTCTTTTACAATTTTATATATATCTATAATGTTTTATTTGGAAGAGTCTCATTTATACAGTTTTTTTAAAAAAATATTTATTTATGTATGTATGTGAATTGGTGTTTTGCCTGCATGTATACTATGTAAGGGTGTCAGATCCTGGAATTAGGGACAGTTGCTAGCTGCCATGTGGATGCCAGGAATCAAGTCAGGTTCTCAGGAAGAACAGTCAGTGCTCTAATTGCTGAGCCATCTCAACAGCCCCAGGTTCTGGGGATTTGAACTTAGGTCCTCATGTTTATACAACAAGTATTCTTGCTGACTGTGCCATCTTCCTAGCCCTGGAGCAAGTCACTTCTATCTGTCTTTGTCTCTTGAGTAGAGGCAGGACCAGATGACCATCACCTCTGGGTCTAGTTTTGGATTTGGGGGTTTTGTTTTGTTTCTTTGATGTTGATTGTTTTTTGTTGTTGTTGTTGTTTTTATTTTCTCAGGCAGGGTCCTTTGTAGCCCACATACCTCAAATGCATTAGGTAAGGCTAGCTTTGAGCACCTGACTCCTGTGAAGAGTTAGGATGTTAACCCTGACCTACCACACTCAGCTTGTTTTTGTTTATTAAGACAAGAAGCCAATCCTGTCTGGCCTAGAACTTACTAGATAGCCCAGGCTAGCCTGAAACTCTTCCAGTCTTCCCACTCAACCTCCCCTGAGCCAGGATTGCAGGCATGAGGCAACACCAGCAACTGGTGAGACTGTTATTGTTTTTTTGTCTTGTAAGAATAAGTTATTAGGCCAAGTGTGATGGCACACAAGTGTTTCTGGCCTAGACTAGCCCCAAGATCTGAACCAGCAGTCTCAAATAATCACAGAAAGTCTTAAATTAATTGAAAACTGTTTGGTTTATAGCTTAGGCTCATTATCAGCTAGCTCTTACAACTTAACTCAACCCATTTCTACTAATTTATGTTTGGCACATGGCTTGTGGCTTACCTGTGTGTTTTTACATCTTGCTTCCTTGAGTGCCAGCTTGTAACATGTCCCCTGACTCTACCTCTCCTTTATTTTTGCTTCGAATTCCTGCCTGCCTCTAAGCTGCTTTGCCATAGACCAAAACAGTTCCTTTATTATCCATGATAATTCACATCGTACAGAAAGATATCCCACAGAAAGCTTCCAGAGAGGAGACCTATGTCCTAATCTCCTCATTGGAACGGATCTGTGTGTCCTTAGAGTGTGCTGTGTCTCCATGGAAACTGAAAATGGCAAGAAGGAATATCTTCAATGGCAGTCACCACATTCACACAGCTGAATCTTAAAAATCTATCTTGACATGAAGATCTGTAGCTTAGGCTGGCTTCAAACTCCCTAAGTAACTGAAGATGACACTGAACTACCAATCCTCCTGCCTCCACCTCCCATATGCTGCATTCACAGAAGTGCTGGGCATCGAACCCAGGGCCTCAAGCATGCTAGGTGAGTACCCCACCCACTCAGCTACAACTACCACCCTTTAAATCTTGACTAAATATATAGCTGTGATCTGACTAAAGGTCAGTTTCTACCATATACACTAAAAACGCAGTCTGGGCCACGTAAGTTGGTACACACATGTAATCCCAGTACTAGGCAGGCTGAAGCCAGAGAAAGTTTAAAGCAAGCCATCTGATAGGAAACGGTTCAGTGTGAGCCTAGAGACTTGTGCCTAGGGATGGGAAGACCCATGGGTACTCAAGGGCTTCTGTCCTCAGCAGTTTCTTAGCATAGGTCCACTCAGTTTTCAAGTCATTTATTAATTCAACATTTTTAAAAAGGATTTGTTTTTACTTTTAATTCTTTGTTTTTATGTAGGTATGCATGTACACAGGTATAGGAAGGATCAGGAGAGGCACGGAATCCTCTAGAGCTGGAGTTGCAGACCCCTGGGCCAACAAACTCTCTGAACACCTCAGCCATTTCTCTAGCCCCAGTTTTTGGTTTTTTTTTTTTTTTTTTAATTTTATTTTTATTTTATGTGAATTGGTATTTTGCCTGCATGTATAACTGTATAAGGGTGTCAGATCTTGAAATTACAGACAGTTGTTAGCTGCCATGTGGATGCTGGGAATTGAACTCAGGTCCTCCGGAAGAACAGTCAGTGCTCTTAACCACTGAGTCATCTCTCCAGCCCCTAGCCCCAGTTTTTAATCTTTTGAGACAGGATTTTGCTATGTATCCAGACAGACATGGAATTCACTATGGAAACCAGACTGTCCTTGACACTGACCTTCAGTCTCTCAAAGTGCTGGAATGGCAGGTGCACATCACCAGATTTCTTTTTTTTCTAAATATTTATTTTATGTATGACTAACCTGGCTTCACACACACTAAAAGAGGGAATCAGATCCCACTGTAGATGGCTGTAAGACACCATGTGGATGCTGGGAATTGAACTCAGGACCTCTGGAGGAAGAACAGCCAGTGTCCTTAACTGCTGAGCCATCTCTCTAGCCTCCATCACCAGACTTCTAGCTTGGTTCTTCTCAAGGTGATTTGGGAACAGGAGTTAGAGACAGCTGGGGGTGCTGGGAATTAAACCCGGGTCCTTTGGGAGAGCAGCCAGTGCTCTTAACCCCTGATCCATCTCTCCAGCCCCCCGAAGGTGATTTGGAAAGTAAGGACTTATACATCTGAATTAAAAGTTCTCCTTCAGGTTCATACCTCCAGAGTTTGCCACAGTCCTGTCCACAATGAGTTCTTCACAAAAGCTTCCGGAAGGTGTGGACAAACTCTGGAAGGTCGAAGGCCACATCTCACGAGGTCTTGGTGACAATAACGGTGCTGATTAGATGAGGAGATGCTGGGAGAAGACTTTGACTCATGTGGTAGGTTCCCTGTGTGGTGTTGCAGCAAGAGTTCTGGAATCTTAAAGAATAAGCACTTCAAAAATACTTCCTGTCTCCTCCAAGCAAGAGAGCCTTCCTGACTGTGCTGGTCACACTGCCCGACAGTACAAGAAGGAAAATCGTGAGCCAGGGCTATACTGGCAGCAGCTATTACCCCGCCCTCCCCAGGCTTCATGCACCATACTTTTTCAGATCCCCGGACAACAAGCAAACTATGAGTCTGGGAAGGCCCTCCCTTACTCAGAGTCCTGGTGGAGTCTGAAGGAATTTTCTCTGACTTTCCCTGCTCACCTGGGGACATAAACCAGACCAGGGTAGAATCATAGAGCTTTCTCAGGTCAACAAGGAAAAAAAAAAAAAAAAAAAAAAAAAAAAAAAAAAAAAAAAAAAAAAAAAAAAAAAAAAAAAAAAAAAAAAAAAAAAAAAAAAAAAAAAAAAAAAAAAAAAAAAAAAAAAAAAAAAGCCATGATTTAAAGGAAAATGCCTGGACTGGGGAAATGGTTCAGATGGAGTGTTCACCTAACATGCATGAAACCCTGGATTTGACCCTGGCATTACACAAACTAGGGGTGGTGGCTTCTGCCTGCAACCCTAGCACCAAAGGCAGGAGGATCAGAAGTTCAAAGTCAAGTTTAATGCTGGCTTGGGCTATTAAAGCCATGCCTCAAAAGACTGTGCTTCACAATCTCTTGATAAGCCAGTTTATTGGTGTAATGGCCAGGTGCATCTCCCTGCTAAGGCTTTAGTCCTGGAGTGTTCACTGGAAAGGGTCCCCAAGGCTTCCTTGTGGTATGGATATGACTCTGTCAGGTTCGATTACCAGCTCCCTATCCCTGCCTGGCATCTTTAGGAAAGGCCTCCCCAAAGGAAGGAAATAAGCAGGCCCAGTAGCCTATCCGACACCAAGCATCCTCATTTTCTTTTGTCTAGGCCCCTTCCCTCTTCCCTCCTTGGCTAGGAGACCTGAAATCCCCGTAGCTGAGCATGGCAACAGATGGGCACTGAGTTGGTGGTGACCTATTCCTCTGGGCTGGTCTGCTGGCCTTGTGAAGCAGACCATGTTGGGAGTGACTACCAGAGACAAGGAGAAACTGCTACCTAGTTTTCAATGACAGTTTGTGTGTAGGAAACTGTGTATGTAGGAGTGTGGAGTCCAGGGTTGAAGTGGTGTGTATTCTACAGTCACCTTATTACTATGTAGCCTGGCTGCCTCCCAATGTTGTAATTAAATATTAAAGGTGTACACTGCCATTCCGGACAGACTATCCACCTAATATTTGAAGTAAGATCTCCTATTGAACATGGGGTTTTCTGACTCAGCTAGACTGGCTGGCTGGCCAATGAGCCCCAGGCATCCTTCCTTTTGTCCTAGTCACAGCAGCACTGAGATGATGACTGGGTACCACTGCATCTGCATCCCATTAGAACTTCCTTACTCTGTACTCCTTGTCCTCCCAGCTCCTGAGTGCTGAGCATACAGGTGTTTGTGCCTCACCTTGTCTGCTGTTGGAATTGGAACCTGGAGCTTCCTGAGTGCTACACACCTGCTCCAGTCACTAAACCACACCCCCCAGTGCTGCGTTGCATTTCCACAGTAGCTGTCCTAACCGGTGTGGGGTGACAGTTCATGGACCCTTGTGGTTAGTGAAGCTGAGTGTCTTTTTGTGGGCTTAAAGCTCCATTATAAAACAAAAAGGATATTCAATAGCCAGGCCAGGGGCAAATCAAAGCAGGCACTAGCCCCTGAGGGCTGTCCCCAGGCTGATACCTCCCAGAGAACTGTGGCTCCAAGTCAACTACCTAAAAAACGTATATATGTATACTCCTAATTAAACAATAAAACAACCAAGAAGTATAATAAAGAGAAAGGGCTGGATAAGAGTGTTCCTCTCTTTCAGAGGACCCAGTTCAGGCCCCAGAACATTTATTGTCGAACAATGAATTACCTGTAGCTCCTCCACTCTGAGATGCCCTCCTCTACAGGGAACTGCACTCAGGGACAATACCCACGACAGACAAAACACCTGCACATAATCTTTTTTCTTTAAGTTTAAGTGTATGATTGTTTTGCCCATATGCAGCATGTAAGTGCACCACATACATGCCGGGTGTCTAAGGAGGCCAGAAGAGGGCAACAGATCTCCTGGAAGTGGAGTCACAGGAGGCTTTGAACCATCATGTGAGTGTTAGGAACTGAACCTGAGTCCTCTGTAAGAGCAGCCCAGGGCTCTCACTGCTGAACCATCTCTCCAGCCTCCTCCCACCCCCCAATCAGTTTTGTTTGAAGCTCTGCCTTCAGTGTTGGAAGATCTCACATTCCTTGCCTGTACCCCTTCTGTCTCTCCTCTTTCCTGGCATTTTCCTAGCGACTTCCGGTTTATTTCACCAGTATAAATATTAGAATCGGTTTGTCTGGGGCCAGCCTCATCTTCCTCCACTGCTCCCTCTTCAGTGGCATGTAGCAGACTCCAAAACCTGTCCTTTTTCTTCCAGATGACGGGAAACATGGGAAGCCCAAGACAGCATGAGAAGCCCAGCCAGGTAAAGGCCTGCTTTCCCACCGTGCTGGCTGAGGTAGCCCCTCCCTGGAGCTCCATATTCTCTTGGTGCCTTTCATTCTTTGAGATAAGGTCTCTCTACATAGCCCTGGCTGGCCTGGAACTCAGAGATCCACCAGACTGTCTCCCCAGTGCTGGGATGAAACGTGTGCCTGACTCTGTTATATTTTCTACACACTCCCAGGCTTTTGGTATGGCTATTCCAAGGTGATATCCTCATTTTAGTAACCAGACAGCACCAGGCTCCTAACCCCTTTAGGACCTCACAGGTACTTGGTACTCGGTCTCTCTTGTGCATGTGCGCATGTGCGTGTGTGTGTGTGTGTGTGTGTGTGTGTGTGTGTGTGTGTGTGTGTGTGTGTGTGAGAGAGAGAGAGAGACAGAGACAGAGAGAGAGAGAGAGAGAGAGAGAGGGAGGGAGGAAGGGAGAGAGAACTGGAAAGCCCACAACCTCCTTCACTGACCCTCTGCTCTCTGCTTCAGTCCTGAACTTTGGAATGGGTCATGTGTTCAGCTGCTGTAGAGACAACAGAACTGCTGCACATAAAGAGGTGGAGGGACATCCCTTGAGCCAACACAGCTCCACCCTGTACATCCCTGCATTCCAATGGGACCACTCTCTGGCCTGTTACAGAGAGCAGGAAACCCACTCAAAGGAATCTAATCCTGTACATAAAATTCACTCTTTCTTTTTATTCTATGTGTCTGAGTGTGTACTGCCATGCCCAGTTCTGAAATTCAACTTTTCATTGACTAATTCAGTTTACTGAATCTAAAAGTTTAATCTCAACACTCAGGAGGCACAGACAGGCAGATGTCTGTGAGTTCCAGGCCAGCCTGATCTACAGAGCAAGTTCTAGAATAGCCACAGTTACACTGAGAAACTCTGCCTCAAAAAACAAACAAACCGACAAATCCCCCAACTGTGGCCATGCCTTTAATCATAGCCCTTAAGAAGCAGAAGCAGGAAGATCCCTGTGAGTTCAAGGCAAGCTTTAGTGTACATAGGGAGATCCAAGCTAGCAAGAGGTCCATAGTGAGACCCTGTCTCAAAACAACAAAAACCAACCAACCAAACAAACAAACAAAAATAATCCTCTAACAATCCAGAAAGTTGTTGAATTGTTCTCTGAACACTATAAGGGATTCACTAGACAAATCCAAAGAAGCTTGTCAAAGTTAGGGTGACAAGTGTCAAAGGAGCTCTTGGGATGGGGAGATGGCTTGGTCATGTAAGCACGGGGACCAAAGTTCAATCCACAGAACGGACATAAAAACTGGTACCACAGGATGTACTTGTAACCCCAACTCCGGGGAGGAAAACACTGACTGAGATCTCAAGCTTGCTGGCCTGCCATCCGTGCTTCATCAGTGAGCTTCAAGTTGTGATTGGTCTGGGGCAATCCAATCTAGACAGAGGGCAGGTAGAGAAGGAGATGGTAAAGCAGAAAAAGAAAGACAAGAGAGAGCACTCTCCTGAGTCTGTGCCCTGATTGGCAGATGGACCTTCACTGGCTAGGAAGGACTTTTTATCTTTTGATGGAAAGTAGAATGGACAGGGCTGAGAGCAGGTTTCTGGGAATGGACCAACAGAAATCATCATATGCCCCTCAGGTCTTGAGTCTGGTAGAAGGTAGTGTCCTCTCAGGCCAGCCCCATCAAAGCCTCATGCCTGTCCTATTCATTTGCTGGAGTGAGCCCAGGTGCCCACATTACAGGGACCACCATCTCCAGTTATGTTTTTGGTGTAGAACAGTGTTGTTCTACACAGCCTCGGCTGTCCTGGTACTCACTTTGTAGACCAGTCTGGCACCAAACTCAGAGATCCACCTGCCTCCCAAGTGCTGGGATTAAAGGCATGTGCCACCAGAATTATGTCCTCTAAAGAAATATAAGCAGAGCCCAGTTAGGTTTAGGAAAATTGTGGTGTGACATGTCATTTTATGTCTACAGTACAGGGAATGTGGGTGTCACACTGGGAGAGGTCTGGGACCCTGCTCTTTGGTCCTGGTGCCTTCTATGACCTCGAGTAGGAGATTTTTTTGGAGTGTGTAAGGGCTATCATCCTGTGGTCATCAGTGGACTCTTGTTGAGACAAGGTTTTAAATAACCCAGGCAGACCTTGAACTCTTAATCTTCTTGCCTCTACCTCACAAGAGCTGGGATTACAGTGTGTGCCACCATACCTAACTGTAATTGTGTCATTGAAAAGGGAACTAACTCCAGGACCTACTGCGTGGTTCTTTCCCTTCGCCAGGAGCTCTGATCACATACACAGGGCACAGCTGTTAAATGCCTTTCCCATCCAGATCTGGGTGGCAGCATTGCTCAACAGTTTCTCTGGAGCTGGGGCAATCTTCTTCCCTCCTCCAGCCTAGTGTTCTGGTTTTTATAAACACACCCAGAGACAGCCAGCCCTTGGTAGGGAGGGACCTCCCACAGACGGAGAAAGGTCATCAACCTGCTGCCAGCAGGAGCCTAATCAGCCTAACAGCCTCAACTCCTGCAGGAGGGACACATCTGGGGCTCCATGAGGAGGACAGCTCTCATCCTGGGCTCTGGGCTGCTCTTGTCCGTAGCCTTCTGGAACTCAGTCACATGGTAAGTGTGCTCCAGACCTTTGCGGTGAGAGGCAGCACAGCATGAAAGAGCTGACTTCCCGATCTTCTCCCAGAAACATACATGCTTTTCCTCCCAAGGCATCTTCAGAGATTTTGGGGTGCTTCTGGCTACTTTTGGCAGACCCAGTGGGAGAGACTGCTGTCTACATTTGAAGGCAACGAGTGGATTCTGTTCATTATAGGTGAGGTTCCATCCAGGGGGCTGTGTGTTGGGTTCTACACTTGTTCTTTTCCCAAACTATTGTTATTTATTGTTTTTTTTTAAAAGATTTATTTATTTATTATGCATACAGTTTTACAGAAGAGGGCACCAGACCTCATCATAGATGGTTGTGAGCCACCATGTGGTTTTGCTGGGATTTGAACTCAGGTCCTCTGGAAGAACAGTCAGTGCTCTTAACCTCTGAGCCATCTCTCCAGCCCGTTATTTATTGTATTATTATTATCATTTTAAATTTGATTCATGTGCATGTGCAAGAGGCATGAGTGTGTCATGGAATGCATGTGGAGATCAGAGGACAACTTGCCCACATTGGTTCTCTCCTCCCACCATGTGGTCGTGGGGATTAAACTCAGGTTGTCAAGCTGGCTGCAACTTTACCCACTGCTCTATTTTATGGGTTAATTTGTTGTTGTGGGGTTTTGTTTTTGTTTTTTGTTTTGTTTTTTTTTTGAGACAGGGTCTCATTATGTAACGTTGGCTGTCCTGAAACTCAATTTGTAGATCAGGCTGTTCTTGAACTCACAGAGATCCTCCTGCCTCTGTTTCCTGAGTGTTAGTTAGGATCATAGGATGTACCACTACCCATCCAACCTGCTGGTTTTTTTTTTTTCTTTTAAATTTGACAACTATTTCTTTTTTTTTTTTTTTTTAACTTTATTTATTTATTTATTTGCCTTGGTGTTTTCCTGGAACTGGAACTACAGACAGTTGTTAGCTGCCATGTGGGTGCTGGGAATCGAACCCGGGTCCTCTGGAAGAGCAGATGGTGCTCTTAACCGCTGAGCCATCTCTCCAGCCCCCCAACCTGCTGTTTTTAACCAAGGTTTGTGCTGAATACTTGCAGCCATCTTGGCACATGAGCAAGGCCTCAATATTTCAATGTGTCAGGTCTGTCCTGCCACAGGAGAGGCTCTTAGTTCATCTCATACTCATAGACATTTAGGTTGCTTTAAATGTTTCCTGTAATTAAAAAAATAAAATTTACTTATGTGTATGTGTGTATGCTTGAGTGTATTTCCATTTGTCATGTTCATTCAAGAGCTGGGAAGTCCGAGGAGGGTACTGGTTTCCCTGTAACTGAAGTTACAAACAGCTGTGAGCCACCATGTGGGGAGTGGGAATGGAACCTGGATTTTCTCTGGAGAGCAGTTAGTGCACTTACATTAGTGCAGAGCCCTCTCCCTCTAGCCCCAGGTTCTCCTATGAGTTTTATTTGACTTTTCTTTTTAAAGATTTATTTATTTATTATGTATACAGTATACAGAAGAGGGCATCAGATGTCATTTATAGATGGTTGTGAGCCACCATGTGGTTGCTGGGAATTGAACTCAGGACCTCTGGAAGAGCAGTCAGTGTTCTTAACCTCTGAGCCATCTCTCCAGCCCCTAATTTGATTTTTCAAGACAGGGTTTCTCTCTGTAGCCCTGGATGTCCTGGAACTTGCTCTGTAATCAGGCTGGCCCCAAACTCAAAAGATATGCCTGCTTCATCCTCAAGAGTACTGAGATTACAGGCAGGCACTACCACTGCCCAGCTCTTCTTGTTACTTTTAAAGATGCGGTCATCAGAATCTCTGGGCACAAACTAATGTGTATTTGTTTTGTCTTTTTCACTTCAGAGTCTTTCCAACCGTCCTACAAAATGGGTCTACCAGGCCTTCCCATACTGGCCAAGTCCTTCCTTTATCCCTTCTACCCCAGACACCGTGTTTGATGGGGAAGGAAGGACTGGAGGAAGAGGACAGAGCTCAGTGAAACTGTCCTTGTCCCAACTGGGGTTCCCAATTCAGTAAGAGGCCACAGCCATTAGCAACACTGCTGTGTTTCTTGTGTGACTGCCGTCAGTGGCAGATTAAAGACATGAATGTATGGGGTGTGAAACATGAAGTCAGATGAAGTGTGTCCTGGTATTTTCTTAATTTTTATTTATTATTGGGTGTGATGTGGGTGAGGACACACATATGCCACATTATGTGTGTGGACGTCAGAGGACAAGTCTGCAATTACTGCACTCTGCACACTTACATGGTTTGTGGGGTGGAGCTCAGGTATCAGGCTTATCTAGCAAGAGCCCTACCCACTAAGCTGCCCTGCAGGCTCTATTCTTCTTCTCCTTGCCGTAGGCTTTCACGTATCTAAGGATGTCCAAGAATGGACTGAGGATGAACTTTGAACTTCTGAGCCTCCTGCCTTCTATCAGTATTTTATTTTTTTAAAAAAGACTTCACTTTAAATTTAACTTTATTTTTATGTGCATTGGTGTTTTGCCACGGGTGACGGGTTCCCTGGAACTGGAGTTCCAGACACTTGTGAGCTGCGATGTGGGTGCTAGAAATTGAACCTGGGTCCTCTGGAAGAGCAGCCAGTGAGTGCTGTTAACTATTGAGCTATCCCTCTGGCCCAGCGATCAAAAAAAAAAAAAAAAAAAAAAAAAAAAAAAAAAAATTTGTGCATGTGAATTTGTTTTGAGAGACAGGGTTTCTTTGTGTGTTAACAGCCTTGGCTGTTCTGGAACTCACTCTGTAGACCAGGCTGGCCTCAAACTCACTGAGTTCCACCTGCCTCTGCCCCTCCCAAGTGTTGGAATTAAAGGCATGCACCACCACCTCCTGGCTTCTAAAATATTTTTTTAGAGCATCCGTATTGGAAATAATAGATCAAGTAGTCAAATTGCTTCAGCATCCAAATAGGAACACTCGTGAGAGCAAAAAAGTGTTCAGTAAGTGTGCTTAGAGGGTACAGCAGCAGCACTTGTTATCCCAGCAGGTAGCTGAGGCAGGGGGATTGCTGTGAGTTTGGGGTCTGTCTGAACTATACAGTGAATTTCTAGCCAGCCTTGGGACAGAATGAGACCCTGTCTTAATACAAGTCAAACAAAACAAAACCCCCAACCCCAAGAGTGGTTGTACATACCTTTAATCCCAGCATTTGAGGGGCTAGAGGAGGAAGGGGGGAAATCTATTATGAGTTCAAGGCTAGCCTGGACTCTACAGTGAGACCTTGTCTCAGACACATATATACACAGGGGGGTGGGGAACACACAGAGACAGACAGAACAAATACAGACACTTAGTGACTTCTGGGTTCCATGGCTAGGGCAGATCCCTTCAGGTGTTCACTCACTTCCCAGTGAGCTACTGTGGTACCCAGCTGCTCTAACTCCCTCTGCCCTCTGCCTCAGGTGCTGCCCTCGTGCCAGGGCTGTGTTTCTGGGGCTTCAATGGCCTCCTACTGGTGGTGGACACAACAGGGAAACCTACCTTCATCTCCCGCTACCGCATCCAACTGGGCAAGAATGAGCCGGTAAGTGTCACTGTGGCTCTTAGTGCTGGGAATGCAGGGAACTAAGTCAGTGCAGGGCAAGGACTTATCTTTGAGGTGACCTAAATCCAGAAGGTCAGACAGGAGGCAGCAGGTGGGGGTGCTTGGTTGGCAGAGTGCTTGTCTAACTTGAAGAAAGCCCTGCATTGCATCCAATGCACCTTTTCGGGGTATGAAGCTATAATCTAAGCATTCAGGGAAGTAGAGGCAGGAGGGTTAGAAGTTCAAGGTCATCCTTGGATACACGAGAGGTTTGAGGGTACCTACGGCTACATGAGAGGTTGTCTAAAAGGAAAGGCCAGTGAGATGGTTCAGCAAGGAAGGGTATCTGCTGCCAAGCCCAAAGAAAGACCCAAGCTTGATCCCTGGAACTCACACAGTGGGAGAAGAGAACCAACTTCTCTTATTTTGACCTCCAGATGCACATCAGAACTCCCCGCTACACACACACACCAATAGGAAAATCAAAACGAAACGCCACTCAACCAGCTGTACCATGACACTGTGCTTAGCATATTAGGAAAAGAAATGACTGCCTCAGCCCTGGACTAGGCTGTCTCAGAGATGCCAGCAGTACTATGCCCATGGCATTGAGACTATGGATCTGAAACCAGACTTCCATTGTCCCAAGGGAGGCACCCCACTGTGGCAGGTGATCTATCTATCTATCTATCTATCTATCTATCTATCTATCTATCTATCTATCTATTTGAGACATTGAGACAGGATCTCTCTATATAGCCCTGGTTGTCCTAGAACTCACTATGTAGACCAGGATGGCCTTGAACTCAGAGTTTATTCCAGCCTCCTGAGTGCTGGGATTAAAGACCTGTGCCACCATCAACCAATGCAAGCAGTAGTGTCAAGACAGCCACAATCCTACAGGAATAGTCCCAGCTTCTAGGCAGCTTCTCCTGCTCACTGTAGGGTTGAGTCAGCACACTACAGTCTGGACCTGCCTTTCTGATGCTCTTACAACCTGCAGAGACAATCTTCCCTTACACAACAGGGCAGAGGCTGACCGAAAACAACCTTTTCCCTCAGCCCCACCCAAACCCTGTCCTGGCAATCAGTTCTAAATGTGCCCAGGTGCCCGGTGAGTCACTTCAGCTCTCCAGGCCATCTGCCCAGCCTGGCAGCGAAGACAGTAGTGTAGATACCAGTCCTGATGGAGTCCTCTGAAATGGTCCCCTCCTGAGATGACAGCTGCAAGAGCTGGGCAGGCTTCTTCCAGCCCACCTAGGCAGAACTGACTGAAGACCTGTGTCAGTATTTGGCCTGTAGGACCCTTTCATCTGTAGGCCTGCTGTCTCCGAAGCAGCCATCATTGACTAAATGCCTTCATCTTTAAGGTTGAGCACCGTAACTACTGTCATGGTTCAGATGAGGCTTTGCCATGGTCCCTGGTTAGGACATGACAGGCTAGAGTCTCTTCTTTCTTCTCTTCTCTCAACCCAAACAGGGTCCCATGCAGCCCAAGCTGGCCTCCACCTTGCTATATAGCTGAGGATGACCTTGACCAAACTTCTGAGCTTCCCTTCTTCACCTCACTGGGATCAAACCCAAGGCTCCAAAGAAGGCACTCTACCCACTGAGCCATGTCCAGCCCCACCCGGGGCCTTTCCAGCTCCAGGGCTTCCACATATCCTTACCACTCTACAGCTCTGAATATCATGTGCCACCTAGAAACCTTTCTACATGCAGTATCTAGAGAGCAGTAGGCAGTGTAGAGCCTGTCTCAGAGGCCAAGGTTTAGAGGTGAGTGACCTGTTCAAGTTTCAACTTTCCAGGCCATAGAGCAGAGAGCTCAACTCACAAAACTCCAAGGCCAGCAGCATACCTGTGCTTCATACTTTCTGAGGCCGCACCAGGAAGGACCTTGGGACCATCTAGTCCCTGGCTAGCTGTTGGAGATGCCAACTTTAGAAGGATCCCAGGAACAGGCTGCAGTGAGAACTGATGTGGGCAGACATTCGCAGCATCCTAATCTGCCACACCAACTCCTCCCTCCTAACCTGGCACCCAGTGTGTGAAGGAAATGGAAGCCCATGCCCAGCCCCTGTAGCCCTCCATCTCATGCTGTTCTGGGTTGTGCCTGCCACGTCTTCTAGCTCCTGACCTTTATGATCCCAGAAATGGCTTCAGGATTCTTCCCTTTCTTACTATTCTGTCTCTCTCCGACCTAGCTTATTTCTCATTATCACATAAATGCTCTCTTTCCATCTCTAAAAACTAAAACGCAAACCTTGGCTGGGTGTGTTAGCACACACCTGGAATCCGAGCATCTGAGGCAGGAAGCTAGATTAGTTCAACTTTCCCTACATGAGACTGTTTCAATGCATTAAAAAATATGTGTATTTTTTACATATATTTTTTGCCTGCATGTATGTCTGTGTACTTTACATGTATTTTTTACATATTTTTTTTGCCTGCATGTATGTCTGTGTACTTTACATGGATGTTTTGCCTGCATGTATGTCTGTGTACTATACATATGGAGGACCCAGAGGTCACAAGAGACTATCAGATTGACAGTGGTGAGCAGCCATATGCATGTTGGGAATCAAACTGGGTCCTCTGTAAAAACAGCCAGTGCTCTTAACCATTGAGTCATCTCTCCAGCCCCTAAGACTGTTCCCAAAACCAAAACTAATCCCTGGCCCCACTTAACACAGCATACACTGCCACCCATTAAGCTCTCCCTTAAGGCAAAGCTCTTTGGCAAAGCCATCTATGTACTCTGTGAGTCGTCTATACAGCTTCTCAGAACTGCCTATTTCAGCCTCTCAAACCTGACTCCTCCATAAAAATCTGTAACTTTTTCCTAAACTGTTCCAGGTTTGACACTGGGTGACTACTACTATTTCTAATTTCTTTCTGCTGATGCCTCCTTCCTATTTCTGTAGACCACACACACAGTGGCCCAACTCTCAAGATACCCAGCAGGTATCCTGTAGCCACCAGGGCGCTAGGTGGAGATTGCCAGTTCTTAGGCAGACAATCCAAAGTGACCATTTAGCTTTTTCCCATGGGACAAGTTTGTCATCTGTTTAGCATCTCTCTGGATTGGCTGCATAGCAAGCTGAGGTTGGGAACCTGCCCATGCTGGCCTCACACCTGTGCATATGCCTTGTTCCTTTGTGAGGCTAATGCAGTACCGACTGCTTAGGTCACACAGACCTCTTTTGGAATCCTTCAAGATGGCTGGGCCAATCATCGCTGCTTATCTGTTCGTGTGCTTAACTGGTATTTGTTTCATTGTCCCTATAGAGCACTGGGTGTTTTGTAGGCCAGAACTCAGCAGTGGCAGACCCTGGCCCACAGAGCCTATGCTCTGGTGGGGCATTTTTGAGGACAGGCAAGGAGTATATTGCTCACCATGGCCAGTCCCAGACTGTGGACTACCCCAGTCACTCCCAGAAGCTCACCCTGAGCAGGTCAGGTAGAGACCCAGTTCTCATGGGCCTTCTTTCACCATTCCTATGTCCTCTGGCAGGTGGACCCCGTGAAGCTGCGTCAGTCTCTCCATACAGTTCTTTTCAACCAGACCATGATCTCTCTTCCCATGCTGCTCCTCTTCTATCCATTCTTCAAGTGGAGGGGAGACCCCTGCTGCCAAGAGCTGCCCACCTTCCACTGGTTCCTTGTGGAGCTGGCATTTTTCACCCTCGTGGAGGAAATCTTGTTCTACTATTCACACCGGTGAGCTCTTTACATATACACAGCTGGCCTCATCCTGGGACGGCTCCCTGGTCAGCAGAGGCCACTGAACTGTGGTCTCTGTCCTCAGGCCCTACCCCAAAATTGCCAGAGACACAACTGATTCTTCAACTTGACACAAGGTCAAGTGAAGAAGAGCTGCCCTGTTTGTATGAGAGGGTGGGTCAGTTCCCTTCCACTTCCCAATGGTCCTTCCTTTCTAGGTACCAGTGTACTTCGCCACTGGGGTTGGCAGACAACATAAGTCAGTCTCATCATCCACAGTCAGACTAGAGGGCAAGGAGTAGATGCCAGCTCCTCAGATGCAGACATCATTCCTACCCCTGCTTTCAGATGATTTGCTCAGGATGGAAGAAAAAACACAAGTCAGCAATTATCAACTATGAATTATCTTTCCAGGCTCCTTCATCACCCAACGTTGTACAAGAAAATTCACAAGAAACATCACGAATGGACAGCACCCATTGGTGTGATCTCAATCTATGCCCACCCTATAGAACACGTGGTAAATACAGCCCCTTGAGCCCAAGTGGAGGCCAGAGGTTACCTGCCCCACCTTCCTTCCCACTGAATAGCTGCCATCTCTTGGCTGTGTCAGGCACCCAGTATGCTCTTATTCTCCCCAACAACCTTTTACACAGACTGCTTGCTGTAGAGGAAGATGAGGCTGAGTGTCCTAAGTTACAGGGCTCCCTATGGCACCATGCAGGGCAGAGTGAACACCCAGCTAGGTCCCTCCATCTCTGGAATGATCCTTTCTCTTGCAGGTTTCCAACATGTTGCCAGTTATGGTGGGTCCTCTAGTGATGGGTTCTCATCTGTCCTCCATCACTGTGTGGCTGTCCCTTGCTCTAATCATCACCACTATCTCCCACTGCGGCTACCACCTGCCCTTCCTGCCTTCACCTGAGTTCCACGACTACCACCACCTCAAGTAAGCCAACAGCACCCACCCTTGCTGGAGTATCTCCATCTACAAGTGCGCCAGTCAGGGGAGACACCTGCTACAGAGAACATGCTGAATAGGTCCATCTTTGTCTTCTCCCCTTTTTCTCTGATACCAGGTCCTTCCTGCAGTTGAGATTTTTAACCATTATTTGAGTTCTGGGTCTGCTGAATCTCTCATGAGCCTTGAATAATCTCCTCAGAACCTGTGTGCATAAGACTTGGCATACTTACACAATATGGGCTCTTTTCTTGGTTTGGAGACAGGCTTTTTCTTTTTAAATATTTATTTTATGTGTTGGTATTTTGCCTACATGTGTAACTGTGTAAGGGTGTTAGATCTTGAAATTACAGTTGTTAGCTGCCATGTGGGTGCTGGGAATTGAACTCAGGTCCTTCAGAAGTCAGTGCTCTTAACTGTGGAGCCATCTCTCCAGCCACAGATAGGCTTTTTCTATGTAGTCATTGATATCCTATTCTCACGTAGACCAGGCTGGCCTCAAACTCTTGCCTCTGCCTCCCAAACGCTGAGATTAAAGGTACCACACAACTGGCCTCATCCCAGGCTTTTCAAAGTACCACCTATGAACTTCCTGAGACACTAGACACTTAGAACACGGGTTCTTAGGTCCCATTCCATCACTGTGCGGCTGTCCCTTGCTCTAATCATCACCACTATCTTCAAGTACCTGTGAAGGATGGGCTGGAAGCCTGCCTCTTAATGTCTTCCAAGGTGTTCTGATGCAGGCAAGCCCCTCAACCTAACTGAGCAAGCCTAGGTCTGCAACTTCTGCACACTAGAATTACAGTAAAAGGGGGTAGGGAGGGAGGTTAAAATGTGTGTCTTTAATCCCAGCACTTGAAAGGTAGAAGCAGGTGGATCTTTGTTGAGTTCAAAGCCAGCTAGCCACATCTGCAAAGTTGAGTTCTGGGACAGCCAAGGCTGTTACAGAGAAACCCTGTCTTGACACCATCCCCCCAAAAAGGGAGGCAGGCCTTTAATCCCAAGACTCAGCAGGTGGGTCTCCAAGGTGTGAGATCTCAGCATCCACATATATGTCATCTTTGGTCCTAGGCAAACTTGCAGCCCCTAGTACTAAGGAGACAGGCTAGCTGGGTCTGGTTGCTTGACAGCTTAGTGGATTTGGTGTGAAGGTAAACTCTAGGTTCAGAAAGAACAAGTAAAGATGAGACTAGTGCCCTACACTCTGATCTCTCAAGTTTTACGCACAATACCCATGAGAGGGTTGGCGCACTTGGCTATGTGTGGGACCCAGGGTTCAATCCTCCAGTTCATCACACGTGGCTCACAGCTTTAATGCTGGCACTGGGGAAGTTGAGACAGGAGCAATGTCACAAGTTCAAAGCCAGCTACACACAGTAAGTTTCAGTTTAGTTTGGCGAGACTATCCCCAAAACAGTAACAACAAAAGTCCTAAACAACCCTCAAACAGAACCCTCCAATGCTCCAGGCTCTGTCATAGCTGGGCAGCATGGTGATGCTATGCATGGAAAAGGGGGATTGGGAAACAAGGGAAAACCACAGCTTCCCACCAGTCTCTTCCTTCCTTCAGGTTCAACCAGTGCTACGGAGTGCTGGGCGTGCTGGACCACCTGCATGGGACTGACATCATGTTTAAGCAAACCAAGGCCTACGAGAGACATGTCCTCCTGCTGAGCTTCACCCCACTTTCAGAGAGCATCCCTGATCCTCCAAAGAAGATGGAAAGTCCACTTGGACCATCTGGACTGCTCCCTCAGAAGTAGTTGCTGTAGAAACTGCCTAGGACCGACTATGCTGCCCTTAACTTGTCTCCTTTAGCCACCATACTCTAGGGTAAAGGGAACCCAAGCTTCCTGCCAGGACAAGACTATGATAGGATCTAGGATTCTCCCAAACTACTTCTCATGTTAGTTAGGACCAGGAGTTTACTTAGGGGGAGGAGTAGGCTGGAGGTCAGCCAAAAGTCACTGAGCCTGGGTGGGATACAGAGAGTGGGGTGATAGTGGGACTGGAAGTTTCCTGGCTCCAAAATCTTCTCCAAAGCCTAGGGTAGTGACAGACCAGATGTGTTAGCATGCTAGATGTGGTCCCTGCTTCCTAACAACAAAGACTGGGTTACTTTTGCCCTGCAGATACAAGTCCCTCAGAAGGAACAATGGCAGCCCACAAGAGCTTCTCAATAAGAGGTGCACCTCAGCCCCTGTGCCTGTTTGTGAACTGCAGCTGGGAGAGGACCCAAATCATTGCGCTCTAGACCCAAAATAGATCTGCTTTCTCCCCCAACAGTGAGCCTCAGAAAACATGGCTTGAGGGCAGTCTCATCTTTCTTTAAAAGGTAAATCAATAGTAAAGAAGCTCAGGGAGTGCTATAGCAACGGGGTTTCTCCAGTAAAGTTTACTAGACCTCCACCCTGGCAGCTAGCTCATGGTTACAAACCTTGGCATCCCCAGAACTTAGCAACTAGGTTGTATCTGGAAGGTCGCCACCATCACCATTTGCCATATCTTAGCACAACTGTGTCAATCTTACATTTTCAGTTCAAGGTTAGTCCAGACTCCCTATTGTGGATTAAATAACAAACAAAAACAAAAAACAGCTGGGTACAGCTGTTTGTGCTGTAGTCCCAGGTCAGAGTCAGACTAGACAAAAAAGCAAAACATCAATGAGCCAGTTCTCAGTAACAGGGCTTCTTCATCCTGTGGCACTGAGGCCAACATAAGACTGGGCCAGCTGGCAACTGAACACTTTATTTTGCAGGCAGTCCCAGCCTCCTCTGGCCTTGGTACCTGTGCTTTTAGATTCCTTCAAATACCAAGGCACTCTTCACCTTAGTCCCATTGCTGGATAGCAGCCACTCCTCCCTCATCTGAGCTCTCTGCATTGTTATCAAAAGGGGCCGGGACAAGAAGTAAAAATAGAGATTATGAGGTACCATCAAGGGTACATGGCTTGTCATAAGGCTCTAATATTGGTGAAAAAGGTCTTAAATTCTCCACAAAAGCATGACAAAGGAGAAGCATGTAAGTAAAGTCTCTAACTCCAGTAGATTGTATTGTCCCCTCCCCATATACACACTGCAAAACACTAGTGAAGTAAGGCCTCAGTTATGTAACCATGGAGCCAACGGACACAGCCACCACTAATGACTGTGACTGGCATGGGTCTGGCTCTCCGGCAATCTAGAGAACAGAGGTCATTGGTGGCAGTTGTCTACCCAACAGTAATTCTCGCATACTTCCTAGGGAATGGCAATCCAGCTCCCCACCTTTTCCCAAGAGTAACAATATGCAGGGTCCATCAGTCAAGGCTGGCTAAGCACCTGGATGCACTAGCAGCACCAAGGGCCCTGCCTTAGGTAGATGCCCAGAAGTCAACAGCAGCCTCTTCTTAGGGGCTGCACCATACACTATCCTCATGCAGAGACAGTGCAGGGGTTCATCTGGGGACACACACACACCAAGTTCCTCTCTCACACCCAACAGCAGTGTCCCAGATGGGAGACCAGCCAGTGTTTTGCCTTTTCAAGTTTTTATTTTTATACATTTTTTTTGTATTAAAAAGAAAAGCATAATAATTACCACCAATTACAAAGGACTAGAGCAGGACCAGAATAATGAATGAATCACTTCAGCCTTGGAAGCAGACACTCTCAATAATATTAATGTTATGATACAAGCTCATTCAAGTATTTTACATTTTTTGTCCTGTTGAATGTGACATCCTAGCACATGGTAAAGACAATGTACGAGCGTAAGGTGGAACCTTCTCTGAAAAGCCCCTGACAAAGTTTTCCTTTCCTGTGAGAACTGGGCTGAGTTCTCTTCTGCCTCTGCCATCACCACCGCCGCCGGAGGAGAGAGTGAAGCTGGGAAAAATCCAGGGGACCAGGTACCCCCAGCCTCTGGTACACTCACTCCACACTAGCCTTGTCCTCCCGCCCTTTCCCTTGCTTCCAGACCTTCCAAGCAGCTTGCCTTCTTTTGTAAATGTCATCAGAGGAGTGGGAAAGAGCAACACAACAAAACATTTAACAATCTGACATGGGGCTCAGCACCTCTGTCTGAACCCAGGGCCAGGCAGCTTCTCTTCCAGCAGCACTTTTCTGAGGCTCTGGGAGCAGAACACAATCTGCCCCTGCTGAGCCCAGGCTAATGACCAACCATGTACAGGCAGAGGATGAAGGCGGTTCAGTTTGGCAGGCTGTCTCTGTCTCAGGTCTTGGATCCCATGGGAAGATGGTGATGGGGAAGTGGCTTGCTCTGGTGGCCCCTGCCACTCCTGGCATACTTGTCACAGATACATCGGTCCTAAATTCAAGTGTCTTCAGAAGGTGAAGATGTAAACTACTCTGCAACATCAACTCCTAACATGTCACAACACACACACACACACACACACACACACACACACATGCACGCACGCGCACTCTCTCTCTCTCTCTCCCACCCCTCCTCAGCCTGTGTTGAGATGATAGCCTCGCCTTCCTGCCCCAAAGGGCTTCCTCCCTCAGGGGCCTGAGAAGATCAGGGAGGGGATGGCATACCTAGCCTGGATAGTCTAAATGGGAACAACCTTCCCCCCACTGGGCCTCAAAGCCCTGAGGTTGTGTGGTGCTGGATATAGTATAGGACTGAGCAGAAAAAGCAAAGGGGAAGAAAGGAGAAGAAAAGAGGGCCCACTATTTGGTGAAGGTGCACCACAGGGCAGGTAGCAGACTTCCGGGAAGGCCTCGGATCCCACCAGCAGATCCTGTTCCTATATAGATTGAGACAACCAAGGAGTCACAGGAGCTGACATGGGGTTCACACATCCTGAGCACGGGAATGGGGCAGGGCACAAGCTAAAAGTACCCAAAGACAGGCGGTACCCAAAGTTCTGCCAGCCTGGGATGCTGTCCTAGTCCCAGTCTTTGGGACAACAAAGGAACTCAGTGATGAGGAGGGCCACACAAGTTTCAGTGACTAGGCGAGAAGATGGTCACACTCCCCTTGCGCTGGCTGCCCAGGTCCCCGTGTCTCCCCAGCCTGTGTGCTCAGTCATTCATCCCCCTCCCCAGCTCTGGATGACAGCAGCCTCCAGCCACTCCTCTAGCATGTGCAGGATAGCTCAGGCAGACAGTGGCTTAAGAAGAGAAGTCAGGTATACTCTATGTCCACATATACCTTCCTGCCACAGGGCTTCACCAAACGGCAGGATCCCCCAGCCCTAGGGTTCCTCTCAGCCTTTGATCCTAGGCAGGGTCAGTGAGAGGGTGGGCAGAGATGGCTTGCAGGGGGTGGGGGTATTAAGATGGCAAGACCACACCAGACCCTTGAAGAATGGATGGTACCTTTCTCCACACTGAGACAAACCTCCTTGAGGTCAAAGGTCTTTATGGTCAGGTACAGGTCTAAGCTGTGGCCATCAGTGGATAGTGATGTTGGCCTCCTTGTGTCGGGGCTGGGGAGACATTCAGCCTGAAGACAGGTGTGATTACAACAGTCTGAAGCAAGTTTGGCCTTGGGGCTCCGAAAGAGGAGCAGAGTGGGCCTGATGAGGCGACAGCAAGCAGAACAAGGACAGTGGGTGGCAGCAGTGTGCAGACACAGGGCGTCAGCTTGAGACGATCCAACAGCGAGGGGGTCCTGGGCACAGCTCTGACTGAGCTGCCCCAACTCTCTTGCCTCCAGGCGAGAGGCCCTGTACATGCAACTCAGTCCCGAGGAAAGTTCTAGTTAGTCCAGGCCTGGGAACATCCCAGGCAGGCGGAGCTCTTCGGGGGCTCGAGGAGGAAAACAGGCAATTGGGCATTAGTTCAGGTTCCCGCTCCACAATAAGGCAACTTTTAAAAAAATATTATTTCCAAAAACAGAACAGAAGAAAAATTCCAAGGAGGGAGAAAGACGTCACTTTCTATGGAGTAGGTGGGTTCTGATTTTTTTTTTTTTTTTTTTGGTCATTTTTTTTTTAGTGGTCGATTTTGTCTTTTTTTTTCCTTTCTTTTTTTGTTTTTTTGTTTTGTTTTGTTTTTTTCTGTTTTCCCAAGGATGGAAAGGTCAGAGAAAAAAAATAAAATAAAAAGAATCATCTTTCAATAGTCTTCTGGTGTGAGCAGCGTCTCTGGGCTGGGGAGAGGGGGAGGGCAGGAGAGGCTGAAACTCCCCAAGCCCGACTCTGAGATCCTTTGGTTTCCTTCCCCCAGAGGTGGCAGAAGGGTAAGTGGAACAGCAGGGACACGGTGACGTCAAACCCCAGCTGATCGGAGGGGCTGGTGCTTCTGGGGCCCATGGGCACCGCCAGAGCCTTCTGGTGGGCTGCATAGTTGGCTTGAGGGGAGCGGGAAGAGGCGGGGAGACAGGTCGGCCTAACAGCCGCAAGAAGGGCTGAAGAGTGATTTTGGTAATCCAGACAAACTATCAATAATTTAAAACTTGATATATATATATGTATGTATATATATATATATATATAAAAATCTCCCCTTCCCCCCCACCCCCCATAGAAGTTAAGATGGAAGTCATGGAGACAGGAGGGAAGGGGGTATTTGGAGGCTCCTGCCCAGGTGCACCACTAATAGCTCAATGGTGTACACTGCTACTTAGCGCAAAGGCCCGTCTTAGTTTTAACTCCAGGCTTCTTCTCCCTTCTCTGTCTACTCTCCTGGGGCTGGGCACCCCCATGGATCCTCGCTCAACCCACCCCTTCTATCCCAAACTCCAAAGGGCTTCTGGGCATTCACTTCCCCAAAGTCAGTGTGTCCAAGTTCTGGCTTGTCCATTTGGCATCTTCCCGAGTGGCCTGGCCAGTAGGTGTCGTAGGGGGTTGGCAGATCCCAGTGGCAGGCCTGCTGGAAGACTGGGAAGGGCACCGCTTCCTGCCCTCACCGCTGCCTCCTGCTGCCACTGGGTGTCGCTTGTGGTTGCCTTCCTCGCCCATGGGGGGCTGTAATAGAGGAGTCACAAGTGGTCAGAGAGCACTAGCCACAGCACCGTCCAGGACCAACCAGAGGCCTCCATTTGGTTTACCATCCTGTACTTCATGTTGACATTACCAAAACATAAAAGTACTCTGTCAAAGAACTCCTATAATGCAGGTATTGGCTCCACAGGCCACATACACTGGGACTGCCTTCACTGGGCCCACAAGTCAACAAGAGGACTGTGATTCAGTCTGCCCGACTGTTACCAAAGGGCACCAAGAGTACTTTCTGGGTACCAAGGTCAAGTCTACCCAGCTACCTACAGGTTTCTGCATACTCTCCTGCCCAAGAGTGGGTAAGAACATAAGCCCACTTTACCCATCTGTACATTGATAATATTCTACCTGTGTTCACTACTAGGGGTTAAGAGTGGCCAGAACAGTGTGCCCATCAGTCTGGGCACTGCGAACAGTATCAGTTTTAAAATAACTGAGTACCACTGTTCCTACTTACGCCTACCACTTTCTGCTAAAAGGTCTCAAAACAACAAAAGATATCGCTACATTACAAACTTGGTTAAAGCCTTTTTTGTATTCTTCAGTGATGGTCAAAGGGCCTTGAATAGGTTAAACATGTGCCTTACCCCAGAACCATGGACTATCTTATAGCACAGACCCCAATGATGAGTCAATTAACCTGACTTTAAAGGCAGCCTTGGATACACTCAGAAGCAATACTCAGACTCACCACAAGATGTCACTGTCCAGGCACTGCTCCAGACAATGGAGACATGGACATTAATTGACAAATTTCTGATCTTTTCCAGAAGGAACAAGTCCATTTATCAAGGAAGCAGGTCCTGATCCTGATATAAACTAGCAGTAGTGGGCCTGGGCAAGTGGATGGGCTGTGACGGGGAGAAGGACAACGGGAGGGAGGCTGGGAACCAACAACTCTAGTGAGCACCCGCTGTCCACTCTCACCATCATTTCGCACACAGGAAGGAGAGGGACGTTGCTCTTTACAGGACAACTAGGAGTCAGAAGAGAGGCTTTCACTCACATCCACTCGGAAGTCTTCTAGACGTCGGAATTTGCCGAGGTATTCTTGCAGTTTGGGGTCAATGTCCAAATTTTTGGCTTTGGAATATTTCAAGAAGGCCCAGAACTTCTCTAATCCATACAGCTGGCCTGTAGAGAAAAGGAAAGGTGGGGAGCTGGGCTGAGATAAAGGGAGATTTACAGCAGGGTCCAGGAGGGCTCCTGTAGCTTTGACAGACTCTTACCAGCCTCATAGTCCTTCACAGTCTCCTCCTGGAAATCCTTGAATATGTCCAGTCGGAACTTCTTCTCCAGACCATAACTATAATATCGAAAAAGGCACTCCAAACCGTATCTGTGGAGGATAGAAGCTGGTGAGGTTTGCACAGTGCCCACTGGAACATAGGGTGGTGGTGGTGGTGGTGCAGCACTCACCTTGCTGGCCTAGAAAAGGAACTCTGGAACTGTTATGACAATGAACTATTCTAGACAAGAAACATGCCAAGCCATAGAGAAGCTTCCAGGAACACTAACAGCTGCCCTGGAGAGCCACAGTACTTACTCTTCCAGAGCTTGGTCAACTCTACCCACCACACCCCGTGCTGCTCTAACTATTGCTTTTTACTCCAACAGCAGAAGAGAAGCCTGTGAAGCCAAAATTATTTCCTCTCTCTATTCACAGGAAAATGTGCCCATCCCCGTGCTCTGACCCACATCAGCAGGTTTGTTCATTTGCCTTGAGCCAGAAAGTTCATCACTAGGAATGTGATGCCAAAGAAATGATCGCAATACACATTCCTATCTCATAGGCACATAGAACTTCTCACAGATGTTATGGAATAATCCTTTTGTACACTGTGAAGATGTGTCTTTGCCCCAGTGCCTTCTGGTTGGTTGAATAAAAGAGTTGACTGGCTAGTGGCTAGGCAGGACATATAGGTGGGACAGCAAGACACAAAAGATGCTGTGAGGGAGAAGAGCTGAGTCTTGGGAGCTGCTAGCATTAGAAGAGAAAAGCAAGATGAATGTGTACCACCATGTAGGTAAGAAATACAGATTAATTTAAAATGTAAGAGTTAACTAATAACAAGCCTGAGCTACTGGCCAAGCATTTATACTTAAGTTTCCAAGTAGTTATTGGGGAGTAAAGGATGGAACACAGAGACTGCCTACACACAGAGCACAATAGAGAAGTGGCTTAGAAAAATTCTAAAACTGTTATTTGGTTGTTAAAAGTTCTCACTGAAATTCACTGAATACATGAAGGGGAGGGGGAATTCATGCCTTTAATCCCACCACTTAGAAGGCAGAGGCAGGGGGAATCTCCAAGT
Source organism: Sigmodon hispidus (assembly GCA_004025045.1). Classification (NCBI taxonomy): domain Eukaryota; kingdom Metazoa; phylum Chordata; class Mammalia; order Rodentia; family Cricetidae; genus Sigmodon; species Sigmodon hispidus. The sequence continues at coordinate 82,621 of PVIH01002149.1, forward strand.
TTGAGTTCCAGGACAGGCAGAGCTACACAGAGAAACTCTTTCTTGGGGGAAGAAGTAAGAAATTCAGTGAATGATGCTGACCATATTTATAACACTATTTCACAGTGGTGTGTAGATGACTCTCTTTACTTTTTGGCAGGAATCAAGAGCCTACCCTATGTGCTAAGGCATCCCAGGCCTCCCATAAGTGATTTGCTTGTAGAAAAAGGTAAAACTGAGCGGAGCAGAGAACAAAGAGCTAAAGAACAATGGAGACCTGTATGCACAAACACTCCACATAATTTTTTGCTTAAGTACATGAATATCTTACTGTTTTTAAATTTCTGATTTCAGCTTTGATAGCTGACTCACTAGGGCATTATAAGTCCTTAAGTGCCATACAGAGTTGCTGGCCCACTTACCTGTAGCCTTCTTTGGCATCCTCCAGTGCCAACTGCTTGAATTCCTCATACATCTTTTTATTGAAGTGATCTCGAAGGAAGAAGGACCAAAAGCGAAAAAGGGTGTTCATCTCCTGAGACTGGCCAATGCCCAAGCGCTTCCGCTCTGATGGAAAAGACAGAAGAGAAGAAAGTCAGGCCAGATTGCCCTTCGTTCACTTAGACTACTCTGCAGACCTTGCTGTGAGGAAGCACTGGTCTCTGACCTAGCCAGCTGTCTAGCTGAGTCTCACTTGCTATCACTTAAGAGCAGTGGTTCTCCACCTTCTTAATGTTGCAACCCTTTAAGACAATTCCTCATGTTGGTGGTGACCTCAAAAATAAAATTACTGCACTGCTACTTCCCAAGTATAATTTTACTACCAGGCATGCACATGGTACACAAACATTCATGTACATAAAATACTCATATACATAAAATACAACACTTGGGAGATGGAGGCAACAGTTCAAGGCCAGGCTTGACTAACACAAAGTTAAAGGCTAGCCTGAAATACATGCACAGGCAGATCCCTGGAGCTTACCAGGCAGCCAGGATCTGAGCTCCAGGTTCAATGAGACCATGGCTCAAAAATACGTAGATCTGATTCAAACTCCTAGTGATGTGACAATAATCCAGCTAAAGAGGATCTGAACAAGCATCATGAGCATCAAAAACGAGGCCAAGCACAACTTAAGCAATGCTACTCTACACTTTCTTATGTAAGGAGAAAGTCTAGGAGCATGTGGAGAAAACAAAGGCCCATGCTTATGGACTCTAGTGGTTTGACTGAGAATGACCCCTATAAGCTCACATTTAAATGCTTGGCCTGTTTGGGTTAGTGGGACTGTTCGGAGGAGGTGCGCCACTGTGGATGGACTGTGAGGTTTTGGAAGCCCATGTTATTCCAGTTACCTTTTTCTGGCTTTCTGCCTTCTACCTGCTGATAAGGATGTAAGCCCTCAGCCTACCATATCTGTCTTCTGTTGTGCTTCCTGCCATGATGGTCATGGAGTCACCTGAAACTGTAAGCTCCTAATAAACTCTTCTTCCTATAAGTCACCCTGGTCACAGTGTCTCATCCTAATAATTAAAAGGTTACTAAGACAGGGGACCTAACACAGTGCCACCACAACAGAAAACTCAACTTCATCAAAGGTTAACAATGTTCATTGTATTGTACACACTATATGAACTGTATGTTACACACTCACGGACCCCCTCACTCCCAGAGTAAGAAAATACGGAGGCAGGTGTCAAGCTATTAAGTGGGAAGAGACTGACCTGCATATCCTCATTCCAACCTAACAAAACCCCACACCTTTAAAGTATCATGTGTGACCAGATGTTCTACCAAGGGTGAGCCCTCTACCATCTTCAAGAGCAAGGCTAGTAACTGATTTACTACAAAAGGAAGTAGAGAATAATCATTCAAGCTTTGTAGGGGCATACAGTTTGTTACTACTTCTCTTCCTGCACCCTCTTCCAAAGGTAAGTTATCTAGGTTCCAGAGCCACTCAACAGCACCATGCGCTAACCTGAACCCAAACCTTTACCACTCTGCTCAATCTCAGCCCAACCCCAAAAGCCTTGTTTGGGACATGCAGGTTAACAACTGACACAGCAATGTTGCCAGAAATCAGCAAAAGCTTATATAGGCATTTCCTATACTGATGGGTGAAGATAGAAGGGTTACAATATTCTGGGCACTATAGTCCCTTAGCTTCTTGCATTTAAAAAACTATCTCACCAAAGTCTTTTTCTTACATTTTTGAGTTTCACTGTGGAACCAGACTGGCCTGCAGCTCAAGACCTCCCAGCTAACTTCAGCACTGTTCTGTCAGCTGCTGTCTGCCCTGTCCCCTTCAACCTTTATACTCTGGGCACGGGGTGGGTCCCTAAGAAGTGACCAGGGACTAGGCTGGTCCTTACTTACCATTGAGGCAGCGCCTCCGATACTTGTGGTAGACATGTTGTGTGAAGCCATTTTCCTTGAGCAGCTCATGGGAAGGATGCTGGAACTTAGGCAGTGACTGAGGGGTACAGCCATAGCTGCCAACTGCAGGTGTTCCTTCTGAGGGACTGGAGCTATGGAAGCCACAAAAATGATGGCATCACCAGTCACAAATCTTCCACTTAGCCCCACCCTAAGATTAGAGAGGTCCTTGTGACCTATCAGCCAGGGAGCAGTCTTGCACTCCTTTGACCTTGACCTACAGCCACCAGTTTACTCTGAGAGAGTTCTGAGAGGTCACTGACATTCCCAGGGTTTGGGACATTGGTCTAGGGGTGGCAGAGATCTATCTATCAGTGCCAAAGGAACTCACAGCATTATACTTTCCTTAAATCCTTACCTATTTCTAGTGCCATCATCTCTGTGGGACGTCAAATACAGATTGGTGACCCCTAAACATTACTTTAAGATAAATTTGGCAAAAGTAAATTTAAAAAGTGTTTGGGCCATACATTGAATAGCTAGCTAAGTATTTGAACTGTGGTGCTGGGGATGGAACCCAGTCTTGTCATGACATTGTGTCTTTACAGACAGGTATGGTGGCAGTCTATTAACAGCCAGGCACAGTTGCCCATGTCTCTAAATTAGGAAGAACCTTCTAAGCAAGTGGATCTCTATGAACCCAAGGCAAGGCTGGTCTACATAACGTAAGCTCCAGGCCATCGAGAGCTACATAGTTAAGACCAGGCCTAAAAACAAAAGAAAAAAAAAGCTTCTAGTTCCTAAGCCTAGGGCTAAGCTTCCCACAATGCTGTATGGATTTGGATTCAGCTGGTGAATGCCATGTGACCTACATGCCCCATAGGCAGCCTGACTGTCCTGGCCATAGTACCTAATAGAAGCAGTCCTGGGCCTGTGCTCCCGGGAATCCATCACCCAACCCACATGACTCTCCAAGGGGGGGTTCGAGCTGTGTCTTGTCTTCCTTTTTCGTGGCATCTGTAAAGATGAAACCAGAACTTGTTATCTACACATCTACTATTATGATGTACATCAAGCAGCCCTTACTATACCAGAGGTACATCCCAGTTTACAAAAGCATTTTCTTACTTGGTACAACTGAAGGTTGAACACAAGGTTTTGTGCACAAGAGGCAATATTACTGCACTATCCTCCCAACCCTACAAAAGCATTTTCTGACTATCTTCCGGGTGAGGTGGAGGAGCAGGGAGATGTGCTTGAGGCCTTGCATCTGGTCTGCCCCTCTTCAGCCTCTGCAGGCCATGCCTTTCCTCATGCCTACTTTGTGAGCTCTCAGCCTAAGGATGCTGCTACCTGAGGGGGTCCTGGCCCTTTGTTGGCTCAGACAAGGCAGAGAAGCAAGCAGGACTCCACCCAGCTGAAGTATCCTTACCTTGGCATCTAGGGTCCGCCCTTCTTTCACCACTGGGTAAAACCGTGGTGTCTGACTAGAGTCTTTGAGCTGAGGGGTCCGAGGTGTGCGAGGGGTCCTGGCGTTTCGGTAGTTTGGTGACTCTGGGACAGTGGTTGGTAGAGAACGGGCAATGGTGGAGGGCTCAGGAGCACCAAACAGCTTGTTGGCCAGGGCATCAGTAGGAACTGCAGAGCAGAATGGGGTCAACATGGAGGGAAATCTCTGGCTGGGGCTCAATACTTCTCACCCACACTGGGCTTCAGGGGTCTATGCCCTCACCTTGTTGAAACCGAGGTGGTCCAGGAGGAACCTCCTGGTTAGGATCCACAGGAGGCTCAGGGGTCAGTGTATCAAATTGCTCCCGACTAATCATATTCACTTTCTTGAAGTTCTCGACTTCTTGCTGTAGAAGTGAAGTAGACAGGGAAGCTGGTAGTCAATAAGATGCTCTGGCTGGCTCAGGAAATCAGCTGAGCTGGCGGAAAACTGGTGAGAACAGCTTCTCTGTCCACATACAGAATTCTAGTCTCCACTACCATCCCTCAGCTCAGGATCTCAGAGCTGACCCTGCTCCTTTTCCTAGGCATTACCCAGCTGGGCCACAGCTATCAAAGAATTTGCTGCAGACTGCCCTGAGTCTTCCCATGACAGTGCCAGCTGCTTTCATATCTACATTGCTACTTGTTAATTGCACAGACTCACCCTCAGGCCCACTCAGCATCAAACACAGCCACTCCAAAACCTGACAAGAAAATGTCTCCACAAGGGCCTCTCTTTTCTACATTTTCCATTACTAAGACTTCCTAAAAGACTTTTTTACTTAAGACTAGAGATAACAGTCCAATTTTTATTTTATCTTCCGCAAGGTCTAGCCAACTTTGTGACATCACCTTACATGCTATTTACACTGTACACATATACATTTCCTCTTGTCACAGCAACCATCTCCTCATACATAGAAACAAAAGGCTATGATGAAGGTACCTACCCAAAGTCACATGGCCAATCAACCTTTTTCTTCTCCACATGTTACAAGAACCCCAGGCCCTGTTCAAAGCTATGCTTGAGCCTCACCTTGATCTGTGAATACTCAGGCTCAAACTTCTCAGTCCATAGGTCTTGCTCATAGTAGAAGAGCCCATCATTAATGACCTTGGCCAATTCAGCACTCATCTTGGCACGAGAAGTGTGGTTGCCTGTTCGGTCCCCGCCAGGATGCCGACGCATGTAAGGTGGTGTTTGAGTGACGATGAGGATCTTGTTGACATCCCGGTCATCAATCTCATAGTCAGAGTCCTCATCGGACCAGGCAGTGAAGGTATTCTTTCGGCCATCCATCTGCTCCATCTCCTCATCAAATAGGAAGTCTAGTTCTTCTTGCTCATCCTGCTCCTTAGACGTCAGCTGCTGGGGGGGAAGCTGCTGAGGCACAGCAGTGGGGTGGGAGAACCTGGGCTCCTCTGACTTCTGAAATAGGGATAGACACCAAAGAGGAATGACCTGGAAGTAACACATGAGGCCCTTGGATCAAGCTTTCTAGCTGCTCAAAGAGGCTCTCTAGTCTCTCAATTCAAAACATCATAACTGTAACCCTGGCAACACCAGGAAATCACAGGTGTCCTTTCTGGACTCTGCTTCATGGAGAAAGAAACACCTCAAAGCAGCCCAGTTCCTTTACTCAGTTATACACAGTCATTCACAGACAATTGTTTTTGTTGACCTTCATAGCCCACACACTTGCTGTTGGAAGCAAGCACAAAGCACAGTTCAGCTGAACCTTCCATCATCTGTCTACTCAACACCTTGGCAGGCAAGTAACTTTTGCTTCAGTACCTTCAGTACCTAACTAGGTACCAGCCACAGCGGATAGTCAGTGATTTGATGAGTGAGCACCCACCCAACAGTACTACGCATGAAAGCCTGAATGAGCACAAGAGCCTGTACTTAGAAACTTCCCAGCTCAGCAGGAGAAAGTAAACCAGCAAAGGCTCTAAACAGGTTTAGGAAGCACACATGGAGGGTGCTGAGCCAGTCACCAGAGTTGGGTGTGGTTAGGAAAACCTTCCTAGAACAAGCCACTAAAAAATACAGGCAGGAACAGAGTGGGCTAGAAAGAAACGACAGCACATTCTAAAGGCAAGGTGAAACATTTCAGTGGTCACAGCCTGAATATACCTGACACCAGGAGAAGCATGTCTCCCACATAGTATACATACAAGATGGGCCAAGCATTTCCCACACAGAAACTCCAAATCATTTCTTTTACAGTTCAAAATATGCTATGCAGGAGGAATGGGGCTACCCAACTCTCATCTTTCCAGAGCTTCTCCAGTCACATTGGCCCTTAAAGGGGCTTGTCGACTCAACAATGTTTCTCTTGGTTAAAGCTAAGAGGAGCGAGACACTCTGGGAATGAGCAGTCAGGAGAGGGAATGAAGATGGGGGAGCCAGATGTGGTGGCCAAACACAGAAGGACAGAATTATATAGGAGACAAGTACAAGGTCAGCTCTGAGGCCACTTCAAAAAGCCCAGCCCCAAAGGTCTCCAAAGAGGGACTGAAGTTGCAGAGGCAGCACTCCTTCCTGTAGTCAACACATGCTGCTGTCCTTTCTACCACAGTGGCTCTGACTTTAGCATCTTAAGACAAACCTTGATATAATCACCAGTTCCTGCAGTCGTTACTGCAGGAGACTCCTCTCCACGGCCTTTTCTAAGGCCTGAGGGACTTATATACAAAAGATTTGGGGGAAGGCCCTGGAAATGAAAAAGGAATAGCTACGAATGAGAAGCCTAAGCCACAGCTGCATGGCCTTATCCTGTGGAAAAGCCACACATGACCTGAGCTGGGCATCTGAGAGAGGTTCCCAAAGAATAGAAAACAGGCCATATAAGCATTCCAGAAAACTCAAGGCCACCTAGGTTTTCAGTTTTAGATCCATAGAACTAAACCAGGCCTCACCTACCTTGGGACGTGCTGGGGAAGGCCGAGGTCTTTTCTTCACTTCAATCCAGCTCTCAGAATCCAGGTCTGGGAGGCTGGCAGACAGGCCCTTGGGAAGTGTCTTCAAATTGCTGACCTCCTCTGCTTTGGTTGGCACTGGGGTAACAGCCCGGGGTGAGCCAGGTGCTGATTCTAAAGGAGGAAAAGAGGGGCTTTGTTGACCTAGTTCTTTCCCGGGCAGTCCTGAGGCGACTGCACACTGCAGGATAAGACATCTAGACACACTGGGGGACCTACCAGTCTCCTTCTGATAGTGCTGGCGGGGAACAAACTCTGGGCAGTTGAGAAGCTGAGAGAAATCCGTCTGTGAGTAATCCACTATTGGGGGACCAGGAAGTGGCCACTTCTCAGGTTGTTCCCTCCTGCGGACTTTCTCCTGAACGATCTCCACCACCGTGCTGTCCTTTAGAGCCTGCAGAGGAGGAGAACAAGAATGAAGAGAACCTGATTCAGACCAGCAGCAGCAGTAAATAAATATCTGGCCACATCTTCCCTGACTGATAGGCACATAAGAAGTACAAACATGAAAAACAAGCCTGGAGGCTGGAGAGATGGCTCAGCGGTTAAGAGCACCGACTGCTCTTCCAGAGGACCAGGGTTCAATTCCCAGCACCCACATGGCAGCTCACAACTGTCTGTACTTCCAGTTCCCAGTTCCAGGTAAACACCAATAAAGTTTTGAAGGAAAAAAAAAAGAAAAAAAAAGAAAAGAAAAACAAGCCTGAAAATCAGCTTCTAGAAATCAAGAGAACATGTGCACCACAGAGATCATACGTCCCAAGATTTAGGCAAAAGGGTGTGTCAAAGGGACTGTGACAGGAAAAGCACCTGCCATCACCAGGGCAATTAAACCGTAAGACAGAAACAGGTCAAGGCAAATACCAGCCTTTTATTTGAATTTTGAGAAAAACCAAGATCTATAAATACAACTGATGTTAATTAAGAGGCACAGATAAATTATTATGGGCTGTTATCTCTGGATACAAAAGTGAAGATTAGACCTTTTCTCTTTCTTGCTTTCTTTTTTTCTGAGACAGGGTTTCTGTGTAGCGCTGGCTATTCTGAAATTCAATTTGTAGACCAATGTGGCATCAAACTTGGGGATCCTCCTGCCTCTGCCTCTCAAGTGCTGGGATTAAAGGTTATGTAAACTGTTTGAAATCTTTTGAGGGAAAGAAGGAAAGGAAAAACTGCTGGTGGAGTGCAGAAGGTTCACACTTGCAAAGGGTTATAATTTGTTAGCATTCACCTTTAGATCAGTCACCCTACTTCTAGAAATCTATGCCAAAGATAAAAAACTAAGCACACAAGACCAAGGCCATCTGTTATAAACATATCTTGTTTGTATATCAGTAAAAGACTAGAAGCAGTTAAGAGTACTGATTGCTTTTCCAGGAAGATCCAGGTTACACTTACAGCATCCACATGGCAGTTAACAACCATCTATAACTCCAAGGGAATTCAATGCCCTCTTCTGACCTCTGCAGGCACTACATATAGTGCACAAAGACATTCATGCAAAGAAAACATCCATACATGTATATCTGCCCTGAAACCCCACCCCAGAGACTGGAAACAACCATGATTCTACCTTAATGGCTGAAACACCACAGTATGGTATACCATACAACTTAAAATAAGAATGAGGTGTTGAGTTCTACGACAGCAAAGGCTACATGGGGAAACCGTGGCCTGGGAAAAACAAAAACAAATGGGGGAGGGATTCATTTTATAACACTTTGCAGCTAGTTCCTAGATACATAAAGTAAAACAACTAAGTTATAAAACATTTGATAAATAAGTGATAAAATGTGACATATCACATTTACCAGCACTTTGGAGGCAGAGGCAAGCAGACCTCTGAGTTTGAGAATACCCTGATGTATATAGCAGGTTATAGGACAGCCAGGGCTACACAGAGAAACCTTATCTCAAAAAGTAAAAAAAAAAAAACAACAAAAACCAACCAACCAAACAAAAAACCAACCAAACAAACAAAAAATAACAAATCCCTATCAACAATTGTATACACATAAATCTGTGTTTTTCTTTTTCTTTTGTTTTTTATTTTATTTATTCATTTTTGATGTTGTTTTTCAAGACGGGTCCTAACTATTCTAGACTCCTAGAGATCCACTTGTCTGTTTCTTGAGTGCTGAGATTAAAGGTACCACCACCACCTGGCAAATGTGAGTTTTAATAATTATATACTATGTAGACCTTGAAACCATGTGTTCTAATTTTTCTTTTAAATCTTTTTTTTTTTTTTTTTTTTAAACTTTATTTATTTGCCTTGGTGTTTGCCTGGAACTGGAACTACAGACAGTTGTGAGCTGCCATGTGGGTGCTGGGAATCGAACCCCGGTCCTCTGGAAGAGCAGACGGTGCTCTTAACCACTGAGCCATCTTTCCAGCCCCCCTAATTTTTTTTTTTAAAAAAGATTTACTTATTATGTATACAACATTCTGCCTCCACTATGCCTGTGTGCCAGAAGAGGGCACCAGATCTCAAGATAGATGGTTGTGAGCCACCATGTGGTTGCTGGGAATTGAACTCAGGACCTCTGGAAGAACAGTCAGTGCGCCTAACCTCTGAGCCATCTCTTTAGCCCCCTAATTTTTTTTAAATTGAGAATGATGTTGTCTGATACAATCCTCAAAACTTGAGTGCAAAATTAAACTAATACATACCAAGCTAAAGAAGTAATGCCACAAAAATTATTTTTCACAACTTGAAATGATTGACATTCATCTGACCATGTAAATTGTCAGAAAGAAAACAAAAGCCAGTCCGCAGTGGTAATGAATGAATTATTATAGTAAGTGCATACTGTCAAATAAAACAAATTAATTGGAAACTTGAGACATGGAACTTATAAAAAAAAAAAAAAAAAAAAAAAAAAAAAAAAAAAAAAAAAAAAAAAAAAAAAAAAAAAAAAAAAAAAAAAAAAAAAAAAAAAAAAAAAAAAAGCCAGGCATGGTGGCAAACGCCTTTAACCCCAGCACTTGAAAGGCAAGGCAGAGAGGAGCTAGGGGTTTGAGGTCAGTCTGATCTACAAAGTGTGTTCCAGGACAGCCAGGGAGGCTACACTGAGCAACCCTGTTGGGGTCAGAGGGACCAAAAACAACAACAAAAAAGCAGCTCACCTGGAGCAGAGTCAACTATGGACTTGTGGACCAAATATAGGAAAATGTGATCCAACAATGGACTGAGAAAAACACATAAGGCAATCCATATTGCTTACAACATAGAGTGCCAAAGAGAAAGTCCTGAAATCCTACCAGTTACCTTTGAAGAACATGGGAACCAACTGTTCACAGGGTGAAGAGATCAAACTCCTGGGGCTGTCCTTCCTGCTCTACCTCTTGGTAAGTGAACAACTGACAAGCCAGTGTCTCCTCAAACTAGTTAAGCAAAGGTTGACAATCACTAAGAAAATCGTCTCTGCACTAACTTCATCAGTTTTTATCTCAGGAGATAGACTGTCACACGGCGTCCAAAAGAAAACACCAGCCATTTACAAAGCCCCGATTCTCATCATGCCTCTAGACCCACAACTAGACATGCGTGAGATGATGCCTCTGTTCCATGGGACATTCAATCTTGTATAGGAGACATGGCCCAATTTAGTAAACAAATAACAAGACAGGGACAAAAGGAATGAAGAAGATGCAAGTCAACACTCAGATGTGATCTGGACCCTGATCTTCACAAACCATTTTTAATAATGTTTGGCAGCAATTGACAATCTGAAATGGGTATCAAATAACTTAATATTGGTAGGTGTGACAGTGACACTGTGGCTACTGAAATGCTAGATTTTCTAGGAAGACCTACAGGGTATGAGTGAAAGCAGATGAAGAGTACATAGGCAAGACCAACTGTCAGTGACTCTTGCTGTAGCTAGTGAAGTGCTCACTGTACAATGGTGGCCCCTGGGGTTGGTCTCAGTAGATGCAGTTAGTGGAGATTCTTGCAGCGTTTAGCTCATCAACTGAGGATTCACAAGGGTAAAGTAAAAGACTTTACTTTCCCACCCTCACCCCTGGGAGAAGGCATACCGCAAAGATGAGTGAAATGTCAGTGGTTAGGGCCTGTACACGGTGAAAGGAAGCAATAAGGGTGATGGGAAGGAAACCATCAGCATCCATTTTCCGTCTCAGGAAGATGTCTCGCTCTAAATTGTCCACGCTGAAGTAGTATTCACTGAGTGAGAAAAAAAAAGCATCACTGAGGGACTATGGGTCCCCCCTGCTACCTATCCACCCCAGCAATCTCACATCTCTGGCCTTTTCACTTCTCTCCTGCCATACAGCTTAAAGGAAGGGCTCTCAACCCATGGGTCACAACCCCTTGGGGGTGGGGTGTCAAACAACCTGATCCTTTCACAGTAGTCATCTAAGACCATCAGAAAACAGATGTTTACAGTACGATGCATAACAGAAGCAAAATTATATTTAGGAAATAGCAACAAAGATAACTGTATGGTTGGGGGTCACCATGACATGAGGAACTATATGTATTAAAGGGTCTCAGCATGAGGAAGGTAGAGAACCACTGGTGTAGAGCTAACAGGAAACAAAGTCCTGCTACTTTGAGTCAAATCACACTTTCTGCCTTTCAGCTATCATAGGTGAGCTGAGCCCAACAAACTAATTCTCCTTTGAAACTCTGTTCTAACTCTGTTCTGCTCCTAAAACACTAACCGTACACTACCTACTTTCTTGTATGGGTTCTCCTGTATCCTGGGAGCCAGCACATTAGTGTGGGTATGCATACTAATGTTTTATACAGAAACAGCTTTAATCTTGTCCTTTGTTACTTACTGTGACATAGAGGAATTACTGGCTTGCCTGATCCCCTATAAAATAAGGACAGGAGACCCTAGCTCATGGGACTGCAGTTATAGTTATAAGAGCAGCCTGCAATCACTTGACAAGAGCCTGGCCACTTTGGCAGCTCACGGACATGCTTGTTAGCATCTCCCCCTCCCTCCCCATGCCGCTGATGGGCTGCCGAGCCTATAGGAATACAGAAGGAAACCAGCCTGTTCATTTGTTAATGGCAGCCTCTATCCTTAAGGTAAACATGGTTTTGGGTTTTTTTTTTGTCTGTAATAAATAGTATTCTGTGAAAGCAGAAAAACCATCTTTCATAGCTTACACAGGGCCACTACACTATTGCTCACTAGACCCTGTTCTGGGCCCCATTCTAGCATAGACCAGAAGGGCCTTCACACTCACATCTGGCGCTTGATATAGTCCTTGAGCAGCTCCTGGTCCACACTGTAAATATCAGTGCTGCTGAGATTGTCAAAGTAGTAGGTGATGTTGTTCATGTACTTGGGGGTCCGGGGCCCCTCTGCACCATCAAATTTTCGGTAGCCAAACTGGTAGTCAAAGTGGGCTACAGGAAAAATGGGCATCATTAGGAAGAGAAGATTCCTTCTCACTACCCCTGCCGCACTCCCTTGGACACCCCAGAGCCCAAAGGGGCTTCACGTACTTCGAGTGCCACCCCGTCCACGGCCCCGTCCACGACCACGCCCCCGTCCACGGCCACGGAAGGAAGCCCGTGCCCCACCAGCCCCATCACTCTTCACACTCGATGTCTCATCCTGGTCATGCCAGGCAGGCTCTGGTTTGGTCTCCGGTTGCCAGGCTGGAGTAGGTGGGGCCACAGATACAGGCATGTAGGTGACAGATTCAGAACCTATGGTGAGAAGGAGCACAAGGTAAATCCTGAGGGTACCCTCTCCTCACCCAGACCCTCCACAGCAGGCACTGCATACCTTTGATCTCCCCTCGGGTAGCAGGTGTGTGTCTTGGCTCCTGTGGGCGAGTAGGACGGGAGGCCAATTTCTCTCTTGGTACTTCAGGCTTCATGTCTATTTGCAACGGAACCCACTTGTGTTTGTTCCCTGAGGGATAGCATGAGCATGTGAGAGAGGCATAGCAGGCCCCTCCTACATGGCTTTTTTCCCTTCCCCCAAAGCTTTGGCCCCAAACTATTCATCTGGTAGCCGTGGTCACATCTTTCTAAACACTCTGCCTTTTTTTCTTCTTCTTTAATCTCTAAAATAAGGGGCCAGCAGCTCTCAGAATCACTTTCTGGCTGCACAAAATAAAGACTAACTTTCCAGGCTCCCTTCCTTCACACATGTGCCACATCATTGCCAGTGAGAACTAAGGAACCAATCAGTTTAGGTGGAGTGAGGAGCCAGGGTGGCATCTTTGATGAAGAGAGTCTGCTATGCTGAAGTGAAAATGACAAGAGTCCGGTTGTCACCTCAAGCCTGGCCTGTTGGGTCTGTGAGGAAAAAAGCAGCCAGGCCTGTATCACTTCAGAGGGTTTAGAAACTCTCAGAGCAATGTAAAAGCCCATTTAAGAGTAACTGCACTAAGGCTTAAAACATGGGCTGTAGCAAGCAGTGAGTCACCTCCTGGCCTCAGGACCCTTCAGTGATGAGCAGACTTATGTCATTTCAAAGTCGTGCAAGCCATGCCTCCCAGGTCCTGCCCAGGCAGGAGCACTTACCTTTCTTCTTCTGCCCACCTCGCTGGCAGTCTTCATCCCCATTCTTTTCCTCCCCCGATTCATCTGACTTTGTTTTGGGGCTCTCCTTACTATCACTGCCATCTCCTTTCTCCTGTTCCTTCATATCCTTCTTGGGTGGTAGCTTACGGGCAGGCTGAGGCTTGTGGGACTGTGGCTGCAGTAGGCAAGGAAGACAGTGCATACTAGAACCTCCTGGGCTGGAGGAAGTACACCCCTGGTCACTGGGAAGATGTTAGGGCAGGCTACATGGGATACACCCTAAGGCCTAGCTTTCCCTATAAGACATGGCCACATGTGCCGTGAAGCAGCAGGGACAATTCATTTCTCCAGCCTAACCAAATCTGTAGGGTGGAAGAGATGCTGACCCTGGCTTGATCTTATCACTTTTACAGTAAGGGTATGACCCACTGAGGTGGTCACTAGTTCAAAACAAAAGTACTAAGAGAAACAGAACTGACCAAGAATCTCTTCTGCTTGACCTGATAAAATCCTGGCACCGTAATGAAAACACGTGGGCTTTGAAAAACCACAACACATTTGTCTCCTAATCTACTGAGCCATCAGGAGATACTAAGTTCTGAGATCAGATCACTGGAAGGCAAAGAGGAAATGAAGAGTGCCTGGCAGATCCTTAAACTAGGCAAGGCTCACATGGTGAGGATTCCTAATTTTGTTATTATTGTCCATTTTATATAACTAATCCCCATCTGTTTGTTCAGATTGGAAGGGTGTGTGTGCAACCTGCTGTTAACTAGGCGGCTGGTCTTATCAAACTGTTGGACTGAGCAGTCATTCTTAGTAGCTAGAACTACAGAAGTATACTATAGTGCCCTGCCAGCCATGCCAACCACTCTTCAAAACTCAAAAAATGTGAAACTTATAGTTCTTGAACAAAAGCCAACTGAGTTTATAAAGACAGCATCTGAACCTGCCAGCCCCTCCAGATGCTCACCTGCACACTCTTGTGGGCTATCTCTCCAGGTGTAGGCCAGTTGATTGCATCTCCAAAGTCACCAACCTACAAGACACAGTCTATGAAGGCCCTGGGGTTACCCTGCCATGGTCATTTCTCCACACACCCAAGCTCGGGTGTCACTAGATTTGGACAACCTCAGTTTGTATGCTGAAGACCCCATGCACAGGCACCCAGAACGGGCTTCTAAGCTCTTTAGAGGGGCAGCCAGAAATGCTTACTAGAACAAGAAGTGGAATCACCCACAGGAGGCGCTTGCCCTGCTCCTTACCTTGCTGCCTTTGCGCTGTTTAGGAGCAGCTGCCCTCACTACCTTGGCTGGAACAGAAGGTTCTGTGGGAACAGAGAGAGAAAACAGCTGTTCAGAGCCCGTTTCACCACCATGCCCATCCAACCATGCACCTAACAGGTACCCAGAGGAGCCACTGAGAAAAGGGTAAGACCATGTGCCGACAGCCCTGCCCCACTCTGAGGTGGGAAAAGCCCTTAGAGTCCAAGTCTGTATTTCTTATATGAGATGCCAACTGAGGGAATGACCTTGTCCAAATCTGCATTTTTAACTCCAAAACTTGAAAAAAAAAATCTATAAGGAAAAAAGTTCAACCTTCTATAAATTTCTGCATGACTAGAAAAAAGAACGCTAAAGACATTTAAGTGGACAAGTCGAGGGTCATACCAAGGCCTGCTTTGTCTACAGTGACCTACAGTTGAAGCTAAACCCAGCTTCTCTGTCCCTAAAAATACATATTTCAATCTGACTCTACAGTTCTGGCTATCTGGACAGCGTCTCTCAGTGTAGCCCTTACTGCTTTGGAACTCACCATGCAGACCAGGCTGTTGAACTCAAGAGATCTCCCTGCCTCTGCCTCCCAAGTCCCAATAATACAAGTGAGACAAGAGCTATGCACAATTCCAGCTCCAACAGTGCTGAAAACACTTTCACAACAGTCATTAAAGTATAATGGTCTCCAATTATGTGAAGATGGATAGACACAATGAAAGAGGTTAGTCACAAAATAATGCTTCTATAGAACAGATGAGAATGTGTGCATTCATACATCCATAGGGCAAACTCTGAAAGGATGTGTGTTAAGAATAAAGGGTTATCTACAAGGGTATATCTAAAAGATGGCTTTAAGGAACACAATGTACAATGTCTTTTCTAATGGAACAGCACTGGTTAGTTTGCTCCTATCTACATGCACATGCTTTCCCAACACAGTTCTGAAAACCCGAGGTCTCTCCCTCCTCTAGGGACCCACAGGATTCTGCTCATCCACTTAGCTATAACTTTCCTGCCCTGTCATGCCAGGTCAGGAACTGCACCAGCCTCCAAGCACAGAAATCTGGCTTGACAAGAAGGTTCTTCATCAGACCATGTCCTTTAATGAGCAGAAAGTGTCCTTGCCCAATTCCTGTGAGGCCAATGCACTCCTGGCTTTGACCCATTACTGGAGACATTGCCCCTAATGGTAGATAGATGTCTGATAGCTACGACTGTAGAGCCCAGCTCACAAGTACCCTCATCCTCCAGCAATGAGAAGCAGAATACTAAAAAAAAAAAAATCCCAGTTGTAAGAAAATCATTGACCTGTAACCACAGGTTAACCCAGATAAGCTACCCACCATCTAGTAGTTCCATGACTAGTCTAAAGAGCTTCACCTGTGCCAAGTGTAGTAGCATATGCCTTTAATGCTGGCACTTGGGAGACAGGAGGATCTCTGGGAACTTAAAGACAGTATAGTCTAGATAGCCAATTCCAAGATAGCCAAGTATATAGAGTAACCTTGTTATAAAAAAAACAAAAGATCTTCACCTAATTCAGCCCAGGGCCAGGCTAGTAACCATTAGAGCTATAATTTCTTCATGTGCTCAACAGCATTGATGCATGCTAGCAGGAAAGCAAGCCCCAGGGCTAGTAGTGACAAAATTTACCTAACAGGAAGTACATAAAGACTGGGAGTAAGGTATACTAAAGATGTCTCTGAAAAGAGGGCAAGTTTTCCAGACACTGGTCTTTTCAAGTTTCTTGGTCTGGGTAAATGCACATCACCAGAAAATGAAAAACTAACTCCAACAAGCCATCTTTAGATTTTCCAAGGCATGCCATGGAGCTCCTATTCCCACAAATAAATAAATATAATAAAACCTTTAAGTTCTTTCTGAGAGAGAAAGGGGGGCAGCTTGCCTTGTAGTTCCACACAGTCACAGACTGCAAGTTCTGTCTCTGGTACAGAGAGTATGCCTGAGGGAACGAACCTGCTCACTCCTATCTGAGCATCCACATGAGAGATAAGGAAGGGGAAAGTGGCCTTACACTTTCCTGGGCCACGGAGAAATCAGTCCTGTGTGGAGTTAATAAGTTCCATTCACAGATGGCTCACCAAGAGGATCTATGATGTCCTATCTTCTCCCCTGCTCCTTGCTAGAGCCTTGAACTGCCTCCAACAGGTTCCAGAGTTGGGAGGGAAAACCACATAGGAGCCCAGGAAATCCAGCAATGTTCTGATGAGCTGCCACCAGTGCTCTTGAGAGCTACAAGTGAGAAGTAGGCTTCTGCATTTGATCTCAATCATACATAAATCATCCTTTGGGCCCCCTCCCAGATACCCACTATAGAAGCAAACAGGCATCCATGTATGCATATACATGTATACAAGGGTGGGATGGCAGAGACAGACAAAATATTGGTCCAGCAGAACTTGATACCTACAATAATTTCCAATGAAAAATACTTTGCGCTGACACTGACCCTGTATTATCCTGCACCAAGCCAAGTCAGCTCTATCTTTGCCTTCTAAAACCTGCACCTGCCACCAACCAACCCAAGCCAAGCTCAGAATATACCACTGTCACTTACATAAGAAAACAGCTATATAAGGCAGATCTAACCCCACTATTTGCTGATAGGGAAGGTGGGAAGGATTTTCCTAGAACCAGCTAAGGGGTAGAAGGCTTCATTCTCTTGCAAGGTCTCCTATCAGCCTAGAAGGAACTCCATGGGTCCCCAAACATCCACTGACAGTACAAGGCACTTTCTTACTGTATTTAGGGCTCCTCCTCACTTTTTCCAAATAGTTACTTACACAGTCTGAGTTCAGATCACATCAGTGTGACATGGTAGGCCCAGGCCCTAGAGCAGCTTCTTCCTCGATGATTAGAAGCTGCAGGGTACATGGAAGAGAAATCACCTTCTGTCTCAAATGACCAGGTCTAGTCAAGTACTGGGTCAACTCTAGGGAAGTAGTGGGGCAGGTAGAAGCGTGTGCAAGTTTGTTAAAGGCAAAGCACACGGGGCTGGTGGGTCAGGAACCATATAATTTGGGGGAGGACGGGTGTTCCTTTTAAGGCAAGTTTTCTCTGGATAGCCCTGTAACAAGCTGGTCTCAAACTGAGATTTGCCTATTTCTGCTTCTAGGTGTAGTGCTAGAACCAGTGGACCCATGACTCAAGAAAAGAACAGATTCCCGAAGCTACACACACACACACACACACACACACACACACACACACACACACACACACAGAGAGAGAGAGAGAGAGAGAGAGAGAGAGAGAGAGAGAGAGAGAGAGTGTGTGTGTGTGTGTGTAAGGGGCTGGAGAGGTGGCTCAGTGATTAAGAGCATCAGTTCTCTCCCTGAGGACAAGGTTCAGTTCCCAGCACCCCAGAAATAAACTGTCTCTAACTCCAGTCCCAGGAGACCCAATGCCCCCTTTGAGTCTCCCTAAGTAGGAAACACATATACATAAAATAAAAAAATTGGGCTGGAGAGATGGCTCAGAGGTTAGGAGCACTGACTGCTCTTCCAGAGGTCCTGGGTTCAATTCCCAGCAACCACATGGTGGCTCACAACCATCTATAATGAAATCTGGTACCCTCTTCTGTATACTGTATATATGACAAGTAAATAAGTCTTTTAAAAAAAATAAAGACTAATATTTAATAGAAAGTACATAAACAACAATTTTTGAAAAAAAAATCTAAACAATTGCAAAATATACCAACATTCCTTTGAAAGCCATAGTCTACCTTCGAAAGGAGGCACCTGGGCCTTTTCCTGAAGCTATCTATAACAAACTCTTTTCATTCAGTTAAGATCCCTTTCTTGAGTGGAGAGCACAGGAGGAATCCATTATTTCAGAAGAAGGAAAGAAGAGACAAATGGTCGTTGGTCGGTGCTGCAGGGCATTAGTAGGAGCTATGACAGGGTAGGCAGGAGCAGAGAAGGTTCTTAAGAGTGTGGGATTCTTACAGACGGGTTACTTGTGGGCTTCTACTTTCCAGTGTGTGAACACATCCTGGGAAGTCAGACAGTACAGTATTCACAGGGAATGAGACCCTTTGGGTCTAGACCTCTGTGAGAGATGAGATACTTATGTCAGAGGACCCACTGGAACATTTAGCCAACAAAACACAGAACGCCTAGCACACAGTCAAGCACTCAACAAATGTTACAATTTGAAACACACACACCCAGAAGTTAGTATTTACCAATAACCCTCACCCGCAGTGAAAGAGGTCACCCAGTCCTTTCTCAAAATGGAGGCTATCATCATTCCAGGAGATCTCTAGAATAATCTGCTACAGCTCCCAAACCAGATACTAATCAGATTCCCAAGCCTGTCTCCTCCACAGAGACCTGTGGGGAATAGGCACAGATACATTACCCCCCAGACAAGAGATAGATGGCTCCAGAACCCTCCAAGTTCATTCTCCAGCTGAAATGGGACAAGATGGGAAAACTTCACTACTGACTACAGAATCTGGCCCCTCGCCCCACAGCTTTAGCACAAAGCTCTGCCGTACTAAAGGAAGGAGGCCCAAGGGTTCCTTCAGCTGAATTTCTGAACTTCAATTTTTCATTTAGGAAGAACAAAGTCCAGGCTTCAAAGAATCCCTCAAGCCCAACAAACCCATAAACACCTGGTACAATGGCTACCAAGTATTTTCTGTTTAAGACCTCACACTGCTAACATTTTGTTGATGAAGGCTACCCACAGGGGCATACCCCTCCTGAGTTGCATTGGAGACTTGACTCAACCGCACAGACAAGAATTAAGGGTTTTTTTTTAAATATTTATTTTTATTTTATGTGAATTGGTGTTTTGCCTGCATATATAACTGTGTAAGGGTGTCAAGCTTACAGAAGTTGTTAGCTGCCATGTGGTTGCTGGGAATCGAACTCAGGTCCTCCAGAAGAACAGACAGTGCTCTTAATCGCTGAGCCATCTCTCCAGCCCTAAGAATTAAGGTTTTTGGTGGAGAAGGTCCAACTCTATCAGACCATGGCATTAAAAAATGGGTAGGAGAAGAACTATTGGACTGAAACCATGGGCCAGTATGGAAAGACCATGGGCCAGTATGGAAAGAGGGTCAGGCTAATTGGTAAGTCTACAGGAAGAAGTGAGTAGCCAGAGTGGGACCACAATGGGAGATCTTAGATTTCCTGGTGCTAGTTATTATATTCTACAGACCAGTATCTAACAGGCTGACTTTGGCCTTACTGCTGGTCGTGGCTGCCTGAAATTCACAAACCAGCCAGCTATCCCATCCCTACCCCCAGCTCTACCACCAGGCCAAACTCAATGTCCTTTTGGGAGATCCTCAGAACTTGGGTAAAGCCAAGACCCTCTACTAGGTGCTCCTAGGACACAGTACATGGTAACTACCTAGTTACCTACTAGCCTCTCCAGACAACAGGCTTTCTGATGAGTACAAGGACTAGTCTATTCTCATCGCAGCAAGCATAGAGCCTAGCTTAGAGCCTGGCCCCAGTAGACGCTTATGAGGACCTGGTCCCAACATTTAGCCTTTAGTCTGAGCCTTGCTGGAGAAAAACAGAAACAAGCAGCCTAGATATTACTAGCTCTCAAGGCCCCAGGCAGGCCCAAGACCAGGCACTGCCAACCACCTCTGTAACAGCAACTTCCTTAACTGCACAAAAAGCTGATAGGGCTCTGCAGGTTATGAGAAAAGTCAAAAGACAAAAACCTCATCCCAAGCAAGCTGTGAGGTGCTGATGAGAGTAGCTACAATTAAAGATGACATACATGGGTCTCTCTGTGTAGTCCTGGCTGTCCTGGAAATCTTTACACCAGCCTGCCTCTACCACTGAGTGCTGGGATTAAAGGGCATGCTTGACCAACCTGGCAGGGTCTAACAATCTTTTAAGATAAAGGTGAATTCATTCCTTTCACTGGTTCCATAATCAAGAAAACCAAGATATATACTTAGAAGTGTTTGCCAAGGTCAGAGTCAGCAAACCACACAACAAGACCTGGAGTGTATATTCTGATATTAAAGGTCATGACTTAACCACCAGGTGGTTCTGATGATAGCCTCCCCCCAGGTTCTCCACCAGACTTTGGACCAGAGCACAAGGTTCTGTCTCACCCTAGCCCAGAGCCCTGATTATGAGAGGCAGTGAAGCTACAGGGAAGGAGGTGACCCACTTGTGCCTCTCTCTCTTAGGCCAGCCTAAGCAGAGTCAGAACCTTGAAATGGACAAGTCTGTCTCTGTCCCATTCCTACAAACCCCAGCAACTCCCTAACAGGTTTCTTTACAGGGTAAAAAAGAATGTCCAGGTGGCCTCAATATCTTGTATAGGCTCTCTATGCCTGGACTGCCACTTCTCAGAGGCCTCCCTCTACCCCACCCCTCCTACCCAGCCCCCAGGTCTGAAGATAAAACATAGGAGGAGCTTTAGGGAGGAGGGGACGGGCTTCATCTTTCCAGCCATACAGAGCTGCAGACCAACATCCTCCTTGTGGTATTAGTGCATAAGTCCATGGGTCTGGTGGGGAGCTGGGTCACATGATGCTTGCGAGTCTGGCCAAGCCCAACTATCTTTAGCTTGTGGTGACCCATGCACTTAATGCTCCCACTCCTGCCCAGACAGAGACCTTGCAGCCTAATACTGGCTATGGCCACCCGCATAGCTGGTACAAGTTTCTGAAGCCCTACCTGAAAGTGGAGTAATGATAAAAGGCTGGAACTCCAGCTCCCTGATCATCCTTTTCTGAAGACTTACTGGACTCTAGGCAGATCAGCAACTACCACCTTCAGCAGCATGCTGACTTGTGAAGACTGAGTAGGTATCTTCTTATGAGATACTACTGAGTCTCTTCCAAAGGATGTTACCTTTCTAGTGCTGAACAAACAGGGAAGAGACTTCCTTTCACACATGGTATGCTGAAGTAAAGTGGGTGCTCCTTCCTTCATCATGGTAAAGCCTCAGTGTAAAAGCCTCCTCAAGAGGTCCCTCCTCCATTGCTATTCAGTAAGCAATTCCAGATCAGGTTCTAACTCAGCCTATGAGTGTTGAGGATTCCCAGGGCCCAATGATCTCTGAAGGTTGTCATCTGTGAATTTCAATCAGGAGGGATGAAACCGTTATCACCATCACCTCAACACATCCTACAAGTGCCAAGCTCCAATATATGCACAGCTAGCTCATATTTCACAACCTCTCAAGAAAGTAGGTATATAACAGTTAACTTACAAGGAAACCAAGGCTCAGAGAAGCTCACTCAACTAGCAGGTAGCAGAGACAGGATTGAAATCCAAGTAGTCTCTGCCCAGCACATCCTGGCTCACAAGCTGGCCATGTGTCTTGGAGAGAACTGCAGGAAGGTCTACAAGCGTAGGTCTCCAGCATCCAGAACTACCATCTTTTTTTAAAAGATATTTTTATTTTATGTGAATTGGTGTTTTGCCTGCATGTATAACTGTGTAAGGGTGTCAGATCTTGGAATTACAGACAGTTGTTAGCTGCCATGTGGGTGCTGGGAATCGAACTCAGGTCCCCCTGAAAAACAGTCAGTGCTCCTTAACCGCTGAGCCATCTCTTCAGCCCCCAGAACTACCATCTTAAAGCTTACTGTAAAAATTGACCAAACATATGGTTGCCTCTAAGTGCCCTTCTGCACTGCAGCAAAGCAGCCAGGCCATACAACTGGATTCTCACACTAATCTAATCACCCAAGGTGAGCTGTGAGAAGTGTGAAGTGGTCGAAATAGCACAACAAACTTCCAATCTACAGGCAGTTCTATACCCCACCACCAGTCCCTATGGCTGTGATGCTCCCTTTACCATAAACACAAGCTTAAAGATCCAAGAGGTGCTTAGTCACTAAGCAAGCAAACAAAATTACACAAGCTGATACTGTTTCCCTAAGCAGTTATTTATTTGAGGAAGGATTTTTAGACAGGGTTTCAAGTAGCTCAGGGTGGCCTGAACTCCCAATTCTTCTGTCTCGTCTCCATCTCTCATTAACTAGATTTACAGGTGAATGCTTCCTGTTAGATTTTATTCCTTTTACTATATATAACCCTGTCTGGCCTGGAATTCAGAGATCCACCTCATGAGTTCCAGGATCAAAGGTAAAGGCATACTCTATCACCCACCCTTAGCTTCAAAATTCATTCCTAAAAACACTTCCATGAGCTATATAGCCCTGTGGCTTCTTAAGTCACTCCCAATCCCTATCCTGTTTCACAAAGACGCTCTGCTGCAAGTTGAATTGACTATCACTGTCCCCAAGATGATGCTGCACTAACACAGATAATTTCCCTCTAGTGATGAGCAACTGCCTACAGTGCTACAAACTCTTCTTTTTGTTTTGTTCACCTTTGAAATAGGGGCTAAGAAATCCAGGTGGGGCTGGAGAGATGATTCATCAGTTAAGAGCATTGGCTGCAGCTGGGTGGTGGTAACACCACCACTTTAATCTCATCACTTGGGAGGCAGAAACAGAACAATCTGAGTTCCAGACCAGTCTGGTCTACAGAACAAGTTCCAGGACAGCCAAGGATACAAAGAGAAGCCCTGTCTCGAAAAATCAAAAATAAAATAAAATGCATGCACATGGTACTGACACACATGTGGGCAAAATCCTCATATAAAATAATAAAAATAATAAAATAAAGGGGAAAGCCCAAGCTGCTGTCGAATCTCCCTACCTCAGTCTCCAAAGATACACTTGTCAATCACCTTTACTGTCCTAAATCAAATATCTCAAGTAGTTGACTGTTGGGAGAGGCTTTTGACTCTCCAAGAAATTACTTTCTACTGTTTGGATTATGGGAGTGGATACTCTGACACCCAACCCAGGCAGGAATGAAGAGGAAGTTGCATTTTAGTAGTCTGAGACTTGGAAGCAGCCTGAGGGCCAGTGAATAGCTATTGAAGTGGTTCTGGGACATGTAGAGCTCTTCCCAAACTAGGAAAGCCAATACTCTTCACAGTAAAAAGCTCTGCTCATCCACTCTCTTATAGAAAAGCGTCTTTCTCTCACCACTGACAGGGCTTCTACTATCCATCTGCTTCCTCACGTGCCCAAAAGGGAGGGGCATTTGAACAACATGACATCTTTCTTCTTTCTTCAGTATGAAGCGATGAATTAAGATGGACCCTAAAGGCCCTTCAATGAGCTTGAAATCACTACAGAACAGGATGTCAAGCTGGGCAGGTTGAGAACGAATGGTAAATTATCTCTATGGCAGCAGCCCTGGCTCTTAAAAGCCCATCAGTGTGTGTCCTATGCCCCAATGGGAAAGGAGAGAAGCCTAGAACAACATGACTTAGAAAAGACAGACCCACACTGGGCTGGAGAGATGGCTCAGCGGTTAGGAGCACTGACTGTTCTTCCGGAGGACCTGAGTTCAATTCCCAGCATCCACATGGCAGCTAAAAACTGTCTGTAATTCCAAGATCTGACACCCTTATACAGTTACACATGAAGGAAAAAACACCAATTCACATAAAAGTAAAATATTAAAAAAAAAATTAAAAGACGGTAACTAATATCTTACTCTACCCACAGTCTCCAGATTTTGCTCAAAGTATAATACACACTATACTTTCCACAGATGTGGAGGGAGTGCCTGGAGTGGCCAAGTTATCTAGTATCCAAGCAGGAAAGGAAGAACATCACAAGTGTGAGGAGAACCTGAGCTACCATAGCAAGTTTGGGGCTACATAGTGAAACCCTGTGTCTCAAAAATCAAAAAAAAAAAGTGGAGGGGGCTGGAGAGATGGCTCAGCAGTTAAGAGCACCGTCTGCTCTTCCAGAGGACCCGGTTTTGATTCCCAGCACCCACATGGCAGCTAACAACTGTCTGTAGTTCCAGTTCCAGGCAAACACCAAGGCAAATAAATAAATAAATAAATAAAGTTAAAAAAAAAAAAAAAAAAAAAAAAAAAAAAAAAAAAAAAAAAAAAAATTAAAAAAAAAAAAAAAAAAAAAAAAAAGTGGAGGAGCTCTGACTGCCACACCAAACCAATCCCACCAGTGATGTACCTACCCAGCCACTGTATGGACTGTGGGGACCTATCTCTGAATGTGTTAGCCAAGCGCCAACCTAACACACAAGGCCCGAACAGATAAGTCAAAGAGAAACCAATAGATTCTCATGTACCCCATAACACAAGCTTTAACGAAGCAACACATCATTAGCGATTTAATAAGGTGGCACAGGTGTCAGGCAGACTGCTTGCTGAGACGGCATGGCATTCAATCAAGGAACTGTTAATGTCAAATGAGCTCAGGGGAGTGCAGCAATCCTTTTATATTTCTTTGGACAATTTTAGAACCTTCCAGGACCCAAAAAGATGGAAACATGAAAGTGTGGCTGACAGACAACGCACTGAAACTCAAGACATCCAGCTAAATCTGAATTTAGGATAGACGATGAGAATTGTCACATTATTCCCTACGCAATACTCAGGACACACTCAAATACTCATAAATTCAGTTATCTGAAACCCAAACTTAACTGGTGCTCTATATTCTTAGTTTCGGAGTCATCAAAGTGAAGGATAGATCCTTGCCTCCAGTCCAAACTCAAAAGTGCTTGTAGTGTGCCACAGCCCCTGTGGTAGATACTTGACAAGAACACCCCTCTAGTGGCCTGCAGTCCTTCCAGGCTTCCCTCAATATGATTTTTTATAAATTGATTCTTTCAAAAGCAGCTGGCTGCCCTGAGGATAAGCTTCTTTCTAAACTTAGAGCTATAAAGACCTCAGCCCCAGTTTCAAGTGTGTAAGAATTAACACCTGAGAAGTTCTTTTTTTAATTTATTTATTAAGTATGCAGTATACAGAAGAGGGTACCAGATGTCGTTATAGATGGTTGTGAGCCACCATGTGGTTGTGGGAGTTGAACTCAGGACCTCTGGAAAAACAGTCAGTGCTCTTAACCTCTAAGCCATCTCTCCAGCCCCAACATCTGAGAAGTTTTATCAACAAGTAGATTGCTCATTCTACCCTTTAGAACTTTCTGCTCAGAATGGTGGTAACAAGAATCTGCTAGGGCTAGGCATAGTGAGTGGTGTACCTTTTAACTCCAGCACTTGGGAGGCAGAGACAGGCAAGTCTCTGAGTTTCAGGATAGTCAGAGCTATACAGTGAGACCATCTCAGAAAACCAAACAGGGAAAGAAAAACAAACAAACAAAAAGGAAATGCTAGGGATTATCATGCTATCCCCACACTGGCCAGGCAACAGCAGAGCAGGCACTTCTAAGGTGGCTTTGGACACAACTTGACACTTACCTTACTGTAACTCAAGGAATCTTTAACTGTTAATTTGGCAAAGATTACCCAGAACCACAACATAGGATGTTTTAAAAACAGGGCTTCTTGGGGCTGGAGAGATGGCTCAGAAGTTAAGAGCAGTGACTGTTCTTCCAGAGGTCCTGGGTTCAATTCCCAGCAACCACATGGTGGTTCACAAACATCTATGATGACATCTGGTACCCTCTTCTGTATACCATATACTAAATAAAAAAAAAAAAAATCTTAAAAAATAGGTCTTAAAGCCAGGAGCTTTAAAGTTAAATTCTTATTCTGGTATTTTATGTAACATTCTGCTGTATGAACTAAGAGCTTTTTAAAAAATGGTGATGATATTTAATAAGATGGTGGAACTGTGTGCCTTTAATCTCAACACTGGGGAGGCAGAAGCACACAGATCTCTGAGTTCAAGGCCAGCCTGGTCTACAGAGTGAGTTCCAGGACAGCCAGGGCTACACAGAGAAACTCTGACCTGAAAAAACAAAAAACAAAAAACAAAAAACAAAAAACAAATCAAAGATGGTTGAAGCCGTTACAAAAAAAAAAAGGCTCCAAATCCCCCCCACTTTGCTTTAACACTCAACTAGATTCCAGAACAGAAAAAGTGTGACAAACCCTCACCTCACAGCTGTAGAGAAATGTGACCAGTGATATACAGTACCATGGCGCTTCTATGGTTTAACAATAAAATAAATAGAGGTAGAGACAGGTTCTCTCCAGATGTCAAAAATCTACCCATGGAGCTGTGCAGTGCTGGAACCTCCAGCTTTAACAAATTCCTGCTGGAGAGAAAGTGCCTGGCCTCCAGCCCTGCTGTGGCTTCACACTTGATTAGCAAGGGAGAGAGGGTCAGAAGTTTT
The DNA here is from genome assembly GCA_004025045.1 of Sigmodon hispidus. Classification (NCBI taxonomy): domain Eukaryota; kingdom Metazoa; phylum Chordata; class Mammalia; order Rodentia; family Cricetidae; genus Sigmodon; species Sigmodon hispidus. The sequence goes on from PVIH01002149.1 coordinate 109,401, forward strand.
AAAGATGTGAACATAGAGCTCACAACCAGTCTGCACTTCAAGCCTCAGGAATAAAGAACAATGAGGCTGAGAAGCCAGAGCTTTCTGGAGCTGAAGGCTATGACAGACACAAGGTTAAAGAAGTCAGTCTGGGCTAGGCTTGAAGTTTAGCTTCCCACCAACCTCCCAACTGTGGCTGTGCCAGGAGAATAAAAACTCTAATAGTCACTGTCCATCATAGTCACTATTTCCACCTTTTCTTCCCCCACATCTGCTGTTTGCTGCCTTACTCCATGGATGTCCCATGTCTACTACTGCTTAATAAGCACTTACTTCAGGTAATCAAGTCTCCTGGTTTAAGTCTTTATGTATTGCCTTTACAATGCACACCCTGTTTTAGAAGAGGTTCAAAGCTAAAGCCGAAAGAATTTAAGCCAAAGAACACACAGTAGAAAAGCATGTGATTCCAAAGATCTGAAAACATAGGAAACACAGAAAATAAATGCTAGAGTGTTTTTGTTTTTAGTGCTTCCAAAGGACTCCAAGCTCAAGTCTGTAGATGTTTTGTTGTTTTGTTTTTGGACAGAGTCTTTCAATGCAGGTCTGGCTATCCTGGAGCTCACTATGTAGACTAGGCAACCTTGAACTCCAGATCCTCTTGCCTCTGCCTCTTGAATGCTAGGAGTACAGTGTGTACCACCACACTCTACTATGGTCGAATTAATTCGTGTGTGTGTGTGTGTGTGTGTGTGTGTGTGTGTGTGTGTGTGTGTGTGTGTGTGTTGGGGGGTGTTTCAGAGTCAAAACTCGTTATCATAGAGGCAATCCCCATGGTCTACTAAATAGCAAAGTCTTGGATTCAAGCAAACACCAAAGCCCAAAGATTTTTGCTTCCAAAGCAGAATTGAGACAGATGGGTGAAGGAAGCTCAAAAGCCCACAGAACAAAATGTCAAAGGAGGCCGGAAAGGGGAAACAAGATAAGAAGCCAGGATGTGCATTTAGGCTCTGCTCTCAGGCACAGGTGAAAACTGAATAGGGCGTTAAGTTACTTTTCCTTACCCTTGATAATCAGGGCTCAGTACTTCCTCACCCATCACCACCACCACACGTGTCTCACTAATAAAACTGTTTCCCACTCCACAGAACTGAGACATGACTTTGCTGACTTGTCTCAATAGTAACCTGGATTACTGATGTGGCTCGGTGATAAAACCCTCACCTAGCACTCTACTTCTAAGGCTCTGTGTTCAGTTACCAGCAAACTGATTTTGAAATCCCAGACCTGGGACCCTGCCACTGGGAAGCAATGGTGAACAGTCTATCCCCATTCCTGGTGCTCAGCATATGAGACTTTAATCTTTAGCCTATCTGTGACTGGTTCGTGCTACTGCCTGACGTTACTCTATAGAATTATAGTCAGTCAAGACCCTTAGTAAAGTCTAGGGTTTATAGACAAAAGAGCAACAGTCACCAACTGAGTGCTTCCAATTCCAGTCAGCAATGGATGAGCTATGCTCATCTCTCAATTAAGTGCATATAATGTGCTGGGTGCTGTGGAAAGGTGAAGGCTAGACCACAAACAGGACCTGGTATGGGCTGACAGTAGTGGGATCAGTCCATCCAGAGACTACTGTGCCCTAAAACAAGACAAACTCTAAGCCTGGGCTCTCTCCCCAAGAGATGAAGGAAAACCAGAAAGAACAAATGCAGAAACTTAAGGCAAGCACTCTGAAGGAGAATTGGATGGTGGTCTGATAGCTGCTTGGTACTGGTTTGTCCTTGTTCACCTATTCCAGCTACCAGCAGGGCAGTGGAGCTGGTAGGCCACTGCCACCTTGAGCAACATCTTGCCTCAGGACAACAAAGCTCCAAGAAATGCAAGGCAAGCCACCTCTTGTTCCCTGGAGATCCCACCTCCACTCACCCACCCCAGCTTGCAAACTTGATGGTGATAATTAAGAATGGGCTTCAGTCCAGCATGGACAAAAAGTCTGCCTTTCCTAGTTAATAGACCCTCAGTCACCAATAATCTTGACCCTTTCCAACTGAGGGCTGATCCAAAGTTGCTCCAGAAAGGTTCTTCATCACAGCAACCATGTGGGGTAGGAGCAGACTGAAGAGAACAAGTTGACACACAGTCCTTTGGAAATGGGGTAGGGCAGTAGAACAAACAGGACAGAGCAGAGATGGCTTGTCTTAGCACTGCAGTCCAAAGGCAACTGGGGCACAGGCTGTCCCAGCAAAACTCCAACAGCATCTACACTGCCCACTGTCACTTATGCTACCCATGCACACACATCACAGTCACTACAAGATGCCTCCTTCAAAAGGGTAGCTGTCTGGCAGCAGGCAAACAGCACCCTGAGAGGCAGCCCAAAATGGTTTCATAGTAATAAGGAAACTGGCTTCTGTACACCTTGACCACAAGAGGATGCCCTTCCACATAAGCAGCCCTTTAAGAAGGTCTTTCCTATTGCCACTCTAGCCCTGCTGGTTAGTATTTACCAATGGTGTCCTGGGGGTTTGGAAGCACTTCCTAGACAAGCCCAGATGAGGGCTTTTGCCTGCCCTCAACTGATTTTTTCTACAGGTACTTCCAAAATCAAACGGTAAGCTATAAAAACTCTGAGAAGGCAGCAGGTGTGTGTGGGGGGGAGAAGAACACTGATCCTACATAGATAGCAAAGGTAAGAACGCTGCCAAGCTTCTCTCAGCCAGGGCAGGGGCATGTACACATGTGAATTCAAAGCATGACTCTGTGACCTCCCATAGAGCTCAGGGAGCCAAAGAGAGCGGGAACAATGAGGGCCACAAGCAGCAGTTGGTTAGGCCTCCCTCTACAGTTGTCTAGCGCTGACTAAAGTTCTTGCCTTCCTTCTCTCAAGCCTGTAGGGAGTTGGAAAACTTCCCTCAATCATGCTAAGCAAAGCACTCTACCTACTGAGTAACATTCCCGGCCCACCGTGTTGTTTTCCAGCGGGCAATACTAGTTGAGAAGGATGTAGTCCTTTTAGTGCTCACTAGTACTCATGGTGGTTGGGGAGACATTTTCCTTTCGCTAAAAATCTAAACATTTTTGATAAAAATTGTCATTGTCTGAGTAACTTAAAAAGATGCTCCACTTCAAAAAGTTAAAGTACTCAGCACATAATAGTTGGTGGCCTAGAGGATCTCACAAAGTCTGGAGAGCCAGCCCACCTACTTTCCAGGCCAGACCTGAAAAATCCCCAAGGTCAGCAGCTCTCTTTCCAACAGATCTGTATGGCCCTAACATAACTAAAAGAACATCTCTTGAGAGAAGAAGGGCCAAGGCTCCCTGGCAGGATCCAAAGTTCCCAAGACTTGGCTCATACCCACTAGTCTTATGCCCAGAGAGCCAGCTTGCCAGAAGGGTAGTGGGGCCTCTAGGCTGACACTTGAAGGTAAATACAGGCCTGTCTCCTTCCAGAAATAGCTTAAGTTTTATAGATATATATACATACATGTACACACACGCAGAGTGTCTCTCTGTTAGGAAGAACGCAAGCTAGGAACCGGGTAAGGTATTGACTTTGGAGTAAATGTGTTATAGGCAAAGCTCAGCTATCCACTAACTACTACTGCACAGCCTTAGATTAATTTCTGAACCTCCATTTTCATTTGCATTGGTGTTTTGGCTACATGTATGTCTGTATGAAGGTGTCAGGAGATAGCTGTGAGCTGCCATGTAGGTGCTGGGCAATGAACCCAGGTCCTCTGGAAAAGTAACCAGTAAGTACTCTTACTCACTGAGCCATCCTCGCCAGTCCCATTTTGTTATAAAATAAGGAGCATGCCCAGAACTACTCTCCACATGACCATGGTAAAATGAATGAAGAGGGGCTGGAGAGATGGCTCAGCGGTTAAGAGCACTGACTCTTCTTCTGAAGGACCTGAGTTCGATACCCAGCATCCACATGGCAGCTAACAACTATCTGTAATACCAAGATCTGACACCCTTACACAGTTATACATGCAGGTAAAACACCAATTCACATAGAATAAATAAATAAATAAATAAATAAATTTTAAGCAATGAATGAAGATAATAAATGGGATGGAGGTTCAGAACTCTGATAAGCATGTGAGAAGGCTACCCCAGCACTTTAATCAGAATCTCTAAGGTAACCCATGCAGCACATGAAATGAGCTGAGACCTGATAGACACACAGTAACTTGGCTAAGTGCTGCACACAGCACCTACTGGGAGAAAAGATGAGAAAAGAAGGCCAAAGTTAGAGCTAGCTTCTCCATGCTTTCTTCTCAGCCCGCTCTGCACCTACTGAGAAAGTCTTAGCCAGCTACTCAAAACCCACAAGGTCCAACATGGCGACTATGCCTTTAATCCTGGCACCTGGGAGGCAGAGTTCCAAGCCAGCCTGGCCTACAACAGTAGATTCCATGACAGCCAGTATTGCATTGCAGCACTAAGAACAACTCACACCAATTGCTGATACAGCAGTCTCTGTCCTGAGAAGAACAGAAAACTATCCAAAAAAACCCAAAAACCCTGGGTCACTGGGGCTAGAGTGATGGCTTAATAGTTAAGAATCTGTATTGCTCTTCAAGAGGACCTGAGTTTGAGACCTGTGTTAGATTCCCAGTTTTCACATCACGTGGCTCACAAATGCCTATAACTCCATCTCCAGATAGTGACACTTCTGGCCTCTGCAGGAAAACACAGATGATTTATAAAAACAAACAAACAAAAAAACCCCAGGGTCATGATCATCTGTGACTTATCCACGACTTGTGATTCTTTGTCCTGTTATTGCTGGTGTCCCATGCTATCTTACTCCAATTCCATTATCTTATTCCAAATCCACCCAGCAGGGGCACAGGGTATAAGATATAAATATGACAGCTTAAGAGATCTGGAACCAAAGGACCCAATGCTCCTTATGTCTGATTGGCATGGCATGTGATATAACTAGTTCAGCTCCTAGGCACCTGAGGTGATCAGAGGAAGTAAAAAAACACCATTCCACAGGTAAACATTGAGTTGGATTTAAAACAAACAAACAAACAAAAAACAAACAGAAAGAAGGGAGGGAGGGGGATGACTCAGTGATTAAGAGCACTCACTGCTCTTCCAGAGGACCAGGGTTCAATTCCTGTATCTACATGGCAGCTCACACCTACCTGTAATTCCCCTTCCAAAGCTTCAGACACTCTCACACAGACATAAATGCACGCAAAACACCAATGAACATGTAATAAAGATAAATTATATATGTGTGAAGATTTTATATATATATGTTAGAGAGAGAGAAAGAGAGAGAGAGAAATATATGGCCAGATAGTGGTGAAGGTATTGGTGCATGCCTTTCATCCCAGCCCTTGGGAGGGCCCTTTAATACCAGTCCTGTGAGTTCAAGACCAACCATGGACAGCCAGGATTAGAGAAACCCTGTCTTTAAAGGGAGGGGGGGATGCCTTTAATCCTAGCACTTGAGAGGCATTGGGAGGTGGATCTCTGTGAGTTTGAGGCCAGCCTAGTCTACAAAGTGAGTTCCAGGACAGGCTCTAAAGCTGCAGGGAAACCGTGTCTTAAAAACAAAACAAAAAAGAGGAGGAAGAGAAGAACACCACCACGACGACCAGTACCACCACCTGACTCACAGCCTAATCATCATAGTCTCATAAAGTTTCTAATATTTTCTTTTTTAGTCTTTTGAAGGCATCTCATGTAGGCCAGATTGGCCTACAAACCTGCTGTGCAGCCAAGGCTGGCCTTGAACTCGTTTCCTTCTCTTGCTCGGCATCCCCAGTGCTAGGATGATAATGTCCCTCTGATAAAGCCATAACATCTCTGGAAAGGAAGGCAAGAGGACAGACTCTACACCTTCCAGCTGCCTACAGAGTGTTCCATGTAATCCACCAATTCTAGGGCACAGAGCTTCTGGGCCCTCCATTCAGTCAGATACTAGAGCAGCTGAAGTCAAAGACTGTAGCCACGGGGCTGGAGAGATGGCTCAGCGGTTAAGAGTACCGTCTGCTCTTCCAGAGGACCGGGGTTCGATTCCCAGCACCCACATGGCAGCTAACAACTGTCTGTAGTTCCAGTTCCAGGCAAACAAACAAATAAACAAATAAATAAATAAATAAAAAGTTAAAAAAAAAAAGACTGTAGCCACAAGATCTCCTGGAGGGCCAGGCAAGGGTGGCACTTGCTCTAATGCCAGCACTAGGGAGACAGAGGCAAGTCTCTGTGAGTTCCATGACCAGCCTGGTCTACAGAGTGGAGTTCCAGGGCAGCTAGGGCTATGCAGAGAAATCCTGTCTCAAAGAACAAGAATTTTTAAAAATTATGTGTATGGTTGTGTGTGTATTGCACATACTTGTGAGTGCAGTACCTCCAGAGACCAAGAGGGCATTAGATCCCCCACGGGTAGAATGTAGGTAGATTCTGGGACCGATACTCTGAAAGAACAGCAAGTGCTATTATTAACTAGTTGAGCCCTCTCTCCAGCCCACACATTTCCTAGGAAAGCAGACTTGCAGGTATAAACAAAGACCTTGCCTGCATTCTGCTCTGACAGAAGGCAAAGGAAAAAAAATTTTGTTGAAATCTCACTTAATACCATGATTCAAGTCCTGTTTTGGTTCAACAAACAACCTTCTGAGCTGTTTAAATTCCCTAAGAAACAACACAACTAAAAACAACTTTCAACCCTTACCTTTATTTTGGCTCAATCATTTTCTGAACCATACATGCTGCTACGTATCAAAATGTATCTGGAGGAAGCAGGAATCAATCTCCAGCAAGTAGTTCTGGCCTTATTTCCTTCAGGTCTCCTGCTGACTGGCCTGAGTTTCCTGCAGGCCTTTCTGCTTCCACCTTGCTCCCCACCCCATTCTCCACAAACCCAAAGAATCTTTAAACTTTTTGTTGTTTTTCAAGACAAGGTTTCTCTGTCTATGTAGCCCTGGCTAGTGTCCCAACATAAAGCATATACACTTCAGTGTTTGTTATTGGTCTCCAGCTTCCACAATAGAATCTGGAGTCCCCTAAACATCTCTGAGTCCTCCTCCTCTACAAAGACCATTTCTGTCCTTGGATGACACTAAGTGTCTGCACTTTCTATGGCCAGAACAATCACTCCCACTCTGATCATGCCAACACCTTAACAATGCCTCTCCCTAGTCACTATCCAGGACTTCTCTATACAATTGCCTCCAAGGTAGTTGGGATAACAGGACTGCACACACAGCCTCAATATGGCTGTTTCTTTAAGCTGCTATTTTGGGAGGTGATTTGTTAGGCAGGAACAGATAATTGGTAGTTAGTTCACTGTTTCCCTGTGGGAATGTAAACAATAGGTCAGGGCGCTCTCTCTAGTGCCCAGCAAAATTCCCAGGGCCTAACTCTTAGTAGGCTGATCAAACCAATAGATGATTGTGTGATTTTTCAAGGTGGTGAGAGCCAAGCAGTCCCTGTCACACAAAAATCAGGTTTAAGCCATAGAATCTGTTCGGATAAATCTGAGAACTAGTACTAGACTACTTCTGTTCTGCTCAGTTAGCTGACACTTGGACCTCAGATTCTACCAGCCCTAGGTTCTGCACATTCATATCAGAACAGATGTAGCTCAGTAATGACCCAATCTACCTTAACCACACACAAAATGTAGAAATCCTCACATTTCTTCAAAGAAGTGCCTACCACTGTCTGCATGCTGCAGAGTACTCAACACCTATGGCAGCCAGCCCATCCTACCCATCGTGAGTCAGAAGCCTAGAGTACAATGGTACATACCTAGCTAGAGTCCCACTGCCTTAGCCTAGCTCTAGGGAGGAAAGTTGGTCCAATCTGAGTAGGAGATTCTCTGAATGAGATCAACAGTCAAAGTCTTAAATTCTGACTCAATTGATAAAGTGAAATTAATCCCAATGGGAAAAAGCCTTAACAGACCTTGTGGTTCAACAACTCCCATTCACAGGAAGCAAGAAAGGAAGTGGGGAAATTCAGTAAAGTTGCCCAAGTACCTCAGTGAGATGCACAGCTGAAGCTAGCAGCTGATCTTCCAATGTCCCTCCTCTCCCCCTTACAGGGAGCACAGGACAGCACTGTCTAGGAGAAGCCTCTGTCCAAAGAGAAATGCTCCAAAGAGCATTGGCTTCCTTCCCCAAACACTGCACAAGGTCTACCTGGGATCTTTCTTACCCCTTTCCATTGTGGTAGTTAACAATGTGCTTAGTCGTTCTTACACCTCCAAGATGAGACTGGGGTAGAGGAGGTCTTTAGAGATTGAAACCAATGGTGCTATTTATACCCAGTCCACAGGAAGGGGAGAAGGAAAGGCTAGCTGGGGCCTAACACAACAGTTTCTTTGGCAAGCTCATCCTCAGCTTTCATCCAGGCCTCAGGTATCAAATCCTCACCATGCTCCTTCTCCCTCAGGAGATTAAGCAGCTCTCTCCTAGAGGGTCTTCCAGTCCCATCCTACAACTCCTCTCAACAGTTCTCCAAGGCCATTCCTTGGCTTCTACCTTGGGCAGAACACTGTCCCTTCTCTTTTGATGATGAAACACTGTTAACTGGGCTCACAGGCCTCATGCTGGAAGGAAGTCGGATGAATGATGAAAACTCAAGACGCTGTGTGGTGATATTATTGTATATCTAATAAAGTTTGCCTGAAAATCAGAGAACAGAGCCACTCACAGAGTTAGCTTAGCCATAGAGGTCAGGGAATGGTGACTAATTCCAGCACCTGGGAGGCTGAGTGCCTCTCCATCTCTGGAAGCTCATGACCAAACAGGCAGTGGTGGCACATACCTTTAATCCTAGCAGTAGGAAAGTTGAAAAAGGTAATGAGATAGCTGGGTAGAAAAAGAAAGGGCAGAAGAACTTGAGCCCTTGCTTTCAGATGAGGACTGAGAGGCATCAGCTGGAGGATTCCTCACAAGTGGCTGTGGCTTGTTCCTCTGTCTCTCTGATCTTTCAGCTTTTCCCCAACATCTGGCTCCAGGTTTTTATTATTTATAAGACCAAGCAGAATTTGTGCAACAGCCTAGCATGTAAGCAGTTACTAACCAGTAGTCCTAAAGCGTCTGGGTTTTGGCCACCAGTTGTCAAGTTGACAGCACACTTCAGACCATGTCCTCACCAGTATTCTCATGCAGTTCAGCAAAGCTTTCTTCCTTCCAGCAAAGCTGAAAATCCCTAAGCTTCTAGATTTTTTTTTTTGAGATGATTCCTTTGAAACAGAGTTGATCTTCACATAGCCCTGGCCACCCTGGAACTCACTCTGTGCACCAATCTGGCCTCAAAATCACAGAAATCTGCCTGCCTCTGCCTCTCAGCTGCTGGGATTAAAGGAATGTATGCCACCACACCCAGTAAACATTTCCCAAATTTAAAATACAGATGGTTCCTTTAAAATGTTCTTAAAGCCAATCAAGCGAAACCTGTCAGGAGGTGGGTACAAGGGTATATATAAATTCAGATAAGTCACTCTGTGACTTGTTTTTGAATTTTGAGTTTTACTATGTGTTCCTGGCTGGCCTGGAATTCCTTACGTAGACCATGTTGACCTCAACTCAGACCCATCCACCTGCCTTTGCCTTCTTCCATGGGCTGGGAGGCAAATGCCACCATGCTCAGCCTTTTGTTTGTTTTTGGTGTGGCTTGTAGCTCCAGCTAGCCTGGTTCTTGCTACACTATCTCAGGCTGGCCTTAAACTCAGGTCAATCCTTCTGCCTCCATCTGTAGAGCCAGAATTAAAGATGTGCACAGCCACACCTAACCCACTTGTGACTTCTTTCTTTCAGAGCAAAAGCCCCAATGTGGCAAATTTATCTTACTATTTAATTGTGAGAGAAAGGTGCTGGCAGCTAACAGAGTCTAAAATTTTTCCAAATCAACAAACTAGAACTTTGTCAATTTGTTGCTACAGGTTCAAGAAATCACCATCTAAATTATTCAAAACCAGTACTTATACTATGTTCACTTGGGGACACTGTTCAAAGTTACCAACAGACCAAGCCAAAATCCACCATGTTCCCCTCAACACCTCACTAAAACTTAACCGTAAGGTCAGAGATGATAAGACTTAAAAATTAAGACTATGCTGTTAATGCCAACAGACTTTTTGACAAACCCAGGAAAGGAGAGCTCTCTGCTACAAATCCAAAGCTGTGGAAAGATATCAAAGCACTAAATGGACAATTTTACTGTAAAGCACCCAGGCTCATCTTCCACTAAAAATTCCAAGAGCCACAACACAATTTGGCTCAGCACATAAAGGAGAACTGAATTCCATCACTAGGACAATCACACACCAGCACCAACTCTAGCAAGTAGTCCTCTGACCACCAATCACAGGCAGGCAGACTGGCAAATGAGCTGAGAAACACATAAACACTCTCTCTCTCTCTCTGAGACAGACCAGCTCCACTTGGGTTTCTTGTAAGGTCCTTAAATCTGCCTCAACAATAAGCCAACAAAGGACAGGGTCAGGAAAACCGCTGGCAGAGGTGAACTAACTTCCTTTTTATGTTCAAGTCCAAATTCTAGGGATCAAGGGACAGAGGATGCTGGGACATGAGGGAAAAATGGCTTCAATCTAGCCTTCGTTAAGCAAAATGAAAGGCCAAATTCAAGGTCTCAAGAGAAAACTCAGTTTTGTGAGTGAGGTTCCTATGGAGCACTTGCACACTCTCACCTAAACTCACCTTCAAGTGACCCTACTAGGTGGGTGTTAGGGTTTGGATATGCAATGTCCCCCAGGCTCACATGTTAAAGGCTTAGTCCTCAGTTGGTGGCATAATTTTAGGAGATTTCAGAAATGTTTTCAGAAGTGGAGACCTAGCTGAAGGAGGTGACTAAATATGTGCCCAGTCTCCTCCTCTATATACTCTTCCTGCCCTATGATCAACCTGTCTTAGGCCAAAGGAACCCAGCCAGCCCAGTTAAAGAGGCTGCTGGCTAAGTAAGAAATGATGTCTAGGGGCTGGAGAGATGGCTCAGCAGTTCAGAGCACTGACTGCTCTTCCAGGTCGGTCCCCTTGCAGGTCAATTCCCAGCAACCACATGGTGGCTCACCCTAACCCTAACCCTAACCTGTATTGAGATCTGGTGCCCTCTTCTGGCCTGCAAGGACACAAGCAGGCAGAACACTACACAATAAATCTTTAAAAAAATTATGTCTAGTTCATAGTAGAGTGGAAAAAAAAATCTAGATCTGGAAGCAAATTTAAGGATCAAAAGGATTGTACTAGTGAATTAGATGTGCTTTGACAAAACAACAAGATTGCAGGATGGCCTCAAGTTTCTCTGAACACTTAGAATAGTTGCTCATCTTGTGAGTCTATTCAATAGGGAATTAGGGTAAAAGCACCTGCTGAGACTACATGGCAATCTCTTTAAACCAAACAAACAAACAGAAAAACTATGCATCCTAGCTACCACCCAGAAACCTCTGGTGGTCAATAGCTATGTTAACAGTAGTACCCCCACTAAGATGAAGACTTTCACCACCTGGCCAGCTTTACACATTTCATCTGGAAGTCCAAAGACTCATCCAATGACAAAAGTGTCAGTCACATCAAGACTATTTCATTGAAAGCCCTCAGGGACTTCCAGCCAGCACAAATCAAGTTGTGGAATGCATCTTCTGGCTATGAGGCAATTATGCTTGTGTAAGATGCTGTGCCATCACTGTGCAGCACTGAAGAACTGTATGTATAAGGAATGAAGTATAGAAGACTTAAATTTCTTCAGCTTCTCCCTTCACTTAGCTGTCTTCATTAGCTGTTATCAAAACCTCAGCCCCAGAAGGTTAAGGTCATACTCTCTCCTGGTCACTTTCCTGGGATCACTCTGGACCAGTCAACAGAGGTCGGTGAGCCTTGACTAAAAGGCTTCCAGAGCCAACACCTAATCACTCCTCGGAGCTCCTCTAGGATTTTGTGAACAGGGGCACTCCCATCTGCCAATCGCTCCATCTTTAGGACAGACGGCTTTGTGGGTTTGGTGCACTACTCCTTCTCTCTGCTTGTTTCCCGGGAAGAGAAGACTGGATGCTGAGTAATAGCATGAAATGCTGACTCTGGCTAGGACCCACTGCAGACTGAGGCAGGAATCAGCAAAGACTCAGTCTCTCAAGAGGTTCAGAGTTCAAGAGGGCTTGTGACTACCCCATCCCCAAAGGCCAGGGCCACCTCCCAATCATCTTTCCTTGCTGAGCAGGTGGCTGGAAAGCTGCTTCCCCTCTCTTGCAAAGAATCCTTAACTGCGCCTTCTTCAGAAGAAAGTGACATGAGCCAGGGTGGAAAAAATGCTTATTTGTAAAAAATATATAACCAACAAACTCAAAACAAGGAAATGACCATATACTCTCAACAAAACAAGATAACCAAATGTAACCTAAAATGATCAAATCTTCCATTTGTCATCAAAAGGACTTGTGTAGGAGTCTTTGCTTGAGACAATATCTCACTGTATCCTAAGCTGACCTAGAACTCTCTTCCTGACTCTTCCTGTGATGGGAGCATAGACATGAGCCACCATACCCTGCTTCAAAACAGCTCATGGCCCAGTTTGTTCAAATGAAGATTCAGACAAAATTCCAAACAATATTTGACTGGACTTCCACCTTTTCATCTTTAACATTCCCCCGTCTCAAAGTCAACTTCTTTATTGAAAAAAATTTATTTTACAAAATTTCTGCTTAAACACTAGATAAACTAAGTGGCCACACCCACCTTAAATCTCAGCACTTGGAAGATGAGATGTTAGGATGGGAACCACCAGATCATCTATTTTTTTCTATGCATTGGGGTAAGAAGTGTTTTACAGGTGATCTTAGGAGCTCTCTATCACCACACAGTAAGGCCAATCACTCCAACACATGCCCTCCCTGGCTACCAACCTCAACTGATGAAACCAAGAGTCTCTCTCCAGCCTTCACAGGGCTTTGAGTCAAGACATGGGTTCCGAGGAAACATGCACTTAAAAGCTCTGCTTCAACTTTGCTTTGGTGGGGAATGGTGTTCCAGCAGGAAGAACAACTTTAACATCAGAACCTTAAAACATTTAGGCCTAATCTAATTCACTGCAGATGAAGAAATAAGGCAGAGAGACAATAAGATGTGTGATTAGTACCTGATAACTATTTATCACAAATGTATATGCATACTTCTATTTATACATGCATGTGGTCCAAATACAACTTGCAGGCACCAGCCATGTGGGTTCTGAAAATCCAACTCAAATCATCAGGGTTAGCAGAAGGTGCTACGTGCCTGTATCTGCTGAGGCATTTCACTGCCCCACAAGAATAATCTAACAGTGTTTACTATATGCAACACGTATGAGTTCCCACTGTGTCTGGCACATGTGCTGAGGACTTTGTAAACATTTACCACCTTCAACTCCTACAACTCTTCAAAACCACTACTGTTACTCTCCTTTAGAGCAGTAAATTAATTGTGACACGGGTGGGTACACAATTCAAGATTACACAGCAAGTTAGAGAACTTAGCTAGACCAAAAGTGTAAACCCAGTTTCCAGAGCTGAAAGTCCAAAGACTTAAATTGAAAGACCTAGGCGGGGCTGGAGAGATGGCTCAGCGGTTAAGAGCACCATCTGCTCTTCCAGAGGACCCGGGTTCAATTCCCAGCACCCACATGGCAGCTAACAACTGTCTGTAGTTCCAGTTCCAGGCAAACACCAAGGCAAATAAATAAATAAATAAATAAATAAATAAATAAATAAATAATAAAGTTAAAAAAAAAAAAAGAAGACAGACTTGGTGTGTTTGGTTTAAAAAAAAAAAAAAGACCTAGGCTATGAGGCCCTAGTGATGACCAACTAGACTAGTAGCAGCATGGGCAGGGTAAGGTCCCAGGACACCAGGAGTTAGCTGGCTTTGTAACTCTGACTCTGCAATCAGCCTCATTCTGATGAGACTCATTCAAACACAAATGAAGCACCTAAGCCTCAGATTCTATCCCCAGCTCAGGCACAAGCTTTCTCAATATACCCATCAAGAGGCAGATACAAAACAAACTCACACAGGCTACTTGCTCTATGTGGGAGAATGTGGATGAGCTCTCTCCAGGGTCTCACAAATTAACTAAACTTGAGGCAATTTGGAGTCGTAGTGGTTGCCTTTAATCCCAACACTCCAGAGAAAAAAGGAGAAGGCTTTCTTCTGATTTCAAGGCCAGCCTGTCTAAGTTCCAGGACTGCGAGGGCTGTTACACATAGGAAAAGAGGGAGGTGGGGCTCAATGCTATGGGCTAGCAAAATGGCTCAGCAAAGCACTTGGAACCTAGCACAACAATCTGAATTCAGTCCTACGGACCCATATATAATGGAAGGAGAGGACAGACTCCTGTAAGAGGTCCTCTGACATCCATTCACCATCAGCCCATCACACAAAATAGATGTTAAATAAGTAAATAAAAGGTGGGGCTAGAGAGATGGCTCAGAGGGTAAGAGCACTGACTGTTCTTCCAGAGGTCCTGAGTTCCATTCCCAGCACCACATGGTGGCTCACAACCATCTATGATGACATCTAGTACACTCTTCTGTATACTGTATACATAATAAATATATCTTTAAAAAATAAATAAATAAAAGGTTGTCCACACATATACTTTGCATGCCTAAACAAGCAAAGATAACTTTGTGGATTTTTATTACAAGGGTGTATCAACTTACAGTCAAAGTTATTATTTTTTTTAAGATACTGTCCAGAAGCTTGCCTTGAACTCTCAAGTCACTCTGCCTCAACCTCCCTTGGGATGAGGTGTGAACCACCATGCCCAGTTCAAAGGTGAACTTTAAAGTAATCTGTGTTTCTTATGGGGTGCAGAGCTATATGCAAAAACAAAGCATATGCATGCTTTGGCTGCTCTCTTAAATTCATTTTACATTTATAAAATAAAATAAAAATGGATATCCAGATAAAAGTTCCTGAGGTCACATAACTTCCCAGTCATTAAAGTGCAGTGGGTTCCCAACCTGTGGGTGGTGACCCCTTTGTGAGTCGAAGGATCTTTTCACAGGAGTCACTTTAGACCACTGGAAAACACATTACAATCCATAACAGTATCAAAATTAGTCATGAGGTAGCAATGAAAATAACTGTATGGTTCACCATGACATGAGGAGCTATATATATATATATTAAAGGGTCACAGCATTAGAAAGGTTGAGAACCGGGGCTGGAGAGATGGCTCAGCGGTTAAGAGCACCATCTGCTCTTCCAGAGGACCGGGGTTCGATTCCCAGCACCCACATGGCAGCTAACAACTGTCTGTAGTTCCAGTTCCAGGCAAACACCAAGGCAAATAAATACAAATAATAAATAAATAAAGTTTAAAAAAAAAAAAAAAAGAAAGGTTGAGAAACACTGCACTAAACTGAATCATATACAGGTATCAGTTATCACAGTTAAGTAAGTGCTGGCAACTACCCTTTGAGGTAGGCACTTCGTAAATTAATCCATGTTGTACATATAGGAAAAGGTGAGATACACTGCTAACAAGGGGTATAGATAGCACTGTGCAGTTTGAGTCCTGAACCATGCATCTCTTCCCACACAGGCATTCATTCATTCTATAGATTCAGAGGGGGTGCAGCTTGAATAAAAAAAAAGGAATGTAAATAATACCATTAGGAAGGGTATCCAAACGGACAAATCCCAAAATTTAAAATTACAAACCTGTCAGGCATGGTGGCCCATGACTTTAAACACAGCACTCAAGAGGCAGAAGCAGGCAGACTTTTGCTGAGTTCAAGGCCAAAGTGAATCTTAAGATACCCAGGGCAGTTACAGAGAAACTCAGTTAGTAACAAAAACTGTAAACCTAAAACCAGGTATGGTGTTACACACCTGTAATCTCTTCACTGGAAAAGCAAAGGCAGGAGAATAAGGAGGTTAGGCCAACCCTTGATTAAATAAGTTCCAGGCCACCCGAGGTTATACATTAAGACCATGCCCCCCAAAATACAAACCTAGGACTTGAAAGTTTAAATTAGATTGAGAACTCCACATGAGAGGAAAGAGACAGTAAAACATTATTTTATTACTAGTTACTGCTTGTATCCCTTAAGAACTAAAACACCAGCATCTGAGCCAAAAGGAAGCTAAAAATAGGCATTTGCAGCAAGCTTTGGAAAGCTTAGCTTGCTTATGAGACACTCATTGCTGTAGACTCCCGAAAACATATGCATCGCTGCAGAACACAAAAATCACACAGCCACTCCACTAGTGTCACATTTAAACATGTCCAGTCTGTAAATAAAACTAGGGGTGAAAAAGGACCTACACATCTCACTGGCTGACAAGATAAGGTCACGACTAAACCTTACCAGACAGACAACCCAATCATAGAATTCACTCTACAAAGCACCAAGGCCATAAGCTTAACCGCAGAAGCTGATTAATTCCGTAGTCTGCCAAAAGACTACTCTGAAGATTCTAAACCAACTGGTAGTCAAGATCCCCCAAAACAAACAAACAAACAAAACCAGGGCAGGACAAGGGTAGCGGTGCTGGAATTTAATCCTAGCACTCCAGAGGCAAAAGCAGGAGGACCTCTTTAAGTTCAAGGCCAGCCTGGTCTACAGAGCAAGTTACAGAACAGACAGAGCTAGACAAGAAAACCGTCTTAAAATAAAGAAAAAGAAAAAAAAAAAGAAAAAAAAAGAAAACCGTCTTAAAAAGTTAAAAAAAAAAAAAGCAACAACATATTCACCCTACCTAGAATTTGCTCTTTGGCCACTTAAATCGTGTCTGGCTTTATCCAGAGGGAAAGTTGAGATGCCAGCCAAGCTGTCTTCTTCCCACGATCAATAACCCCAGTGACGCAAGCTATCAAGGGCCCTTGGCTTTATACAAAATGCCAGCTCAGGCACCCAATCCTGCCTGATGTCACAGCTGATTTAAAACCCACAAGGCAGGTTCACCAGTAGCTAAACTCCGGCGGCCTGAGTGAACAGCCCCATTTAAACTTCTGAGCAGCGCTACTCGAGAAGATGATTATACCTCTGGGTTTAAAGAGGGGCAGGACCAAAGAGCGTCTAAAGTTGTTTCCCCGACTCTGTGGGTGGAGAGCAAGGATCTGAAAGAAAATGGAGGTTTCAGCACTGCCCCTTGCATAAGAGGATTCTGGAAGGGAAGGAGAGGAAGAGAGCACTGGTACTACATACAGCACACTCCCCCACCCCATGTGTCCTCCTCCAAATGAAGCAACCCTAAGAGAAATCGAAAGGGCAACCACCATGCAGCTGAGGATGGGCTGTGCTGGGTTCCCCCAGGGCCAGGCCTGCACTTTCCTGCATTCTGGAACCTGAAAGAGGCTAGCTCCGACTTCCTCAAGTGCCCACGGTCTAAGGGAGTCTTAAGAATACTTAAAAGTACTGGGACGCCGACAGTGAACCACCAAGAGCCACGCTCACTCTAAGGCACCTGGGAACACACTGACGAAAGCCCTCTGTACCCCCAAGGCTGTCCCCGAGCCGTGTGCCTCTCGTCCACCAAGCCGATCGCCCTCGGTCGGGATTCCCTAGTCACCTCCAGTCCAGACTCGGAGGGGGAGGGGAGCCCCGCGCGCAGCCCAGGCCGGCGAGCGCAGCGAAACAGCCCCAGCGCAGCGCATGGCGCCCAACTGTCACCCGCCCGCCCCGCACCGGCCCGGCCACTCCTTCGCCGCCACACACGCCCCTCGCGTCGCCGCGGGCCGCCACCGGCTCCGACACAAGCCCTAGAATACACTCCCCAAGTCTCAGCCGGCTCCCCGAGGCGCAAAGTTGTTAAGTTCAAAGCCAGGCCCCGCTCGGAGCCGTGACACATGTTCACTGAACACGCACTCCCGGGGCGCCAGCATGCATAGGAAACACAGGGCACAGGAACACAGGGCACACCGAGCGCACACCGAGCGACCCCGCCCGGCCCGGTCCGGCTAGCTAGGCCCGAGGCGCGCCGTTGCCACCAACCGCTGCTACCCCGGTAGCTCCGATCTGAGGGAAACGCCCGCGTCACCGCGCGGACCAATGCTGCGCCGAGCAGACCCACCTGGAGGCGGCTGTCCGTTCACCGCAGCCGGCGGCGGCGGCGGCGGCGCGTGCTTCGTCCAGGGGTTCACCTTGGGCGGCGGCGCCTCCACGAAGTCACGCCGGCCGCCGTCCTCGCCGTCGCTTCCCGCTGGGGCTTCGGCGGCTGCGGGTGGCCGCGGGCTCTCGCGCTCCGCGCCGTCGCGGCTGGGCCTGGCGCAGGCGGGCCTTGGCCTGCGGGCGCTGCCGTCGGGCTCGCCGCCGCCGCAGTCGTTCGGGCCCGGTTCGGCCTGGGCGTCAGGCACCGGCTTCTTCCTCGCCAGGCCGTGCTCGTCGGCCTGCAGCAGCGCAGCACTCGCCGGCAGCAGCGGCTCCACTTGAGTGGCCATCTGCGCGGAGCGGCCGGGCGCGCCGCGGGCCCCGCTCGAGGCCGCTGGCGGGGCGCCGGGGCCCGGGCCGCGCGGACACGGGACGGCGCGGGCGGGCAGACGCGAAGCGGCGCGCCAGGCGGAGGGCTCCGGCGCGCCTGGTCTGCCTGGCGGGCCTCGGTCCCCGGCCTGCGTCCCCCCGCCCCCGGCCTGGGGCGGCTCGGGGGGCTGCAGCGGTGCGGACGGCCCGGGGGGGAGCGGCGCGGAGAGCCGAGCCAGACCACGCGATCCGCGGCGGGCGGCGGGCGGGCGCGCGCCTCGAGACGCGGCGCGCGAGGGGCGGGGACGGCGCGGCGGCGGGCGGGCGCGCGCACGGTGAAAGACCCCGCCCCGTCCCCGCCCCCCAGCGGCCATTCCTACGGCGCAGCAAGCGGACGGGGACGAGCACGTGCCTGATGCAACTTGGGAGGGCGGGGGTGGGGAGGAGCCTTAAAGGGCCAGCGCCACAGAGCCACCGCAGGTGGAGCACATGGGGCCTGGCCACGCGGCCAACTGGCCTGCTTATGCTGGCGACGTGGGTTGAGGGACTCCGGCGAAGAGGTCTTTTCATGCCTCGGCCCTGACTTAGCAGATGCTGCAAAGAGGTTCTTTGCTCCCTGTGCATGGCTCCTGGTCCCACTCCGGTGACCTTGGTCCAGCCACTGCCTGGCCTTGGCACCCGCAGTGGGTCCCCGTGAGTCCTTCCTTATCCCCTAGAGGTAGCCTCGAAAAATAACGGAATTTCCAGTTGTGCCCACCCTATCCAGGTCCCCGAATTCCAGTATTTTATGGGCAGGAAATAGCTTTTCTTTCAACAATTGTTTAGGCTGGAGTTCAGCTGTCAATTGGGAACTCTGAGAGCTTTGAGATTTGTATCCTAACTCTAACCCCTTTTGCTGTTTAGAATATCTGATGTGCAGTAGTCAGGTCCACTTTCTGGCTCTCAATTTCGCTGTTGTAAAATGAAGAAACCATTTATTCCAGGCGGTTTCAAATTTCACTGTCATTAGGTTCGATAAATATTTACTGACTTCGTGCTCTGGGGGCCTGCAAAGTTCTTAGAAAAGTCTGCCAATAAACCAGGCTAACATGCACCTGTCCTCCCAGAATTTACACTGTAACGTGGGGGAGGCACAGTAAACACAAGAAACAAATGCTGTCCAATAGTCACTACACAAGGCAATACAGAAAACCAGATTAGCAGTTTTAGTTGATCAGGGAAGGTTTCCTTGAACTCAGATCCCAAAATACTGGAAATGGGAGAAGTTCTGGGACTGGATCTAGAAATCTGAAAAACCTTAAGACTTCGGGCTTTTCCAGGAGTCCCACAGTCCACCAAAGCCCTAACAACCTGGAAGGTTGGTCATTTCAATTACAGGACAGGTGGTCTGGATGGAGAGCAAGGCTTCCAATTCCAGTCATCGGCCTGAAAACCTGGGACAGCTCTCCATGTTTCCCTCAGAGCTCCTCTTTGAGGAAAATTAAGGACAATTAATTCCTGACTTAAGGGATCAGTGAAACAACCAATGTGCCCTAATTATAAATCACACACCAAGGCCAGTGCTCGAAGAGGTGCCAAGGAACATAAGATTTAAGGGCACCTTATGTTTAAGGTTTAAAGAATTTAAGCAGGATTTTACAAAAACTGGCATGTATTCATTCCCCTGATAAGAAGGCACATCCTGACACAGCATCATCGGGTCCACTTTTAGTTATTGGTAAATACTTTCTGAAGATGGTATTTACACTAGACCTCTGGGCTAGACCTTTGGCATTAACATACTTGTCATTAGTAGCCATATTTTGTTTGTTTTGAGACAGAATCTCACGTAACCTAGGCTGTCCTCTGACTAGTTCCATGACCCAGGGTCATGACCTTGAACTCTTTTGAGACAAGATCTCTTAGCTCTGGCTGTCCTGGAATGCACTCTATAGAGCAGGCTTGTCTCAAACTCACAGAGATCTACCTGCCTCTCTGCTTCCTGAGTGCTGGGATTAAAAGTTTTCGACCACACTCCTATTAGGACAGTTCTTACAGAACTGCACGTAGAGGGGTGATGTGCCTCCATGCAGCAGGTAAGCATAGCAAGACTTTGTGCAACATTTAACCACCTAGCTTATCTACACAGCAGTCAGTGTCAATGCCAGCAAGGTGGTCAGGCCCTGCCGGGTGGGACCTGACTGCTCAGGGCCTGCCTGGGGAGAGACCCTTCAGGACTGCCCTCAACTAGAGATACTGGGCCCTGGGAAAATAAACGATTGATTTCTTCATCTTCTTGTTTTAAAGATGAGGTCATTGAAGTTCAGAGAAATAAAGATCCAAGGGTACAAGGCCAGTCCATGGTAAAACAAAATCTCATTTTCCTACATTAAAATGATAAAGGGCTGGGAAGCCAGGCAGTAGTGGCACACACCCTTAATCCCAGCACTCCGGGTGTAGAAGCAGGCAAATCTCTGAGTTCAAAGTTAGCCTGGTCTACAGAGTGAGTTCCAGGGTAGCCCGGCTACACAGAGAAAAAAAATAAGAAAATGAGAGAGCTGAGGTAGAGAAAAGGCTCAGTGTTTAAGAGCACTGGCTGCTCTTTCAAAGGATCTAAGTTCAGTTTCCAGCATCCTCATTATGGCTCACAACTATCTGTAGCTATAGTCCCATGAACTCTGTTGTCCTTCTTGGGCACCAGCCACCCATGTAGTAAACAAACAAACTAGAAGAAAAAGTGCTCACATACACAAAAAAAATAGAATTCTTAATAATAATATGGGCGCTGGAGAGATGGCTCAAAGGTTAAGAGCATTGACTGTTCTTCCAGAGGACCTGAGTTCAATTTCCAGCAACCACATGGTGGCTCACAACCATCTATAGTGAGATCTGGTACCCTCTTCTGTATACTGTACACATAAATAATAATAATAATAAAGCTAGGTGATGGTGGCATGCACCTTTAATTCCAGAACTCAGGAATCAGAGGCAGGCAGATCTCTGTTGAGTTCAAGGTCAGCCTGGCCTCTACAAAGTAAGTTCCTAGACAGTCAGAACTGTTTGTTACACAGAGAAACCCTGTCTTGAAAAAACAAAGGAAACAACAACAACAACAATAATAATAATAACAATAATAATAGACAAGTCAGGATGGTGGCACAGGCCTGTAATGCTGAGGCAAAAAGATTGCAGAGACTTTGAATTGAGGCTAGCCTGAGCTCCAAAGTGAGTGTGCCAGGCTAGCTAGAACTAAATGCAACTTTTGACACCACACCTTGTCTCAAAAAAATAAAATACAAAATTTTTTAAAAAATAGAGAAGGCTGGCATTGTAACAGGGCTTAGTATGTAGCACCATCAAAAAGGAAGGTTGGGGAAAGAAGCTGGGTTGAAATGTAGGAGACAGAACTCAGATCAGTCCAGCCACCCCACACACACACTGAAAATTGAATGTCAGTCTCTTGTTGGATGCTTAGCACATACTGTACCACAATACCACTGAGTAATTTGGGCTAATGATTCCAGTGATTTTATTCTATTTGAACTGCTAAGGATCGAACTAGAGGCCTTGAATTTTCCAGGCTCAGTGCTGAACCACTGAGCCTATTACCCCAGCCCAGATTTGATTCCTGGCATACTACATACAGCTTCCTGAACACAGAAGTTTTTTTTTTTTTTGTTTTTTTGTTTTTTTTTTTTTTTTTTTTTTTTTTTTTTTTATTAATATTTTTTTTTTTTTTTTTTTTTTTTTTTTTTTTTTTTTTTTTTTTTTTTTTTTTTTTTTTTTTTTTAACTTTATTTATTTGCCTTGGTGTTTGCCTGGAACTGGAATTACAGACAGTTGTGAGCTGCCATGTGGGTGCTGGGAATCGAACCCGGGTCCTCTGGAAGAGCAGACAGTGCTCTTAACCACTGAGCCATCTCTCCAGCCCCCAGAAGTTTTTTTCTAAATACTTGACAGAACCAAATAATTATACAGATAATTGTTTTAGAGCCAGGAATGTTACTGCATGCCTGTAATTTCAGCATTCAGGTTATGAGGCCAGGAAGATGAGGAGTTCAAGGCCAGCCATGTCTATATTTTGTATTGGAGGATAGTCTAGATTACCCATGACACAAAAAGTAAACAGTATATTTTTTAATACCATCATGTAGTTAAATACCTTCATGCATGTTTGCTTCTACTACTGAGAACTTCCAGAACTGAAGCAAATCCCAACTCTGGAACTAAGAAAGAACAACCCCCTCATCCCAGAACTATTATGCTCTTATTTTAGGCCTAGGAGTGGGTGAAAGGGTGGCCCAACCCTTTAGCTTACAGTGCACTTGCTCAAACAAGAGGGTTGTTATCTATCTATCTATCTATCTATTTATTTATTTAAGGCAAGGTTTCTCTGTGTAGCCCTGGCTATCTTGGAACTCTCTGTGTAGACCAGGCTGGCCTTGAACTCAGAGAGCTGCCTGCCTCTGCCTTCCTTTTTTTTTTTTTTAAAAACACTCTTATTTATTTATTTATTTATTTGCCTTGGTATTTGCCTGGAACTGGAACTACAGACAGTTGTTAGCTGCCATGTGGGTGCTGGGAATCGAACCTGGGTCCTCTGGAAGAGCAGAAGGTGCTCTTAACCGCTGAGCCATCTCTCCAGCCCCAGCCTCTGGCTTCCAAATGCTAGGAATAAAGGTGAGTGTCACCAGACTATTTGGTAGATCTTTGATATATATGGTTGTCATGCCTGTATGTATATGTGTTTCAGGTACTTCCTAGTGCCCATGGAGGCCAGAAGAATGTGTCAGATCCCCTAGAATTGGAATTAAAGATGATTGTGAGCCGCAATGTATATGCCAGAAACTGAACCCAGGTCCTCTGAAAGAGGAGCAAGTGCTCTTAATCCTCGACCCATCTCTAGCCCCAACAATAATTCTACCTGTCTCTATCTCCCAGGTCCTAAGATTACAGGCATGCATCTCCACAACTGGCCTTGGACACAGGTTTTATTCCTGTGTGAATTTAATTTTCCAAAGGACCTTGGGTTTCTGGAAGAAATCTGCACTTGGACGCTCAATTCCTCTGGTAGCTCTTGGGTACAGAACTGCCTATGCCAATGGGGGGAGGGTAAGGAGGGGGAGAAACCTTAGCCAGAACAAACAATGCCAGCTGGGATGTATTTTCCATACCCAAAGACGTACAGGCCCTTTGGCACATCACAGCAATGACTTCAGCTCCTGGGAAGAGACTCAGCTAAGATCACCTCTGTGACTTGTCAAGTGGGAGGGGGTGGGAAAGGACACTTTTGTCATCACAGCTAATCCTAGGGCAACCATTTTTATCAGGTATGAACATGCACCCTAATTATACCCTAAAGAGGCTCTTCGGAAGCATGAGATGGTTTGTAGTAGAGAAGGACTAACAGAAGATCAGCTTTCCCCACACTTGCTCCCGATTTGGCACCTGGCACCAACCTACCTTCACTGCAGCAATTCCACTTAAGCAAACTCTGCCATCGTGCATCTCTGCAGCCTTCCACGATGGTCTCAGGGCAGGTCTCCTGTATCCCAGGGGAGCCTAAAACTCACAACGCTGAAGGTGACCTTCAGCTTCTAATCCCCTTCTGCCTCCAGAGTATTGCACCTTAACCACTTTATACTTCATACAGTGATGGGGCCTGAACCCTGGCCTTCATATAAGCTAGGCAAGCACAGCAGCAACTAAGCTTCATTGACATCCCCAGTCTTACCTCTGGATGGGACTCTGACTGGCCAGCCTACTGTGTGAGGTTCACCACACAGCCTCAGGCTGCTCTCTGACTCTGAGGGACTTTGACAGGCCTCACCTCTGCTCCTTAGCAGCTCAGTGTTCTTACAAGCACAGCCTGATCCTCACCTCGTCCATGCCCTGATGTCTTCCTCCCACACTCTGTACCCTCCTCCAGCTACAGCAGGCCATACTCAGCCAACAACAAAAAGCAAAAGATAGAACAAAGAAATTCCATCTTATCTGAGTTAGAAAAGCTCTCATCCGACTGGCAGTGGTGGCATACACCTTTACTCCCAGCACTTAGGGAGACAGAGGCAGGGGGATCTGAGTTTGAGTCCAGCCTGATCTACAGAGTTCCAAGATAGCCAGGGCTACACAGAGAAACGTTGTCTCTAAAAAAAACAAAAATGAAAAAGAAAAAAAAAGGAAGGAAAGAAGGAAGAAAGAAAGGGAAAAAAGCATGTTAGCAAGGATGTCGAGAAAAAGGAACCCTTACTACCAAGGGAATGTAAATGAATGTAAGCATGGTAGACTAGTTTGTTTCCTGCGAAAAGGTAAAGTGAGATTTCTATTACACTCCAGCTATGGCACTCCTGGGTACATATCAGGAAATGATGTCCACAGACATCTGTTGATAGCACTGATGATAGCAGCCAAGATTTAGATCAGCCTAGGTGTCCATCAACGGATGACAGCATGAGCAAAATGTGTGGAAACACGGTGCGTGGACAGTCATCCAGCTTAGGAAGGAAGGAAACATGGCTGTCTGCATTAAAATGAGGACAGGGCCAGTGAGGTGGAGCATGAAGATGCTTGACCCAAGTTTGTCAACCTGAGTTTAATCCCTAGACCCCATAAAGTAAAAGGAAAGAACGGACCCCATGCAAACAGTTCTCCAACCTTCACACCTGCACACCTTGGCATCTACACACGCACTCACTAAATCAGCAAAGTGAAATAAAAACAACAAAGTTTAGAAAACGACAGAGATACAGAAAAACAAGTCCCAATAGAAAAGACAACCTAAGGCCAGACTATGGGCTGGGAAGGAGGCTAAGTGGAAGAAGGGAATGGAAAAATGGGCAGTGGGCAGACTTGATATCGATAAGAGAGCCTATGTTCATTGTGGGCCCCGTTCATTTGTACAGTTATGATGACGATAATAATAATAATAACAGCACATGGCCAGTGAGATGGCTCAGAAGGTGAGGGTGTTTGCTACCATGACTGATGCTCTCAGTTCAATGCTGGGAACTGACCCCTGCAAATTGTCCCCTGACCTTCACCTGCACACAATAGCACCCTCAAGAGAATACAGACACAGGAAAAATAAATACAATTTAAAAACAAACTGTAGCCAATATGGAAAGGTAAAGCCCTGGGCTACTCATTGTTTCCTCAGTATTAACACATACTAACTGAATATCTAAAATGTTCCAGGCACTGCTAAGTTCCAGAAATAAAAGTACAGTGCACACATATGCCACCTTCAGGAAGATTTCCATCCTCTCCCCTTGGGTCCCACCTCACCCTATATAACAGGGCAGCTTCTCTGTGTAACAGCCCTGGCTGTCCTGGAACTCACTCTGTAGACCAGGCTGGTCTCAATCCTAGAGATCTGCCTGCCTCTGCCTCCCAAGTACTGGAATTAAAGGCCTGTGCCACCACTATCAGACAAACATTAATTTTTATTGGTTTTGTTTTGTTTGTTTTTCAAGACAGAGTTTCTCTGAGTTCCAGGCCAACTTGGTCTGCAAAGCAAGTTCCAGGGCAGCTAGGGCTACACAAAGAAACTCTGTCTTGAAAAACAAACAAACAGAAAGTGGTTAGACTTCAGAGAATTTAAGCCACCATGTGGTTGCTGGGAGTTGAACTCAGGATCTCTGGAAGAACAGTCAGTGCTCTTAACCTCTGAGCCATCTTTCTTTCCAGCCCTGACTTGAGAGAATTTGAAATGGTGGAGAATTTGTTCTAATTTAAAGGGAGTCCAGGGAAGGGGGCAGCTGGTTCTAGTCCTTGGCATCCTTGAGGGATGCCTCTGAGTTTTCTTAATGAGGCTTCCTAGGCCTTTGTCTTGGTAATGAGGAAATGATATGAGCTGCCTTTTCTGTAGGGTGAGCTTTGCTGTCCAAGAGCTTCGGTCAACATCCATGGTGAGTGTCGGTCTGTGAACAGACTGAGTGATCCACCTTCTCAGGAGCCTCAGCACGGCAGGGTGAGGCTGTGGTGGAGGTACAGTCAGCCCCAAGTACGATGTGGGGCCCCTACATCAATCACAGTACCAAGATAAAAGACTAACATCTCTTCTGTCACGGTGAGCCAGAGGCTGGGAAAGGGTACTTTTATGTTGAGGGTGGTGCCTAGTAACACAGAATGTGTAGAATCATGATGATATAGTCCATCTTTGGACCATCTGGAAAACCTTGGGGTGAGCAAAGGGGAGGTAGATAGCTCAGCTGTGGAGTCCTTGTCTAGCATGCTTGAATCGCTGGGTTAATGCCTCAGTACAGCAAAATATATAAATGAATTAAGTAAGAATGTTAAATGAGTGGATTGCTGTAGGAGGTCCCAGAGTCTTTAACACCCATGGCAGCTGCTTAAGGAGTGATGACTTTAGCCTTCTTCAAAGTCATACACCTTAGAACAGGCTTCCTGGTCCCTGAACCTGCTTTGGGAATCACTAACTCAGATCCTCACCCAGGCTCCCTTCTGTAGAGAGCTCTGCATTGCTCCTTCCTTCCTGTTGCTGCTTCTAGTAAAATCTAGAAAAAGATCCCTTTTATCCATCTGAACTTCAGTCTACATATTCTAGAAGTTTCTACCTTTCCCAGCAGTCTTTTTTTTAAAAAATAAAAAGACATATTTATTGTATATGGAAATATGTTTTGACTGTGTACCACATGTGTACCTGATGTCTGAGACTTTAGAAGAGGTTCTGGAGCTAGAGGGTTGTGAGCTGCCATGTGTCAGGTGAAAACTGAACCCAGGTCCTCTAGAAGAACAGCCAGTGCTCTTAACTGCTGAGCCATCTCTCCCTTTTTTAAAAACCTAGAGGAGGGGCTGGAGAGATGGCTCAGCGGTTAAGAGCACCGTCTGCTCTTCCAAAGGACCCAGGTTCAATTCCCAGCACCCACATGGCAGCTCACAACTGTCTGTAGTTCCAGTTCCAGGCAAACACCAAGGCAAATAAATAAATAAATAAAAGTGTTAAAAAAAAAAAAAAAAAAAAAAAAAAAAAAACCTAGAGGAACAGTGGTGGCACACCTTTAATCTCAGCACATTACTACTGTCAGAGGCAGGTAGATCTCTGTGAGTTTGAGACCAGCTTGGTCTACAGAGTTCCAGGACACCCAGGGTTACACACAGAGAAACTCAAAAATGAAATAAAAACAAAACAAAACAAAACAGCAACAAAACCCTTGGGATTGAACATAGTCTGTGCTAGGTTATCACTAAGCCATATTCCAGCCCTACTATTTTATTTATTTACCTTGTGTGGTGTGGTGTGGTGTGGGATGTGTGTGGGTGTGTGGGTATGTGTGATGCACACGAGTAGTCTTATGTGATGTATGATACGGAAACAGAGGATGACCTTCATAACTAGCTGTCTCTTTCCTTTGTTTGCATATTGAACTCAGGTTTGGTGGCACATGTCTTGCAGACCCTGAAGAGTAGTATCCAGTGGCATTAGACGGCTGAGGAGAACATAGGGTTAAATAATATTAAGCATGGCTCTGGTGTAGAGTGCAACCCTTTACCACTCATGGTGATGGCCTTTGATCCTGGTTGGGGAGGAGGAAGGTTTGGGGTGAGCTGCAGGCCACCTGAGAGCCTGCACTTGTGAATAGCATGAGGTCACAGAGCTTGCACATTCCTGGATACTTGGATCTCTATGTCCACCCCAGATACACAGAGAAAGAAGGAATGGCCAGTGAATGTGAGTGGCCTAATTACTACTCGGGTAAAGTACACAGAGACCTGCTTCCAAAGGCAGAGTGCAGTCAGGCTCATTTGCATGAGTTGCTGGCACTGGTGTACCATTGTTTTTCCTTCAACTGCTTCTCCTGTTCCTCCCCCTCCTCCCTCTCCCCTCTTCTTCCCTCCTCCCTCCACCCTCCTCTCCCAGGTCTTCCTGCTTTCAATTTCTACTCTTCCTTCTGCTCTGTTTTTTGGACACAGGACCATGTTATTTAACTCTGACAAGTTTTGAGTTCACAGTGATCCTCCTGCCTCAACCTCCCAAATGCCCACTTTACATGTCAAAAAAAAAAGCCCTCTAACAGCTTCCTATTATAAGAACTGACTCCAGGACCCCAGCTTAGAGACACAAGCCTAGAATCCTAGCACTTAGAAGGTGACATCAGGGGGCTGGAGAGATGGCTCAGTGGTTAAGAGCACCGTCTGCTCTTCCAGAGGACCCGGGTTCGATTTCCAGCACCCACATGGCAGCTAACAACTGTCTGTAGTTCCAGTTCCAGGCAAACACCAAGGCAAATAAATAAATAAATAAAGTTTAAAAAAAAAAAAAAAAAAAAGAAGGTGACATCAGGAAGACCAGGAGCTAAAGATTATCATCAGCTGCACATCAACTTTGAGGCCAATCTGGGCTATATGAGACCTTGTTTCAAAACACAGCCACAACAAACATCTCTCACAAACTGCAGCAAGCTCTAGACTCCCTCTGCTGAGGCTCCAGGAGGCTCACCCCAGCTTGTTCTCACTCCCTGTACCCTTGTTATCTACCCTCCAGCCCTCAGCGTAAACTACTCGTCTCAGACAGACCTCCCCAGAGTGATTTGCCTGATAGCTCCTTGTTCTTCATAGCTAGATCACAATGCAACTTTGTGTGACTTCCTGCCATGTACTCCTCTGCTAAGGATGCTCTATGCTTCCCTTGGCATCCCAAGCTCCAAGCTGGGCAAAGTGGGTTTTTGGGAAATGTACTAAATAAACGCTATGTGGCCTCATGTCTCTGGGCCTCTGCATCTCCATTAAATGAAATGACATGGTTGAAGTACATGTTGCTAGTCCTGCAGGGCTCTCCATTGTCTCTGAGATGAAGACCTGGACCTCAGGCCCATAAGCAGTAACAGCATGTTGCATTTCTGAAGCATTGCCTCAGTATCCGGTCATTTGACACTCTGCCATTTTTTTCCCTTGGTTCTTGGGCAAGGTCACCTGCCTCACCCTCCTATACCCCCCCCCTTCACTGAACCCAGTGCCAAAGGAAGAATGAGCAAGTGGGGTGGGGTGGGAAGGCATGTTCAACCTTGGTGGCCCTCTTCAGATGGACTTGTCTATCACCATCCTCATTAGGAAGACTGGAATCTTTTTCATTGTTCTTGGGACAGGATCTTACTTTGTAGCTACCCTGGAACTTGCTATATAGACCAGGCTAGCCTTGAGCTCACAGAGATTAGTGCTGGAATCAAAGGTATGTGCCACCATATCCAACTAAGGCTAGCCTCTTAAAGAGAGGTCATCAAAACCTGCAATCTCTAGGTCAGAAGGGACCTTTGGGTCACTTGGTGTAGTCTTCTGCCTTGAACCTAACTGCCTATAAACCAAGAGCTCAGACATGGGCCTTGTGGCTTATCATTTGCCCATCTGCTTTCCTTAGAACGATTTTCACCAAGTGGAAATATAGTAAACAGGGAAGCAGGGCAGTATAGAGAGGAAGATCCCAGGCCTGGGTGTGCAGCCTGGCTGCCCAGTTAGGATCCCAGCTCTGCAGGCTGACATACTATGTAGGCTGGAGCCAATGGGAAGATTCATTCAGACCTCTCTGTGCCTCTGCTTCCTGACTGCAAACAGAGAAAATGGTATTGGGCCAGTGGGACTCTAAGTATTTATACAGAGAGACAGAGAGAGATGGAGTATCTCCCCTATTAGATGCTGCCAGCTGAACACTGCCCTTGCTTAGGTCTTGAATTCATGTGTTTTCTGGATTGGTTGGTTGGTTGAGTAAAGGGAAAGTGGGGCTCTGGGGTTTCGACTTTGGGGTGAGAGCATTCAACCTGTGCACATCTTTACTTCCTCTTTCAGAGCATCAAGTATGTCATCTGAATACGAGGAATCCTATCTGCTTCCTGCAAAAAGCCAGTGTGTAGATCTAGTGCAAGATGGACAGGAAGGCTTTAGAAATGAACACCACCACACACATGCCAGGGCTGCCTTCCTTCCGTGAAGCCTTGGCTTCGAGAGCTCATCATACAAGCCTTAGACAGCAAAAGAATCATTCTGGGGCTGGCCAGGTGGTTGAGCAGATAAGACAGGGACTTCCCACCAAGCCTGAGGAGCAGAACTTGATATCCCCCTGACACACATCAAGGAAAAGAAAGAACTGACTCCTACTGGGAAGGCATAGATTTACCATTACACACCTTTATTTCAGGGAAAGACCATTCAGTGCCTGAGGGCAGGGCCCAGGTCTAAGAAGAAATTAGGAAAAATGTCAGGAACACGCCTGACAGCCAACAGATTCAAAACTTGGTTTTGTGCCAAAAGTTTAACCAATAGTTCCCAAGAATTACTCTATTCCATACCCCTTTACCCAATCCTGAAATGCCAAGATGTGTAACAACCCACTTATATATTTTTTTCTTTAAAAACCCTCTCACCGGGAGGCTGGATAGATAGCTCAGAGTTCTTGTAACCAATTGCTTTTCAATGAAAAAAGCATAGATTTTGTTGTCCTTTGTCCTTGTTATTATTATTGTTCTTCCAGAAGTCCTGAGTTCAATTCCCAGCAACCACATGGTGGCTCACAACCATCTATAATGATATCTGGTACCCTCTTTCTGTATACTGTATACATAATAAATAAATAAATAAATCTTAAAAAAAAAAAAAAAAAAAAAAAAAAACCACCTCTAACCCTTGAGCTCAGGGGTCGAATTCCTTCTGGTGCCTCAGAACAAAGGGTTTCGCCCTGATTCATTCAAATCTGTCCAAAAGAATAAACTGACCCTCATGTGTTTGCATCGGAATCCAGCTCCCTGGTGGTCTTTGGGGGTCCCTCGACACAAGTGCAGCACCCACAAGTTCTGCTCTGACCTCCACATGTGAGTGTGACACATGCACGTGCCCACCCTTCCCCCAATAAATAAATAAATGTAATTTTTTTTTAAATAAAAAGAAAAAAAGAGAGTTAAACACCAACTATTTGGCAAGCCATATGTTTGTGGAATTTGCTGTGAACTTGAAGCTAATCCCCTAAAAATATTCATCCCTTTCAGTACTTTGAACAAAAAAAAAAAAACATTGAGAAGAGTTTTTGTTGTGTTTCTGTTGTTTTGAAATAAGGTTTCACCAAGTAGCTCTGACAGCCTGAATCTCACTATGTAGAGTGAACTCACAGAGATCCTAGACCTCATAGAGATCCTCCTACCTCTGCCTCCCTAGTGCAGAGATTACAGATGTGCACCACCATGTCCCACCCTACTTTGCTTATAAGCCTAAAGGGAACAGGTCTTAGTTTGGCTCCTGTCCTCCATCTTTGCTTATTGACCTTTTTTTTTAATATTTATTTATTATGTATACAGTATACAGAAGAGGGTACCAGATGTCATCATAGATGGTTGTGAGCCACCATGTGGTTGCTGGGAATTGAACTCAGAACCTCTAGAAGAACAGCCAGTGCTCTTAACCTCTGAGCCATCTCTCCAGCCCCTGACCTTTTTAAAAACAAAACAAAACAACAACAAAAAAAAGAAAAAAAGAAAAAAAAACAAAACTAATTTTGAGGGTTGGAGAAATGGATCAGCAGTTAAGAACACTGGCTCATCTTCCAGGACCTGGGTTTGATTCCCAGCACATACAGGGCAGCTAACCTCCCTCTGTGACTCCATCTCTGGGAGCTATGAGGTAATCTTCTGATTCCCTCTGGTATCAGGCTGCACAGGGTACAGAAATACACTCATACAGAAATACAGACATAACACCATACACATAAAAAAATAAATAAATGAAGCTCTGGATCCCATCCCTAACATCCCATAAAGCAGGCATGGTGGTGCACACCTGCAACTTTAACACTTAGGAGGAGGTTGTAGCAAGAGTTCAAGTTCAAAGCCAGCCTGAGCTACAAGAGACTCTTTTTTCTCCCTCTCCCTTTTTCTCCTTCTTTCTTCTTCCCTTCCTTCTTTCTTTCTCTATCTCTTTTTAATTTTTGAGACACGGTTTCTCTATGTTAACAGCCTTGGCTGTCCTGGAATTAGCTTTGTAAACCAGACTGACCTCAAATGTACAGAGATCTGCCTGCCTCTGCCTCCTGAGTGTTGGGATTAAAGGCAATGGCAACCACAGCCCAGCTGAGAGTCTGTTTCCAAACAACAATAATAACAAGGACAAAGGACAACAAAATCTATGTGCTTTTTTCACTGAAAAGCAGTTGGTTACGATGTAGCCTCATTTGTATAAGATCAAGTCTTTGTCATCTTCTTTCTGTTCAAATGCTTATGAGTCATTCTTTCTAGAATACCTCAGAAGGTAAGATGGCTGGCTGGTAGCTGTTTAGGAGTGACAGTTAGCTTTGCTGATATGTGTTCTTTTCTGATCAAATATCTTGCTACTTATTGAAATAGCTACAAAACCTTATCCCTGGTCCAGTCTACCTCAATAGCCACAAAGTTAATAAGCAGAGTTTACATTTTTGAAGTTTTATTTTGTATTTAATTGAGAATTTATTCCTAAAGGCCCATGTTGAGATTATGAAGAAACCAGATATGGTGTCCTATACCTTTGATCTCAGCATTTAAGAGGCAGAGGCTGGCAGATCTCTGTGAAGCCAACCTGGACTACATAGTGAGTTCTGTGACAGATCTCTGTAAATTTGAGGCCAGTCTGGTTTACAATGCTAGTTTCAGGACAGCCAAGGCTGTTAACACAGAGAAACCCTATCTCAAAAATAAAAAAAGAAAGAAGGAAAGAAAGAAAAAGAAAAAGACATGGTGAAACCCTGGTTTGAAAAAGTCAAAACAAGATTATAATGGTACGGGCTGGTGAGATGGCCAACCTGATGACCTGTGTTCCAACCCTGGGGCCCACATAATGGAAGGAAGGAATAGACTTCTGTAAGTTTTCCTTTGACCTCAACTCATAGGCCAAGGCCATTTACAATAAATAAAATTAAAAAAATTTAAAGTTGGTCTAAATTTATTGAAACTTGTTACAGAAGATAAAATTCCCAGTTTTGAGTCATAAGATTATAGAAATCTAAAAATTAAAAATTTTAAAGAGATTATAAAGGTAGTATTTCCTTATGTAGGATAACACAATTGTGCTATACGTGAATCACCTCATATGATAATTCTTTGAGGTAAGTACTATTATTAAGTCTTTTATTATTTGAGAGGTTTTCACGGATGACTCAGTTGGTTAACTAGCCAGCATGCAAGCATGAGGACCTGAATTCTGACCCCCAGCACCCAGGTACAAAGCCTGGCATGGCCTTGTGTGTCTGTAACTCTAGTGCTGGAGTTGGGTGGAAACAGGAAGTCTCCAAACCCAGGACAAATAGAGAGGTGCCTATTTAACATATCAAAGCTGGACCTGGCTGCCAGGCTTTCCCGGGTTCCTCAGTCCCTACTTGTTACAGGATATGGCTTGCATATCAACATACCCTCCCGAGCCCCCCTCCGCTGGCCCCCCTAAAACTTTTTAGTCCAGGGGCTAGGCTGCCCTTCCCCTAGTGGATCTTCCCTATATAATTCAGATATTTTAGTTAGCCTCCCTCTTTTGGACCTTTTGCCTCATGGCTGCTGCACCTGGTCTCTCCCACCCCCGTAACTCTTTACAGTCATATCCTCTCTGGACTCTCCCAGATGTCCCTGCCTCTGACCATGCTCTCCCACATATCTACAGTGACTCCTCCACCATACTGAGAGCAGTCATGGTCTTTCCTTTCCCTTTTTTTTTTGCTTCTTTTCATTTTCTTTTTTTTTTTTTTTAAATTTATTTATTTATTTATTTATTTATTTATTTATTTATTTATTTATTTGCCTTGGTGTTTGCCTGGAACTGGAACTACAGACAGTTGTTAGCTGCCATGTGGGTGCTGGGAATCGAACCCGGGTCCTCTGGAAGAGCAGAGGGTGCTCTTAACCTCTGAGCCATCTCTCCAGCCCCCGCTTCTTTTCATTTTCATTTCATGATCCCTAGGTCCCTAGTTTAGGATGAAATCCAGGATCAGTGAGAGGCCCTGGCTCAAAGAAATAATGTGGAGAGCAACCAAGGAAGTACAAGACCTCAATCTCTGGTCTCCATACTCATGCACACATATGTGCACCCACACACACACACACACACACCTGTACAGACACACAGAGAGAGAGAGAGAGAGAGAGAGAGAGAGAGAGAGAGAGAGAGAAGATCACAACATTTGTTAGCATTTAGATATGCAGTGTTCCTCACAAAGGAATGTGAGGAATGGTTGACCCCTCATCTGGTGACACTATTTTTGGAGATAGTGGTGGCTAGCTGAGGAAGTTAGAAGGGTGAGCCTTTGAAGGTTCTACCTGGTCCGGTCCCTTCTTCTGTCTCTGCTTCCTGTTAGGATGAGCAAGCCTCTGTCTCAGTTCCTGCTCCTATAATGTTCTGCCTTGTTTTGGCCTAAATCAGTAGAAGTGAGGATGATGGGTTAAAACCTGAACCTACAATTCCTCTCTTGAAGTTACTCTGTCAGGTCTTTGGGTCACAGCTATGGGAAGCTGGTTCACTCAAAGCCTGTCCCACAGATGAGGAGAGAGAGGGTGAGTAGCTTGTGCAAACTAATGCGCAAATATCACAGTCATAATCAAGTTCATAAGAGTCATATCATGAAGCCCATGTTAGTGACAGTCTGGCAGTGTCACTACACGAAAGCCCTGTCTTTACTTGGATACCTGACTGTGAGTCTTTTCTTTTTTTTTTTTTTTTTTTAAAAAAAAAAAAAAAACTTTATTTATTTGCTTGGAACTGGAACTACAGACAGTTGTTAGCTGCCATGGGGTGCTGGGAATCGAACCCGGGTCCTCTGGAAGAGCAGACGGTGCTCTTAACCGCTGAGCCATCTCTCCAGCCCGTGAGTCTTTTCAATAGCCACAGATCCATAGTGTCTGTGTAAATATATCCTGATTGATCAGTGTTATACTGACCTATACTGATCAATAAATAATTAATACCAAAGTCAACTTTCTTCTGGAAATCTCTCTTTCTCTCTCTCCAATCCTCCATTTCTTCCTCTTTTTATATTAAATTTACTTTTGTTTTTTTTTTTTTTTTTTGAGACAGAGTTTCTTTATGAGCCCTGACTGTCCTGGAACACTCTGTAGACCAGGTTGGACTCAAACTCAGAGATCTACCTGTCTCTGCCTCCCAAGTGCTAGGATGAAAGGCATGTGCCACCATTGCCTGGCTTCTTTCTAGAAATTTAACATTTAACTGTATAACATTTTAGGTGAATTCAGACAGAACCAAGAGTGAGACCATACTGAGAAGCTGAAAATTCTGGACTGTGACCAGGACACTCACCTCATCTGCCTCCTCTGCCTACCACGACCAATGACTGCACTCATCTATCAGGACCAGCTTCAACATGAGGGTAGAGCAATATGCAGTCAGGGAAAGCTGTCAAGTATGGTAATTACGATGTATAATTTATCTCAAAAGAATGATTTGGGGTATGTAATTAATACGTTGTTCACAGACATTTCTTCCTCTCAGGAGCTCTGAGAGATGTGAAGAATATTTAAATATTTATCACATGCACTGCTGGAGACAGTCTATGGTTTCAGTAGATAATTAAAATTCCTCCCCCTTTGGAATTAAGAGAATTGCCTGTGGGATGAATGTGATGGTCACCAGACACAGGAGTGGGTCTCAGCCTGGGCGCTCTGAGCCCGGGACTGTGCAGAAAGGACCTCCAAGTGAAGTTGGATAGAGATGAATATCGAATAAACATGATACCACCTTCAAACTCCCACTGGTGTTAGGCATTACTAACCTACCTCTGCATTCTTCCCCATGGAACCTGCACTTCTCTTAGGCATCTCTTGGTTTGGTTTCATTTTTTGAGACAGGGTCATATGTAGCCCAGGATGGTCTCAAATTTACTACATAGTAGAGGTTAGCTTTGAACTGCTTTTTAGTTTTTATGAATTTTAATTTAATTCAGTTTTGAAACAGGATCCCTCACTATGTTATTCTGGCTGGCTTAGAATTCTATATAGGCCTGCCTGGCTTCAGACTCAAAGAGACAATGTATTAAAGGCATATGGGCCATCAAGTCTGGCTCTTCAAACAAAAAATTGTTTTTAAGATTCACTTCTGTTTTGTTTTGTGTTTCAAGACAGGGTTTCTCTGTGTAACCCTGGCTGTCCTAGAACTCACTCTGTAGACCAAGCTGGCCTCAAACCCACAGTGATGTCTGCCTCAACTTTCCCAGTGCAGGGGATTAAAGGCAATGCTAACACTGCCTGCTTTATCTTTAATTATGTGCATGGGTGTGTACATGGGATCCCCTGGATATTGAGTTGTGAGCTGCAGGAGTTGAGTGCTGGGAACTGAATCTAGAACTTGTGTAAGAACAGTACAAATTAAACCACCTCTCCAACCCAGTTTTGAATTTCTAATTCTCCTGCCTCCGACCCCCCAATTCTGGGATTACAGGGGTGTTTAACCCTCTCCTCAGGAAGAGATTAAAAAAATATAATCATGGATATACCACCACCTACCAATCACACCAAATCCTACTTGTTATCCTGGATCCTCACCCTGTTTCATCTCTACAGTGTGACAGAAGAATGCCTTCCAGACAGGCAGCTTTACCTGACTGAAGTTACATGGCCATATTGCCAAGGCAAAGTTCTTCAGGTTTTGGATCTCTCTCTCTCTCCTTCTCCCCCTTTTTTCCTCTTCTTCCCATCCTCTCTGTCTCAGACAGGGTCTTTATACAGCCCTGAATTCACAGAGATGTGCTTGCCTCTCCTCTTGAATGCCGGGGATTAAAGGAAAGTACCACTGTGCCCTGGTATTTTTTTTCCATTAGTCCCCACACTGACTCTTTTTGAAGATTCTGCAAGTGCACTAGATTCCTCTCATGGGAGCTGCTTGTAAGGATTTTCTGAATGACAGTCAGCTTGTTGTTTAAACACTTTCAACATCAGCTTTCAAGGCAAAAATGGAGACTGCAATTTAGGTTCAAATTTTTGCTATTCTAAAGAAAATAGAGGGGCTGGAGAGATGGCTCAGAGGTGAAGAGCACTAGCTGTTCTTCCAGAGATCCTGAGTTCAGTTCCCAGCATCCACATGGTAGTAAGATCTAATAGCCTCTTCTTTTTTAAAAAAAAAAAAATATTTATTTTTATGTGAGTTGGTGTTCTGCCTGCATGTATAACTGTATAAGGGTGTCAGTCAGGTCTTGGAATTATAGACAGTTGTTAGCTGCCATGTGGATGCTGGGAATCGAACTCAGGTCCTTTGGAAGAACAGTCAGTGCTCTTAACTGCTGAGCCATCTCTCCAGCCCTGGGCTCTTCTAAATAAATAAATCTTAAAAACAGACAGAGAGAGAAAATGGAGCATTGCCAGGTGGTGGTGGCACACATCTTTAATCCTCGAGCTTAGGAGGCAGAGGCAAGCAAATCTCTAGCCTGGTCTAGAGTGAGTTCCAGGACAACAGAGAAATCCTGTCTCAATAAAAAAACAAACAAAAACCAAAAAACAAAGCGAAAGAAAAAAAAAGGAAATGCCTGTGGAATAGAAGAGAGGGGTGCGATGTTTGTGAAATCCTTCATAGGCAAGATACTGAGTTCCTACAGAAACATGGTTTCTATTGGGGTATGCAGAAGGAATACTATGACCTTTTAATTATAGGTAAAGGGCTTACCTAGCAAAAGCAAAGCCCTGGGTTCAATTCCCTTGTACTACTTAAACTAGACATAGTGCTTCACACCTATAACTCAGCACTCAGGAGGTGTAAATATGAGGATCAGAAATAAAAAAAAAAAATTCTGAATTTGAGTTCTAAGCCAGCTTGGGCTACATAATACCTTGTCTAAAAATATTAAAATAGGCCAATCTTAGATGCATACACCTTTAATCAGAGAACTCAGAAGACAGAGGCAGGCAGATCTCTTGGAGTTCAAGGCCAGCCAGTTCTATATTGAGAAGCCCAGGGGAGCCAAAGCAGCATAATAAGACACTGCTTTGGGGACTGGAGAGATGGCTCAGCGGTTAAGAGCACCATCTGCTCTTCCAGAGGACCCGGGTTCGATTCCCAGCACCCACATGGCAGCTAACAACTGTCAGTAGTTCCAGTTCCAGGCAAACACCAAGGCAAATAAATAAATAAATAAAGAAAGAAAGAAAGAAAGAAAGAAAGAAAGAAAGTTAAAAAAAAAGACACTGCTTTAATAATAACAATAATTTATAATATTCTACAAAAAGAAGTAAGACGTTGACACACTGCACGAGCTGATTCTGCTAAGACTCCTTGAAGGGAAGTGGCATTTGAGTGAGACTCTGGAGATCAATAGAATTAAATGTTTCTTTTGATTATTATAAAAAGAGTACAAAGTTAGGACACAGTTATTGGGAAACACAGAATGTCAAGAGGAAAAGTCACTCCTGTTTTCTTTACCCATCAACCATGTTAGTATTTTTTTTTCATCAAATGTCTTTTATTCTAAGAACAGACATATGCTGTCTGGTTTTTTTTTTTTAATCTTTCACAATGCACCACCATGCCCAGCATTATATTTTGATTATTTTTAGACTATTTTAAAATTATCTATTTCCTTTATTGATGTTTTGCTTGCATATAAACCTGTGAGAGTGAGATCGATCCCCTGGAACTGGAGATACAGACAGCTGCGAGCTACAAATAGATGCTGGGAATTGAATTCAGGTCCTCTAGAAAAGTAGTCAGTGTTCTTAACTGCTGAGCTATATCTCTCCAGCCCTTGTATGTTTCAATTTTTCACCTCTTTTTGTTGTTGCTGTTGTTGCTGTTATTTTGAGATAGGGTTTCTTTGTATAGCCCTGTCTGCGTTGGAATTACTTCTGTAAACTAGGCTGGCTTGGAACTCAGAGATCTGCCCTTCTTCTACCTCCAGAGTGCTGGGATTAAAGTCATGAGCCAGCACTGTCCCTGGAAGCTGACTCTTCTGTTTACAGTTCCTATGTTTTTAGAGTTCTCTTGACTTTGTGTAGGCCAGATCTTCATTGTTCTAATCCAATTGTAATTGATGTCTTTTGCTTGCTGTTTTAAAGAGTTTTTATTTTGAAGTCTGTGGATATGTGTGGATATGTGCTGTGGATTATGCTCATTGGTTAATAAAAAGCTGACAGGTCAGTAGCTAGGCAGGGAAAGCCAAACCGAGAATAATGGGAAAAAGGAGGGTGGGGTCAGGAAAGTCCAGGGAGATGCCTGCCAGTTGCTGAGCAAGTAGGTTGTGTAAAAAATGAGGTAACAAGCCATGAACCATCTGGCAAAGCATAAGTAGAAATATGGGTTAATTTAAATGTAAGAGATAGCTAGTATTAAGCCTGAGCTATGAGCTGAGCATTTATAATTATTATTCAGTCTCTGAATTATTCAGGCAGCTGGGATAGGAAACATCCATTTATGGATATGTGCTTGGGCTGAAGAGATGGCTCAGCCGTTAAAAGCTAGGCTCACAGCCAAAAATATAGGTATGTGCTTGTGTGAGTGACAGTGTCCACGGAGCTGGAGTTACCGGTGCAGTTAACCACTGACTAAAGGTGTGCACCACCACTGCTTATTACCAGATAGTTCTTTATGTCACTTTCCCTGCTCAAAGTACTATGTGGTTTCTCCCTCTGAGAAGGACAGAGAAAGATGGATCTGTATATCCTCTGATGTTTGGTGATGGCCCTAAGATCTCCAGCAGGACAAGCTCAACTTGGATTACTAAAGGGGTCTGTACTAGTTACTTTTCTGTTGTGATAAATCACCAGGACCAGGGCAACTTATAGAAGGGTTTATTTGGGCTCATGGTTTCAGAGGGATAGAAGTCAATCACCATTATAGCGAAGGAGTAAGGTAGCAGGAACACATGAGGCTGGAGCAGCAGCTGAGGGCTCACACCTTTTTTAAAGATTTATTTATTATGTATACAGTATACAGAAGAGGGTACCAGATGTTATTATAGATGGTTGTGAGCCACCATGTGGTTGCTGGGAATTGAACCCAGGACCTCTGGAAGAGCAGTCAGTGCTCTTAACCTTTGAGCCATCTCTCCAGCCCAATTTTTTTATTTTATGTATATGTGTTTCCTACTTAGGGAGACTCAAAGGGGGGCATTGGATCTCCTGGGACTGGAGTTAGAGACAGTTTATTTCTGGGGTGCTGGGAACTGAACCTTGTCCTCTGGGAGAGAACTGATGCTCTTAATCACTGAGCCACCTCTTCAGCCCCTTACTCTCTCTCTCTCTCTCTCTCTCTCTCTCTCTCTCTCTCTCTCTCTCTCTGTATAACTGCAGGAATCTGTTCTTTTCTTGAGTCATATGGGTCCACTGGTTCTAGCACTACACCTAGAAGCAGAGGTAGGCAAATCTCATGATTCGGAGTTAGTTTGAACTATGCACTGGATACCCAGTTTCAAAACAAACAAAAAGCTCAAAAAGAAGCAACACAAAATACCAGCCCCAGACTGGACGATAATCTCAGGGCTGGAGGGGAGGTGTGGGGCAGTCCTTACCTACTGATTAGGGATCTTCTTAGGGCCTTCCTGCCTGCATCCATTGTGCTGAAGACCCTCTTTATAGTCAGAGCGGGGGGCATAGGGAGGCAGCAGTAACAACACCAAGGAGCAGGCAGAACTCTAGAGTCTCCTTCCCCTGATGGTCTTCAGATAAGTCTGTGGCCTGAGGGGTAAAACCCAGAGTCCAGACGAAGCCAGCCTTAAGTTTGCATCTAAAACTCCCCACTGGATTTCCTTGGATAACCTTGATGCCCAGATGGAGAGGACCCCCAAAAGACCACAATGTAGACTGAATCCCCTAGGTCAAAACAAAGAACCTTTATTTAAGCTTAGGCTTGGTCTCTTTAGCTGTAGGCTTTTCCTGGAACTGCCAGATGCTGCCAGTAAGAGACTCTCAGGCCTACAGTCTGGCTGGTTTTTATTAGGCCTGTCATACTGGGCAAGAATTTTACTTCCCAGCCTTATATTTATTTGAGTTACATTTTATTTGTGTGTGTGTGTGTGTGTGTGTGTGTGTGTGTGTGTGTGTGTGTTCTTTAATACCAAACCAATACACATGGAGGTCAGAGGGCAACTTGCAAGATTTGGTTCTCTCCTTTCAACATGTAGGTTCTCCCAGGTTGGCAGACTTGACAGCAAGCGTCTTTACCCACTGAACCATCTCACCAGCCCCTCCAGTCCTGAGCCTGACCTTGTGATCTTTCTGCAGCAGCTGCCTAAGTGTTAGAATTTGGGGATGGGCTAACACACCCACCTCCTAACCTGCCTCTTCATGGTTATACTGTGAGTGTCACATGAGGCCTGGAGGGGACTGTCTACAGTGAGGCTAGGCCTTCAGTGTTCCTAGGGATCCCCTGATCATCATGTTGAGAGAACAGACTTACAACCTGTCACTGTCCCTCAGCTGGACCCTAAGGTTAAAGTGTGACAATCCCTGGACTCACTGCCCAGTGTCACTGCATTAACTCACTGTGGGTCAGTCAGTCCCAAGCCGGATAATCAGTTCAATGGCAGGAGGCCAGAACATGAGGACAAGAGGAAATCAGGTGTCAGTTCTAGACCAGATGACCTCAGATTCACCTGTGGCCTTAGGCAACTCACTCTCTAGCTCCAGGCATCACTCTTCTACCAGAAACTTAAAGGCACCTGAGTCCAACTCACACATTCTAAGAATCAGAGGGCCTGTGACTCCTGCACTGCTTGGCTACTGTCTGTGCCTCCTGGGAGCATGGAGGACTGCTCTCCCTAGCTGTGCACTGTGAGCTGTGGACTGGGCTCTGAGAGTAATCCATCTCCTGGCTCGGTGTGATGGTACAGGCCTACAGTTCTGCAGTGCCAGGGCTTGGGAAGCAGAGGCAGAAGGATCAGCTCAAAACAGAAAGTCAAAGAGAGGGCTTGGGGAGGCAGCTCAGTTGGGAGAGCATTTGACTAACACTCGGAAAACTCTGGGTTCTAGCCCCAGCACCGAGGCAAGAGGATCAGGAGTTCAAGATCATCCCTAGCTACTAATAGAACTGTCAGCTAGCCTGAGCTACTCTGGGACCCAATCTCTATAAACAAACCAACCAACCAAGACTCCATCTGGCTCAGACAGTGGGTAGATTCACCTGGACCTCCCCCTCCCTTCCCAGCTGGATTTCCTGAACTCTTCTTCATTTCATTCCCTTCCCACTAGCTTCTGGTTGGGGGGAAACCTCAGGTTCTGGAATCATTCTTCTGCCCTAGCTTCCTGGAGTTGTACCATAGTCCTGGGTGACATAGCAGTCACAGAGGGCAAGGCAAAAGGTGCCCACAGCTCGGTGAAGGTATGCACTCACTCAGATGCACATGTGTGCACAAGGAAGTCGTAGAGATGCCAGGGAGAGGGACACAGGGAGCCTGGAAGGTGGCTGTCCTATTTGGCCTGGTGACCTAAATTTAATCCCAGGACCCACGTGGTGCAAAGAGAGAATGGGTCCTGCAGCACAGACCATGGGACACATGTGCCTTTAAATAAATACTTTTAGGCAGGAGAGATGGCTCAGAGGTTAAGAGCACTGACTGTTCTTCCAGAGGTCCTGGGTTCAATTCCCAGGACCCACATGGTGGCTCACAACCATCCATAATAAGATCTGGTACCTTCTTCTGATGTTGAGGCATACATGCAGGAAGAACACTGTATAGGCAATAAATAAACAAATACTTTTTTTTTTTAACTTTATTTATTTATTTATTTGCCTTGGTGTTTGCCTGGAACTGGAACTACAGACAGTTGTTAGCTGCCATGTGGGTGCTGGGAATCGAACCCAGGTCCTCTGGAAGAGCAGTCAGTGCTCTTAACCGCTGAGCCATCTCTCCAGCCCCTAAATAAATACTTTTTAGAAAGAGGGGGGAGGTTTCTGTCAGAGGTGTGGCTAGTCTAATGATGTAATGGTGACAGCAATGGTGTCTGGGAGATCCCCGGGGTGCGCTGGCATCTAGGAGATAGGTTTTAGGTGGATAACTACACTTATAGGTTAGACTGAATCACAGGTGGCTGATGGGAGGGTGCTGATAGCATTCTCTCTTCCTGTCACTTCAGTATCAAGTATTATCATCTGTTTTGCAAATGAGAAGCAGAGCCAGAACCAGGACCTTAAATACTTACTCTAGGCCCTAGAGTTGGCTGTGAAAGCCTGCTTCTCTGATGTGGGCATAGGATAAGGTGT
The DNA here is from genome assembly GCA_004025045.1 of Sigmodon hispidus. Taxonomy (NCBI): domain Eukaryota; kingdom Metazoa; phylum Chordata; class Mammalia; order Rodentia; family Cricetidae; genus Sigmodon; species Sigmodon hispidus. Next base: position 152,944 of record PVIH01002149.1, read on the forward strand.
GGGGAAGTTACCCTCTCTGATGCTTAACCTTTTTTCTCTGGACCAGCCCTACGATCAAATGGAAGCAGGGGGAAACCCCTTCACTTCTGTGGCCTCAGCTTCATTTTATGTCCTATGAATGGGGAGTACAAGACCAGGGAAGGGTTTTGTTTTGCTTAGACAGGGTCTCTACCTGGTATATCTTGACCTTGAACCTGTTTTTACATCCTGAGGGTTGGAATCACAAGCTTATATCGCCAAAGCTGATTTATTTTACATATTTAAACATATTGGAGGGGGGTAAATAGACTCTACCAGTTTGCCAGAAATATCTACAGCATTGTTATAGTTAAAAACCTCTGTCTTGGGACTTCTCTTCCTAAAAAGGGGAGCTGGGGAACCAGCTGAAGGCTGTCAAAAGAGGGTATTTAGGGCTCGGGTCCCCTGAGGTCCCTCTGCTCCAGTGTGCACTCTCAAGCCAAAGAAAATGACACAGGAAATTGGGACAGGAGCAAAGGGATTCTGAGAAATAGAGCAGAAGCCGGAGAGGCTGGCTGGCAAACTGCAGTCTGGTGCCACAGAACTGGGTTCCTCACCCCACCTCAGTCAGGCTTCCCAAGGCTCCTGGGGCCCAGGCTGCCTTCGAGCATCTCCCTTCCCAGGCTTATTTTTTCTTCTTTTTTAAGTCACCGTAGTTCAAGGAAGCATGTCTTCAAGGTCAAGTATGGTCTTGCCTCTGGGTCTGTTCTGCCTGGCTTAAAGCTAGATTTCAGGCCAGTCCTCTACCCTTCTCAGGCAAATTTCCATGGATCTAATAAGAAAGCTGTTGGGATCACAGATACATTTCTGGCATACACACTGTTATTCTCTCAGCCATATCTGCAGTAGACATTATCAATAGATCTTAGAGATTGATCATTCCACACTCATCTGAAGCTTTGGGAATCTTTTTTTTTCACTCCTGACTAGTCCATTAGAAATGGCAAATGAGGGGCTTGAGAGCTGTCTCAGCAGTTAGGAGCATGTGCTACACAATCCTGGAAACCAGAATTCGGATCCCAGTACCCATATAGCAAGGCAGATAGATGTTCTGTGCTCTGTGTGTGTGCCTGTAACTCCAGCGCCTAACTGGGGGGAGGGGAGGAGGATCAGGTTTGCTAGCTTCCAGCCAAGCTGGAAAATACAAGCCCCAGGGTCAGGGAGAGACTCTGCCCTAAAGGGATAGGTGGAGAGTGATAGAGGACAGATAGTCAGACAGAGACAGACAGACAGACACACACACACACACACACACACACACATTCATATGCACATGCACATATACTCAAGTAGACACAAATTTTTAACGATATTTTTTAAAATAAAAGAACAAATAGTGAAAACTACTTGTTGATATTCCTAGACAATCTACATGTTATATTCCACCCACATTTCCATTTCTGACATGTAGATCTTTCTATGGATATGCTCAGGGGATGGTGAGCTGGCTCAGCGGGTGAGGCGATTGCTGCCAAGTCTGATGGCCTGAGTTCGACTCCTGGATCTCAAAGGAGGAAGAAGAGAACTGACCTCTGATGTGAGTACCCCACTCTCTCACATCCATCATACCCATAGCAATAATAATAAATAAAAATTTAAAGAGATTACATCTCTGAACTCAAATATGATACTAGGCAGCTGTGAAGAACTATATAGAAGGCTTTTTCTGGTGTGAGTGTGAATGTGTATGTGTGTGTGTGTGTGTGAATGTGTATGTGTTTGGTGGAGCACAGCTGAGAAATTGAGAATGTTCTCTACTAAGCCGTACAATTTTCTCTCATGAATCCTACAGCAGACTCTGGTGAGGGCTGGGCCCTGGGATATGAACAGTAGAAAAGCTCTTCCTAGGTAGTGTAGTGCGCTTAGAACAGATGAAGGAGGCAATTGGAAGCCAGCCTCTCTGGTCAAAGTATTAGAAATTAGTGTTCCGGGGCTGGAGAGATGGCTCAACGGTTAAGAGCACCGTTTGCTCTTCCAGAGGACCGGGGTTCAATTCCCAGCACCCACATGGCAGCTAACAACTGTCTGTAGTTCCAGTTCCAGGCAAACACCAAGGCAAATAAATAAATAAAATAAAGATTAAAAAAAAAAAAGAAAGAAAGAAATTAGTGTTCCATAGGACCCTTTCCTGTCCCCAGGAGGCCCACAGCAGAAGGATCATCAGTCAGGCAGCAGCATAGAAAAGAAACACCAGCTGAGTATTGGCTCACAGAGGCCTCGAAGGCAATCCTAGAGAGTTATTTCAGAGTACAGCCAGCTCAGGTCAGGACCGAGGCCAGAGGTAGCATCACCTCGCTGACATTCCAGCCAGCCCAGTCAGCACTACCTCTAGGGGCTGAAGTGAACAGGTTACACAGCAGCTGTGTAACCACAGAGGCAAGGTGGAGAGAAGAACTCTAAATGGCAAAGTAGACTGGGGCAGAAGGTTTTCTATGCGAGAAAGACCCCAGGCTGGCACGGCAGGGAGTGGTGGGGGGGCGGTAAACTGAGGTCACACACCCTATTCAAAATAGCAGCTGAAGGGCTGGAGAGATGGCTCTGTGGATAAAGCACTTAGAGGACTGAGTCAGAATCTCTAGAACTCAGAGGAAGCAGCTGTAGCGGCTCACATCTGCCATCCCAGTGCCCCTAAGGAGAGATGGAAGGCAGAAGTGGAGATGCTTTGGAAGCCAGTGAACTAGCCACGTGGCATATACATGACTGAAGACATCCTGTCTCTAGAAAAGCGGAGGGCATCCAGGAGGCAGTGGCGCAGGCCTTTAATCCCACGAAAGAGAACACTCAGGTGGATCTCTGTGAGTTTCAGGCCAGCCTAGTCTAGAGTGAGATCCAGGACAGCCAGGGCCACAAGGAGAAACTGTCTGGAAAACGCAATCAATGGATAAAATGTTTAACTAATTAAATTTTGTAAGAATTCACAAGGCGGGGCTGGAGAGATGGCTCAGCGGTTAAGAGCACCGTCTGGTCTTCCAGAGGACCGGGGTTTGATTCCCAGCACCCACATGGCAGCTAACAACTGTCTGTAGTTCCAGTTCCAGGCAAACACCAAGGCAAATAAATAAAATAAATAAATAAAGTTTTTTAAAAAAAAAAAAAAAAAAAAAAGAATTCACAAGGCATGGTGGCACACACCTATGATCTCACTTCTTCAGTGTCAGAAGCAAGGGAGGCCACTGCAGTTGGAGTTACCATGATCTACATAGCAAGACCCTGTCTCCTAGCTGGGAATGGAACCCAGGGCCCCCTTGTACCAGGCCGAGCTCCTCCACACAGCTGCCTACATCTTGAACCATGCCTCGAGCCTCAGTGTTGCAGCTAGTACTATAAACCTCAAGTATTCAGAGTCCAACACTTACTTACAATGGCTAGCCCAGCAGGGGCTGGCTAACCCTGAAGAATGCTCCCAGGCTTCCCAGAAAGAGCTTCCAGCTCAAACTTGAACTTCCCATCTTTCTGCTTCCACTTGGTCAGAGCTGCATTGATTGGTGTGCACCGCCATGTCTAGTTCATGGGGAATGAAGCCAGGGATTTATGTACAGGCTTCCAACCTCCTTCAAGGTTGGGTTGCTTGATGCACCTGAAACTCTAATCTCAACAGTCATTGCAGTCTCTCTCTCTCTCAATCTCTCTCTCTCTCTCTCTCTCACTCTCATCTCTCATACACACACACAAACACACATACAAGCTGCTCTGCACCCCTTTGGGAGGATTATTGAGATGCCAAGGCTGTGGTTACCAAGGATAGGTGTTTGAGAGCCTTCCCTTGGGTGCAACTTAGCAGTGTTGCTTAGGTCTGCCCTGGAGCAGGGGACTGGCTAGCATGACTCTTCAGGGGCCAGAGAACGTTCCACTAGAAGTTCATTTGCTTCTGTGTGTTCATTCGTGCAGCCCCATGTCTGGACACTGTCCTAGCAGTCACCTACCCCATTGCCACAGCTTCAGAAGCCACACACTTTGAGATTCATGGGGAGCAGGAGGGGGAGGGGACAGGCAGTTAGGCTCAAACAACAGAACAGGAGGGTTTTCTTATTGTTTGTTTTGCTTTATTTACTTTTGTTTTTTTGAGACAGGGTCTTGAACTGGCCTTGGACTTCTGATTTTTCTGCCTCTGTCCTCCATGTACTGGGATCACAGGCAGAGATTACCAACACAGTTATTAATGGTCATAGATAATAATACTTACTATAAAGGTTGTATTTATAAAATAGTCATTGCCTGATTTCATTAATTCTTTACTTTTTAGTGTTTTCTGTAAAAATTTATATTTTAATGTTTAAGTAATGATAAAGCATTATCAGTTTTATATTGCTTAACCATTTATTCACCTTCTAACTGCCTTGCTAGCTCTGGTTGGCTGGCCCGGTACTCACTATGTAGATCAGGTTGGCCTTGAACTCACAGAGATCCACCTGTCTCTGCTCCCACTCCCAAGTACTGGGATTAAAGGCTAACACCACCAACCACTGCCTGGCTAAAATGCATTTTTATCTTTAATTGTCTGCAGCTTAACCTCCATGTAATAACAGTGTTTCATTTAGCTCTAAGAACAGTTCCTGTTTGCAGCGGGTGAGCTAAAGCTCCGAGTAGTTAGGCAACTTGTCTAAAGTCACAGAGCCAGGAGATGCAGAGGTAGAATAACTGTAGCCCTGTGCTGAAATCCCCAGCCCACTCACTGCAGGGCACCTTGAGCCCCTGACCAGCAGCAGTGCAGTGAGGACCATCGCCAATCCCACTTATCTCCCTTAGGCTGAAGAGAGGCCTCGCTGCACCCATCCAAAGTTCCCTGGGCAAGAGTTGGGTGTGGGGCCTCTAGGAGCAATTTATACTCAAGCTGAGGCTTTCAGGCCTAGCCTTCCATCTGCAAGGATGAACTCTGAACCTCATATCTGAGACAGTATCATTTGACACCAAAGCTGGGCTCAACATGGGAAGCTATTTCTGCCTGGTGTCCTTCTAAACCTGTATGTGCCACATCTCAGGGATCCTACGCATGCACCCACTCTGAAATCTCCCCATAAGTGTTCTTTCTCATATTTCACACGGTCAAGTAAAAGTCAAATATTGACTCCTGATAAGACCTGCAAGACAAACTAAAATGCCACATTTCTTTACTTTTGGCGAATCTTGCGTCAGCTCAGTGGTAGGTTCCCACAGGCTGGAAAACACACACTGTATACCACTGTAGGGCGGCAATTGCTGTGGGAGGCCATGAACAGGGAGTCACGTGATAAGTACAAGTTGGCAGGAAAGATTTTCAAAACATGGTGCAAAAGAGGAAAAGTGCAAAACGGAACCTGGGCTCCTCTTTTCCCAGGTTGGGGAACGGAGACTCAGAGACTTGGAATGACTGACTCCAGGTCACACAGCATAGAGGAAGCACACAGGCTTTCTGCCCCCAGACAGGAATCATCTCACCAACCCCTGTTATCCTGAGGCTCACAAAGCCGAAAGTCTGGACTCACCAGAGCTGCTTGCTGAAGGGGCTCAGGACAGGGAAATGGCTTCTCCAGTCACCTGTGGATTCCTTCTCTGGGGCAGCTGCCAAGGCCACTCAGTTTTTTCTTCCTGGGAGGTAGCCAGGGCTCGGCCTGAGATCCTCCTGGGAAACCAGCCCGGGGTGAGGTGGGGGCAGCCTTCAGGAGTGCCTGGGTCCTAGGGTCACGATGGGGTCACAGTAGGGACTCCTGGCTCCCAAAACTGCCTCCTGGCATGGCTGATGCTCACCAGTTGTCACACCGATTTTGCTGCCAGCTGCCGGCGCCTTTTAGAGCGCCTCCTCCGCTCATTGGCTGATGGGGCTCCTCCAGCTCTTCACCTGAGCAGGTGAGAGACTCCAGGCTGGGGGCAGAGCAGGACTCCAGGGAGAAATCAACAGACTCTGCCCTCCCCACAGACTTCCTTCTTCTCTACTACCCCCAACAGGGCAGAAACCTAAGGCAAACAATTGGCAAAAGGCTACACTTCAGAGGTCGTCATCTATCTCTAATTTCAGCACTCAGGAAGTAAAGGCAGGAGTGTCAGAAATTCAAGGTCATCTTCCTCAAGGTCATTTCCCCCATATAATGAGTTTGAGGCTTAATTTGGCTAAATGAGACCACTTAAGAAACAAGCAGAAATCTGGGCAGATAGCTCAGTGATAGAACATTTCCTCAACATGTACAAGGCTCTGGATTTGAGCTTCATTAATCCCCCAAGAAGAGAGTAAACATTTATGCTCTCTTCATGGAACATGCACCTACAGTCTTAGCACTTGGAAGGCTGAGCAGGAGGACTACCACATGTTCAGGGTCAGTATGGGCTATATAATGAGTTCCAAGCTAGCCTGGGCTTACACACCATACATACAAACACATAAACTCCTTATTCCATGTTCATACTTTTACACTGTACATACACTCAAATGGTACCCCCACACCACACAAGACATCCCTCACCACACACACACACACACTATGGCATACTACAGTGTTTACAGCTGATGAAAGACTTCAATGAGTTCTATAGCCCAGGTTATTGTCCTGTTCTCAACACAGATTGTGAGTCCTTGAGTCTGGCAAGACAGCATGGGGACCTGAGGTCAGATCCCCAGAACGCACAGAAAAGCCTAGGCATAGTAGTACATGCATGTAATCCAGCACAGGGGTACAGAGACAGGCTAATCCTAGAGACTTGCCGGCCAGTCAGTTCAGCTAAATCAGTTAGCTTCAGATCCAGCTTTGACCTGTCTCAGTCAACAAGGTGGACAAGTAATTGAGGAACTCCTGAGGATAGCCTGGAGCCTTGCTCTCCGGCACATGCACCTCCCAAAGATGCATACACCATACACAGACAACTACAGTAAAAATCCAATCCTAGGAGTTGAGGCAGACTGCCCAGTTTGCAGGATACTAGAGAGGAAAGCAGTGTAGGGCAGAATGTGGATACACCTCTGCCACTCCTGCATAGGGCTTCCCAAATTAGTGTCCCTAGACCACATTCCCTTGCTGAGGCCTTGGCTAGTCACCTCAGGGCTTCTATCTATTGCTAAGCAAGCACTGTACCAGCTGATCATAGTGCCTAGCCCTGGATGGTTTGTGGAGTGAGTGGGAGGGGCATGAGGCTGTGGGTAACTCCGCTGGGCTGATAGTACCAGTGAGCTCTGGGCTTCAGTTTCTCTCCCCAGCACAAAGGAGGAAATGAGGCTTTTGGCACAAAGCCGTCACCTCTCAAAAACTGTCCTGATGTGTTAATAAAGGAAGACTGGGCCCAGCAAGGTGGCACGAGTCTTTCATGCTAGCACTAGGGAGGCAGAGGCAGTCCTATGTCTGTGAATTCCAGATCAGCCTGGTACACATAGAGAGTTCCAGAACAGTCAGGCCTACACAATGAAACCGTGTCTCAAAACAAAACAAAATAACAACAACCAATACCAAACCAACCCTTCCCCCTCCCAACAATGGGACTATACCCTGGCCAAATCATAAATCTGGCTTGGTGGCTAACATCTTTCATTCTAGCACCCAGGAAATGGAGTTGAGGCCAGCCAAGGCTACAAAATAAGACCCCCGGGGATGGAGGGATCACAGGGTTCAGCACAGGTACATTCTGAGTTGTTCTTACTTTTGCTTTTAGAAGTTTGTCCTTAGCTGGGCAGTAGTGGTGGCACAAGACTTTAATCCCAGCACTTGGGAGGCAGAGGGCAGGCAGATCTGAGGCCAGGCTGGTCTACAGAATAAGTTCTAGATCAGCCAGAACTATACAGAGAAATCCTGTCTTGGAAAAAAAAAAAAAAAAAATTAGAAGAATTTTGCCTTTGGCTTTAAAGGAGCCTCTTAATTTTCATCACCAAATTGCAGTTGCTCTTGGGCCTCAGGGCCTCCTCTAAGCTAGGCAAATACTCGAAAGCTGAGCCGCACTCAGGCCCCTGGACACAGACATTTCCCAGAGTGTTAGACAGCAAAGCGCTAGCTAGCCACATTCCCCAATTGCCAGTCTTTCAGCGAGCAGGCAGCCCCTCCCCGGCACAGACTGCTCCAAACACGTTTTTCCACTACAGCAGATTGCCTGGGAAGAAGGAAATGGCTGCTTCTACCTTTGATGCAGAAAACTATGATCTGTTACAGGAAGCTAGAGTCCCGTCAAAGAGATAAAGACAGACTCATTTGTGGGTTAAGAGGATTTGGGCACCAGTAAGAAAAACAACAACAGGTTGGAAGCCATCACATATACTATGTATCCATAATTTTCATAATTTTTCCTAAATAAACACAGCTTTATTCACTTTTCCAAGATTGCCATTTGCCCTAGAAAACACTAAGGATTATGATCTCCTGAAAAGTCTGTCATGTCTAACTAAAAAAGACAGTTACATTAGCTATGAAAAATATTTCACAGAACATGCCATTTAAACAGACACTTTCCTTATAAGCTTGAGTAAGACATGAAAATATGTTTGTTGAAATTTCTAGTTTTTTCTTTTAGAAAAAAATAAAATATTTAGTATGCATGCGGATGCTCCAGCAACCATAAGGAGGTTAGAGAACAGTCTGTGGGTTCTCTCCTTCCTCCATTCCTGGAGATTGAACTCAGGCTACCATCTTAGGCAGGGGGTGCCTTTACCCACTGAGCCATCTCAAAAGCTTAGGGTCTCCCTATGAAGCCCTGGCTATTCTGGAATTCTCTATGTAGACCAAATTGACCTCAAACCCACAGAGATCTGCCTGCTTCTGCCTCCCAAGTGTCAAGATCCAAGGCAAGCATCACCACACCTGGCAAGATTTACTTAGTTTTAATCAAATATAAGTATACACATGGATATAAAGGCATCCTATCTCTTTGAACCGGTTACAGGCAGTTGTGAACTGTCTAGTGTGAGAACTAGAAACCTTACTTGGGTCTTCGGAAAGAGCCCTATGTACTCCTTACCTCTGGATGTTTTTTCTAGCTCCCTTCGTTGCAGTTTTTATCATGAAGAGTTAAAATGTATTTATACCATTTCATTCATACTTATTTAACTGCTATCATCTGCTAGCTCTTACAAATCTCAATTTGGAGAAGGATGGAGTGTGGTTCCCTAGCTGCTGGGAGAATAAATAACTACAACTTCTGAGTGCAATTTGGGTACACTCTGTGACCCCCAAATCTCTATGTCTAAATTTTGTTAAATAAAACCCACCTACAAGGGGCTACTGCTTGGGGTGCTTGATTGGAGGTTTTGGTAGGGGATCACAGATACTTGTTTATGTTTGACCAAAGACAATCCGGGAATCTTGGGGACTCATTCTCCTCATCTGTTGGTACAGGAGGGGGAAAGAGCCATAAAACTAGCCAATCGGATTAGCGGAATCAACCCTGGTGTTCAATGTGCATCGATGCACAAAAGCCCGATCATTATCACATTCAAAGCCACTGTTTTGGACTAGCTGCTGCACTGGGCCCCAGAGCAGCAGGCTGAAAGTCCAGATGAAGGGCTGGAGAGGTGGTTCAGCAGTTAAGAGCACTTGCTGCCCTTGTAATGGACCAGAATTTGGTTCCTAGGACTCAGGTTGGGCAACTCACAGTATTGTGTCTCCTGCTTCTGAGTTCTGGGATTATAGGTGTATGACACTTCACCTACTTTATGTATTAGTGGAGATAAAACGGGCTTTGTGCATAGTAGATAAACACTCCATTAAAGTGAGCCACATCCCCAGCCCTGATTCACTTTGTGTTGTGGTTTGAATAGGAATGCCCCCCCCCAGGCTCATATTTTTAAATTTGTGATCCTGAGGGAGAGATACTTGAGGGGGTTTCGGAGGTGTGGCCTTATTGAAGTAGGTCTGACCTTGTCAGAGAAAGTGTGCCACTGGGGTTTGGCTTTGGGGTTTTATAAACTCAATCCAGGCTCAGTGTCTCTTCCTTCCTGTAGCCTGTGGCTCTGGATGTAGCTATTTCTCCAGCACCATGTTCGCCTACATGCTGCCATGCTTTCTGCTGTGATGATAATGAACTAAACCTCTGAACTGTAAACCAGACTCAACTAAATGGTCATGGAATCTCTTCACAGTAATAGAACACTGACTAACAAAGACACTTTGTTTTATGAGATGAAGAGTGTCCCAAGTCTGGAGGAGAAAATAAACCTGTGTGTCACATCATTATAGGTGTCTCTCAGAACGTATCTCCTTGAAGGACACAGTTGAAGTACATAGCTTAAGCAGATGTTCATTCATGGAGGCAGGCACTGGAAATAGAGATTGGATTGAGCTTGTAGAGCTGGCTCATGGGATGCTTTTCTAGAGGACCTGATCTCAATTTCTAGCACCCACAACCGTCTATAACTCCAGTTCTAGGGTATCTGATGCCCTCTTCTGGTCTCCTTGGGGACTGCATGCATGTGGAGTACAGACATACCAGCTGACAAAACCTGCATATGCAAATATACTTGAGAGAAAGAGAGACAGAGAAAGACTGGGTTGGGCATCCCAAGATGGGTACAGTCCAGAAGGCTCTCCATTGTGGCTTTTTTTAAAAAAAAAAAGGGGGCTGGAGAGATGGCTCAGCGGTTAAGAGCACCGGTTGTTCTTCCAGAGGATCCGGGTTCGATTCCCAGCACCCACATGGCAGCTAACAACTGTCTGTAGTTCCAGTTCCAGGCAAACACCAACGCAAATAAATAAATAAAGTTTAAAAAAAAAAATTAGAAATATATATGAGATGAGTGGAGTATTTGTTAGTTGGCTTTTTCCTTCTTTTTTTTTACTTTCTCACTTTTATTTATGACAAATATTCCCCAACCTTTTCTGATCAGAAATTCTTTGAGACACTTCCATCAACTTTAGCCAATCGGAGAATAGAATCATCTGATTCGCCCATCCTGCAAGAATGCCCCCTCCCCCGCCAGATAGCATAGGTTTGATAGTGGCCATTAAACCGGCCTGTGGCCTTGTCAACCTCAGCCACATTCATCTGGATGGTTGCATGGTCCTTGGCACCAATGATGCAATTGCTTGAAGAGCCTTTCCGCAGCACGTACAGGTCCATGAACTCGCCCGAGTCGTTCTGCATGTCAAGGCCATACCTGCTCACTAGGCCAGAGGGAGCGCAGAAAGGAGGCTTTTTCTTTCTTAAATCATAGTAGACTAGACATCCTTTTTGGGTATTTCTTCCCATGATCAGCTAGGAAAGCCTAGAGAGGTTCAATCTACAATGTAAATGATATGCTAATGAGCCAGTCTTTTGAGAATGCAGACCCTTTATTAACAAAAAGATGCAAAAACATCCATCCTGGTTCTTTAGTTTTTCATACAATGGAAAAACTGTTTCTAGTCTAAAGGATACTTAGCCACTGAGGTACCACTAGAGACACAGCTGCAGTTTTTCTGACTTCTCTCATATCTAATTCTTTACCATCATGTATCAAAATGGTGTCACTGTTGTATTTTGAAAGCTGTATTAGTAACTAGGCAGGGGCTGTGCCTCTAAACGCAAAGCCTAGTGTCTCCATGGCTAATGGAAACATATCTGTTAAGCCAGAAACAGCTGCGTGTACTCTGAGTAAGTTCCCAACAAGAATGAATGCCATCAACATAACCATCTCTGTGATCTCAAAGCATACCACCTCCCCCACCTCCTTTATGTCTGCCAGCTAAAGTGAACTTTCCAAATCTTTCTATCTGCTCTGCTATCATACTAGTCCTCAATATCAAGGGTTCCACAGCTACTTTATCTATTTTTCTATTTTTTTGGTTTTCTGAGACAGGTTTTATTTCTGTGTAGCCCTGGCTCTGTAGACCAGTCTGGCCTCAAACTCACAGAGATCCACCTGCCTCTGCCTCCTGAGTGCTGGGAATAAAGATGTGTGCTACCACTGCTGGGCTATTTATTTATTTATTAAAATAGGATCTCATTCTATGACCAAGACTGGCCTGGAAATCTGTAGCCCAGGTTGGGCCCAAACTCATGGCAATTCTTCTGCCTCCCAAGAATTGGGATCATAAGTGTTTGTCATCATGCCTGTACTTACTTAATTTTATTTTATTTCTATTTATGTGTATATGTGTGGGGTGCCTGTAGAGGCCAGAAGAAAACATCTGATACCCTGGAGCTTGAGTTTCAGGAAGTTGTAACCCTCTTAATGTGGGTACTGGATACCAAACTCAAATCTCCAAACTCAAACCATCTTTCCAGTTCCGAGAGCTTTATTTAAAATGATGTTTCCCTGCTGGAGAGATGGCTCAGAGGTTAAGAGCAATGACTGTTCTTCCAGAGGACCTGAGTTCAATTCCCAGCATCCACATGGTGGCTCACAACCATCTATGATGAGGTCTGGTGCCCTCTTCTGTAAAACTGTATGCATAATAAATAAATAAATCTTTAAAAAAAATAAAAATAAAAATAAAATAAAATAAAATGATGTTTCCTGTTGGAGTCCATGAAGGAGCCAGTCCTGCAGATTCAAAGTTGTAGGATCTCCACAAGGCAGAGTAGCAACAGGAAATGCAAGAGGAGGATCCAGTACTGATAATGTAGCAAAAGCCAGAGGCCTCAAACCAGACCAATGATTCATTGCACTGAACATCTGCAAGTCGAGATGTTTGGACTAAAGGGCACACTGTGTGACTCACTGAGCCACACTATAGCTTCCATGATGAGATTAAAAAAAAAAAATTTGTTTTATTTTGGCAGGGAGGTTGCAAGGGCAAATAAGAAGGGACATAGAAATAAATGGGATTGGGATGAATGATGTGAAATCCAGAAAAAAATATTGATAAAATGTTTTTAAAAAATAAAAGCAGGGGCTGGAGAGATGGCTCAGAGGTTAAGAGCACTGACTGTTCTTCCAGAGGTCCTGAGTTCAATTCCCAGCAAAACCACATGGTGGCTCACAACCATCTATGATGAGGTCTGGCGCCCTCTTCTGTAAAACTGTATGCATAATAAATAAATAAAAAAAAAAAAAATAAAAGCAGAAAACCCACAGAATCGATAAAGAATGGGGCTGGAGAGATGGCTCAGAGGTTAAGAGAGCTGAATGTTCTTCCAGAGGTCCTGAGTTCAATTCCCAGCAGTGACATGGTGGCTGACAACTGTCTATAATGAGATCTGATACCCTCTTCTGTATACTATATACATAATAAATAAATATTAAAAAAAGAATTGATAAAGGAAAAAACCTAACTGAAAAATAAATAATAATAAAATGCAGTTTCTAACAGGCCTGTTGGGGTAATAGCTATAATCCTATATTCTCCAGGGGTAGAGACAAAGTTTAAGGCCTGTCTGGATTACAAAGGGAGTTCAAAACCAGCTAGGACAACATAAGAGATCCTCTCTCTAAGTATAAAATGTCAGGCTGGGGATGTAGCTCAGTGGATGAAGACCAGCCTAGCATAACAGAGGCTTAGAGTCTGGTCCCCAGCACTGTTTAAAATGGTCTAGTGGAAGCAAACACTGTGATCTCAGACTCTCCAGAGCTAGAAGGTGAAGGGCTGGAGTATCAAGCTCATTCTTTACCTCACAAGGACACCCAGGCTACAATAGCCCTTATTTCAGAACAAACAGAAAAGTCACATTGCCCTTCTTTGGGATGAGCAGGATGGCCCCTCCAGGGAAAGCCCTTTCTGCTAAGCCTGACAACCTGGTTTCACTCCAAATGCATTGTTGTTTTTTTTTTTTTTAAACTTTATTTTATTTATTTATTTATTTGCGTTGGTGTTTGCGTGGAACTGGAACTACAGACAGTTGTTAGCTGCCATGTGGGTGCTGGGAATCGAACCCGGTCCTCTGGAAGAGCAGACGGTGCTCTTAACCACTGAGCCATCTCTCCAGCCCCCAAATGCATTGTTTTTAAGGGTTGGAGATTGGACCTAGGTCTCATGTATGCAGGGTGAAACACTATTATCCAGCTGGGACTTCTGGTCTCAAAAACAATTTTTTTTTTTTTTTTTTTTTTTTTATAGAGTGTTTCACCTGCTGCTGGTATGTTTGTGTTTTTTCCTTTTTTCTTTCTTTCTTTCTTTCTTCCTTCCTTCCTTCCTTTCTTTCTTTCTTTCTTTCTTTTTTTTTTTAGAGATTTCTTTTTGTATAGCTCTAAGCTATCCTGGAACTTACTCTGTAGACCAGGCTGGCCTCAAACTCAGAGATCTGTGTACTACTTAAGTACCTGGTTTTCTTGGATCCCCTGGGACTGAAGTTACAGACATTTGTGAGTTGGGAATCGAGCTCAGGTCCTCTAGAAGAGCAGCCAGTGCCCTTAACCACTGAGCCATCTCTCCAGCCCCAGAATCAATATTGTGAATCAAGTTCTTCTTTCTTCTTTGCCAACTTGTTGGCATTTATTGAAGTGTTTGCTAATGAAGTTATTCCTGTAAAGCTTCAGGAATTTGTTATTGTTTGTTTACTTTTGTTCTTTGAGATAGGGTATCATGTAGCTCAGGCTGGCCTCACACTCACTATGTAGTCAATAACCACAAACTCCTGATCTTCCTGCTTCTACCTTCTAAGACAAGGGTAACAAGTACCACTATGTCCCAAAAAAGAGTGATCGGATGAAGCCACTTAAGTGCCCACAGACCCAGATGGCAATGAAATCTCCAGGGTCCTTTTCCAAATTTCAAACTCTGGCTTCCGCTCACTCTACAACCTCACATTTCTCTCTGGAAGAAATTGTCTTGTGTGGCTCTCTTCTTCCAGAGAAGGCCTGGCAGGCTCTCAGGAATTATTCATGGAATTCTCAGGTTTCTTATTAGTACAGTAATAGGTTCCTGGGAGTGTGGAGTGAGCACATTAAGGGAATTCATCCAGGCTTTGGAAAGCAGTGGCAGGTTTCTTTCAACTGCTCCTTTCTTTCTGAGCACCTCTTCTTCCTCATAGTTTGCGCTCTCTCTTTCCTCATGCTCTCTCTCTCTCTCTTTCAGTTTTTTGAAAGAGGGTTTCTCTGTGTAGCCCTGGCTGTCCTGGAACTCATTCTGGAGACCAGACTGGCCTTGAACTCAGAAATTCACCTGCCTCTGCCTCCCAAGTGCTGAGATTAAAGGCATGAGTCAATGTCACTTTTTATAACACTCTTTTGCTTCGGTCTATATTAAAATATCCTTATCAACCCCCCTAGCTCTGCTTAAAAAATGATTTTCCTCCATAAATAGGTGACATCACTAAGTGTCAGTTAAAACGTATGTGTGCATGCATCCATGTCAGTTGATCCGGAGCACAGTGGATAGATAAAGATCAGGGTCACAGCGGTATGTATATGTAAATCAGCCATGGTACACACCTATAGCTTGGCACTTGGGAGGCAGAGACAAGACCTCTGAAAGTTCTAGAACAGCTTGGCCTGACTGTAGATGGGGTTCCAGGCTAGCCAGTGCAACATGGCAAGACCCCATGTCAAATAAAACGAAAGAAAGGAGGTGAAAGGGCACACCTTTAATCCCAGCACTCAGGAGACAAAGGCAAACAAGTATCTGTGAATTCATAGTCAGCTTTGTCTACATAATGAGGCTTTGTCTCAGAAAAAAAAGGGTGTGTGTGTGTGGCTGGAGAGATGGCTCTGTGGTTAAGAGCCCTGGCTCCTCTTGAAGAAGACCTAAATTGGCTTCTCAGAATCCACATGGTTGGGGCTGGAGAGATGGCTCTGTGGTTAAGAGCACTGACTGTTCTTCCAGAGGTCCTGAGTTCAATTCCCAGCAACCACATGGTGGCTCACAACCATCTATGATGACATCTCAGATGTCATCTGTATACTGTCATCTCCTCTGTATACTAAATACATAATAAATAAATAAATCTTAAAAAAAAAAAAAAAAGAATCCACATGGCTCACAAGTGTCTGTAACTCCATCTCCAGGGCATCCAATGCCCTCTACCAGCTTCTGGGGACACCATGCACAAACACGGCAAACATATGCAGGTAAAACATTCATATACATAAAATAAAAAAAAATCACACTTGTATGTAATTCCAGTTTCAGGCTTCTGAACAGATGTACATGCAGGTGAAATATCAATGAACATTAAAAAAAGAAAACAATAACAACAACAAAAAAACCCACATAAAAATATACTTACATAGAAAGAATAGAAAGTTTATCATCCCAGCACTTTAAGGAAGTGTATAGAGGTGAGAGGCTCACACATTCAAGGCCAGGCCAGGCTACATAGCAAGTTCAAGATTAGCCTGGGATACTAGAGATCCTGGTCCAGTCAATGAAATCATATATAAATTATATGTGTTATTATAGTTAATTTTATCCCCAAAGGATCTCTGGAATCTTAATGCCAGGGCTCATATTAGTGTATACAGAGGCACTGTGAGTCAGTATTGACTTGATTTCACTAATAAAAACTCTGTGTCTGTGGGTCACTGAGCTAGCAAGTAAAGGTGATTTCTCACAAGTCTGATGGCATGAGTTCAATCCCTGGAATTTACAAGTGGATTTCTACAAAATGTTCTGATCTCCATAGTGGAGCCCTGGCACTTGCACACCTGTATACACACAGGCACGCGCACGCGCGCTTGCGCTTGCGCGCGCACACACACACACACACACACACACACACACACACACGTCTTAAACATTTATTTACTTACCATGAGCATGTGTGTGTGTGTGTGTGTGTGTCTGTGTCTGTGTGTGTGTAGCTGAACTACTAATGTGGCCCAGCCTAGGGGGGCCTTTTACTTCCAGGAATCATCCTGCCTCAGCCTTTCCAGTGCTGGCAACTGCTCACTTTGATATCCTAGCAGTTAGGGGTTGAAGAGATGGTTCTTTGGTTAAGAGTATTGGTTGCTCTTCCAGGTTCAGTTCCTAGAACCCACATAGTGACTCACATTGTCTGTTCTAATGAATCCATCACCACCTTCTGGCCTACTAGGATACTTAGATTTGGTATGCAGAAATCATACAGGCAAAATATCTATACACATAAAATTAAAATGAGTAAAAAAATTTTTTAGGTGTTTCATGTTCAGGACTGAGATCATGTCTCTCCTCGTTTTTTAGATTTTATTATCTATCTATCTGTTTATCTATCATCTATCAATCCATCCATTTATATATTTGCTCAAGACAGGGTTTCCTGTGCAGCCCTGGCTGTCCTGGAGCTCACTCTGTATACCAGGCTGACCCTGAAATCACAGAGATTCCCGTGCCTCTCTCTTCTGAGTTCTGGGGTTGAAGATGTGTGCCACTACTGCCTGGCTAGATTTATTTTATTTTATTTTTTATGTGTATTAGTGTATATGTGTCTTCATGTGTATGTTTTATTTGCATGTATGTCTGTGTCTGCAGTGTTCAGAAGAGAGTGCTGGATCCCCTGGAAATGAATTACAGCCCATTGTAAACTGCCATGTGGATTGTGGGAATCCTCCGGTAGCACAGCCAGTGCTCTTAACCACTGAGCCATCTCTCCAGCTCCTGAAATAAACATTTGTTTTCAAGGCAGGATTTCCCTGGGGGTGGAGAGATGGCTCAGTGGTTAACAGCACTGACTGCTCTTCCAGAGGACCAGGGTTCAATTCCCAGCACCCACATGGTGGCTCACAACTGTCTGTAGTTCCAGTCAGTTCCCAGTTCCAGGCAAATACCAAGGCAAATAAAGGCACAGGTTTCCCTGTGTAGCCCTGGCTCTTCTGTAACTTGCACTGTTGATCGGGATGGACTTGAACTCAGAGAGCTCTGTCTACCTTTGCCTCCCGAAAGCTGGAATTAAAGGTGTGTGCCACTACTGCCCTGCAACAGATCTTTTAAAAGAGACCCTAGCAGTAACCTTACTAACTGACCCACATTCTAGGATTCTCTAATTGCCTCTGTGTGTGTTTAGTGGGTTCTCCCAAGTCCCTGGTTTCCTACACACCTAGAATAGATTCAGGGACAGCTTTTTGGCAAGAGCTTAGATAGGTAGTGATAGCTGGTGTGCAGCATCCTGGCAGGAAGCTTGATGCTGCCTGCTGAATGCTGATGAGGCAGTGAGTTCTGGCTATGGTAAGGCTGGGCAGGCGGGTAAGAGGTACCCTGCTTTGCTGGAAGAAAGGGAACATCTTGCTGGGTTATGAATGGCCTGTGGCTGAAAACATTTAAGGCTAGATAAAATCACGTTCAATGTCAACACTGCATTCCTGATCAGAAACTTATGGGACCAGAACTTCAGCTTTCTAGGAGTACTGTCCATCTGTCCAGTCCTGGTTCCACCCACCTCTGAAAGTACCAGAACATAGCTTCTGTACTTCTTTCCAGAATCTCAGGAGCTTATACAGCATAAAGGTCTCTGCCAGCTGGGTTGGCTTGGATAGATGTGGGGATGGGACTTTGAGAAACATCTCTAGTCCCTTCTTTTCTCTCTGCTTCCTTCCTGCAATGAGGTGAGCAGGCCCCTCCACAGGATGCTGCTGCCACCACAATGACCGGCCTCTCCACAGTTGAAGAATTGAAGGAGCCTGTGATAACAATAACTGATGTCCTCTTGCCTTAAGCTGTGTGTCAGGACCTTGGCCACAGGGAGGAAAAGAACAGCCAATACAATGCTCAAGATGCTTCCTGCTGTGAGATGTAAAGACAGGGCCCAACAGACCTTAAGAGGATTAAGCAGATCACCAGGGTAGCAGTGGTACCAGCTGGCACTTCAGGTTGTACAGTCTGTACACTACACAAAGGTACTCAGTTTGGACAGCAGGCAAGAGCTGACATCCTACTCACTTGCCTGAGCTGTGTTTTCTTCTGATTTATATGGAGGCTGATGCAGAATAGCAGAGTAGTATTGCCTTTCTCATCCCCCTTCAAACACCAAGTTCTAAATAAATCCCACAATGAAGGCCTCTGAGGACCTAAGAGGAGGCATGGTGTCTGAGGGATGGATATAGATGGGAAGAGGGGATTTCAGTAGCATGTCTGGAGGGTCCCAGAGAGAGATTTAACTGACAACTGAAAGCCTCTTCTCTCTCTCCATTTCCTAACCAGGCTCCCCACCCACAAAATTGACTTCTTATCTCCATATGTGCACACACACACCACACACTATACAAACAATAATAACAATATAAGATGGTTATAAAATATTTGTTTACATTGTAAAGATGTGGCTCTGCCTAAGAAACCTTCTAATTGGTTTAATAAAGAGCTGAATAATCAAAGGACTTCTGGGCAAAGAAATAGAAACTGAGAGGAGAAATCTAGGCACAGGATTTCACCAGCAGACTTGGAGCAAGTTGGATGTGATGTACTAAGAAGAAGTAATTGAGCCATGGGGGGAAAAAATGGGTTAATTTAAGTTATAAGAGCTAGTGGGACAAGCCTAAGCTAAGGCCAAGCTTTCATAGTTAATAACAAGTCTGGGTCATTATTTTCGAGCTGTTGGTCTTGACCAAAAATAAATAAACAAAATAAAATAAAAATACTACTACATTTGGTGTTCAAAGTACAGCATGTAAATCCACATACAGTCTAAGAAAGCTGAAAAAAATGTTCCAAGTAGGTTTGGTATGCTTGCAACATACACAAGCACTGCTCTTTTAAGAGGGCCTGCTACCGAGCACTGGAACAGAGTTTATGAGCAGCAGTAGCATGCTACTTGGTGGCAGGACTGCAGCATGGACCCAGAAACTTACCAGAGCTGGGATGGATTAACTGGCTCCAGGCTGGGTATTCAGACTTGAGACTCCATTCTCACCAACCTGAAGGGGGCAGAGCCAGCCACCGGGTCATGTGGTGGAGGGCCTAGCCACTACTTAGCAGTTTAAGGTTTTGCTCATATGGTCAGGGAAGGCTGCAGATGCACAAAAGTCAGGTGCAGACTGAAAAAACTCTAAACAGATGCAATATCTTAAAAATGTGCTTAGACGCTAAACAAAGAGAAGTAAATGGGTATAGACAGCCATAGGAAAAATAAATAGTTTAAAAATAATAAAGTCTTTAGATAGAGAGTAAAGTAATATAAAAGGAAAAAGCCACAAAAAGATGGGCAATACAAAGAATGTCTGCATTCTGTATGGCATTTTGATGACTTTAATTTTTTAAAAATATTTTATGTGAATTGGTGTTTTGCCTGCTTGTATAACTGTGTAAGGGTGTCAGATCTTGGAATTACAGACAGTTGTTAGCTGCCATGTGGATGCCGGGAATTGAACTCATGTCCTCTGGAAGAACAGTCAGTGCTTTCTACTGCTGAGCCCTCTCTCTAGCCTGACTTTAAATTTTTAAATGCTAGTGAACAAAAACCAATAGCTGCTGAGAGACATTAGATTGTGGAAGCTGCTAAGTTAAACCAAGCTGTATATTTTAAGAATATCTTAACTTCAAAATGGAAGTCAGAAAATATGTTACATTGATGAGGAAAAGTTTTGCTTTCGTTTTCACAGGAAACAAAAAACTATGGATTTTTTTCAAAGTTAAAGGCTAGATTTGAGGGGCCCGAAAAATGGCTCAGAGGGTAAGAGCACTGGCTGCTCTTCCAGAGGATCTGAGTTCAATTCCCAGCACCTACAAACATGGCTCACAACTGTGTATAACAATAAGATCTGGTGCCCTCTTCTGGTGGGCAGGCATACATGTAGGCAAAACACTGTATACATAATAATAATAATAATAAATAAATAAATCTTTAAAAAAGACTAGATTTGATAAGGGGAGACCTCATGAAATCTTGACTACAGACATAAAGAAAGAAACAAAAGAAAAACTACAAGACAGATGTATCACAAATTCTAGCTGTATTAAAAGAAACTCAGAGCCAGATATCAGGGAAAGGCTGAAATACCAAAGAGAGAAACACCACAGTCAAATCTCACCCAGCTATTTTCCAGTTTCCTCAGCCTGGCTCTCATTGTTTCTAATGCCTGCTGTTTTCCTACACCACCTTAAACACCTTCTTCTCCCAGCTGTATCCCATCCTGGTTAAGATTAAAGAAAGGCATGAGCTACTCTATTTGGTAGTCAGCCTTGAACTCACAGAAACACAGAAAGATCTGTCTCTGGAGTTGTGGGATTAAAGGCGTTGGTCACCACTCCCAGCTTCTCCCAACAGACTTAAATTAACAAATACCTTTACCTGCTCAAACATAAAACAAAAATCATCTTTAGTTGACTTTTGCACAGCATGTGGTGTTGCATAATTGTGTTAATATAGATATATATGTTACCTTTAACAGTTTATGTGTTTTAAGGAAAAAAGAACCAGACACCAATAAAAACAAATAGCCCAGGTGATCCAACTTCTCAGAATGCCTGTTTCAGTTTCCTCAAAATTCTGCATCCAGAACAACTTCAAAGCTGCTAGCTGAGATGGTTCAGTCTCATAGACTACTCTCTCCAGGACTTCAGATAAGCCCTACATTTTTCCATTACACAGAGACTGGACAACAAATTATATAACTAGCTTTCCCGGGACTTGACCATATCCCAATTTTCTCAGGGTCCCCTAAAGATGCCATCGTACGCAGACAACAGGAAGCAGTCTAGAAAATATGACACCCACATTCCCAAGAGGTGGCATGGTTTCTGGTCATTCGACAGACTGTGGATGTTTATCATCATTTCGGGTGGTTGGTTATGAGTTGTTATTGGTAATGGTCAGGAAAAAAGCTGAGCAAAATTAGATTCAGGGATCTCGTTCTAAAAAAAGAGGAGGATATAGGAACGACAGGATAGAACAGGTAGATTATTGAATCTACTTTTAAATGAAAATAGCAACTACTAGGGTCTGACGAGGTGGCTCAGCAGTTAAGAGTGCCTGTTCTTCCAGAGATCCTAAATTCAATTTTCAGCAACCACATAGTGGCTCACAAACGTCTGTAATGAGATCTGGCGCCCTCTTCTGGCCTTCAGGCATGCACGCAGACAAGAACACTATACATAATAAATCTTTTTTTAAAACAGCAAGTACTAGTCTTAAATATTTTACATTGGTATGGAATTTTGTATATTGATACAAATTTACAAATTTAAAGTTATTTCTGTTTTAACATACTGTATATTTGGGGCTGGAGAGGTGGCTCAGCGGTTAAGAGCACTGACTGTTCTTCCAGAGGACCGAGGTTCAATTCCTAGCACCCACATGGCAGCTCACAACAGTCTGTATTTCCAGTTCCAGGCAAATAAATAAATAAAGTTTAAAAAAAATACTGTATATTTGTTTCCACTCTTGTTTAAGGTATTGTACTTATGTAGCTCAACTTAAAATGTAAAGTTCTAGTCATTGCAGGCTATTATTATAAACTGTTTAGGATAATTAATAAATATAGGTTAGTAGTCAGTTCATCCATAACAATCAAACTTGTAGACAGGTAGGTATATTTTCAAGGTCAAACAGAGATATATTTTAAATAGATAGATGGTCTTCAAATACTTCAGATACTTACAGAATATGACTTTTTTTTTCAGAATATGACATTTAAGGTGTTTTAATAACTTAAGGTTTTTCCTGGTAGTGAGACACATCTGCTCCTGGCAGCACCAATTTACTTCAATAAAAGGATGGTGGGCATTGAAGAACTTTCATTTGCAGCTTGCTTTCATTGTGGCAAATTTGTAACCATTTGGGCATCTCTGATAGTTGTTTTGTTTTTTTTTTTTTTAAAAAAAAAACTATTTATTTATTATTTATTTATTTGCCTTGGTGTTTGCCTGGAACTGGAACTACAGACAGTTGTTAGCTGCCATGTGGGTGCTGGGAATCGAACCCGGGTCCTCTGGAAGAGCAAACGGTGCTCTTAACTGCTGAGCCATCTCTCCAGCCCCCTGATAGTTGTTCTTATTGCATATAGTTTTACTATGCTAGAGTTAAAAACCTTTTTTAAAAAATTAGACAAAAGGAAATGTTGTGGGATATTTGTTTACTTTGTAAAGATGTGTCTCTGCCTAAAGCTAAATGGCCAATAGGTAGGCAGGAGAGAATGGGTGGGACTTCTGGACTGAGAAAAAGAAATTGGGAGAAGAAATCTAGGCACCTGATTTCACCAGCAAACTAGGAGCAGGTTAGATATAATATACTAAGAAGAGGTATATTGTACCTCCTGGAAGCACGCAGATTTAAAACAAAAAGTTAATTTAAGTTATAAGAGATAGTGAGACGAGCCTAAGCTAAAACCAAGCTTTTATCATTAATAATATGTCTCCAGGTCATTACTTGCAGGCTGGAGGTCCAAAGATAGTTTGGCAAGAAAGCTTGCTTCCGCTACTACTACTAACAACAACAACTAGTACACAGGGCTGACAAGATGGCTCAGTGGGTAAAAACGTTTGTTTCACAAGTATGAGGATCTACATTCACTTCTTGGAACCCAAATGACTGAAGGGGAAAGCCAACTTTCAAAAAGTTGTCTTCCACACAGGCACTATGGTGTGAACATGCCTGTATTCAACACATATATTCAAAATAATTTAACAGAAATAAAGTTAAAAATAAACAATGCTCACTTGGAGAGCCTACTAGGAGATAACTGTTCAATCTTGCTCTCAGAAGGAAGGTATTGGTTACAGTTGAATGGGAGAGAATATGCAGGGGTGAGGTTGGCTGGCTACTCATGCTGGGATCCCTGGGTCAGCCACCTTGGATCATGGTCCAGAAGCCTAAGGGCTCACCACTTGAAGCAGAATCTGGAACTGCAGAAGGTCATCACATGGAGGCGGTGGAGTCTTAACCTACCCAGGTAGCATCCGCTCTTTCCAAGCTCAGAAGTATTCCATGGCCAAAGCCAAGTGAAACAGCCATTTCTCTGCGGCCCTGCGACCATAGATAGCCTGGACCCTCCCTGGCCAGATGACTATGAAACAAACAACCCTTGGCATTCAGACTTACCCACCTCTCTGTATCAGGCTTGTCTTCATGGCTACTCCACACTCCTGTTCAGGCACAGCCCCCCACCCTTCTTCCAGGAATACAACTGAAGCTATTCTATCCTCCAGGTTAATTATGGAGCTAAACCATCTAACAATTGGGGCTCACTGTGACCCCCTTATAGTTTTCTGCAGCTCATTTTCCTGTCTTAGCTTTGTATAGAAAAGGAGGAAGGTCAGTATGATGGCATATTCCTGTAATCCCAGAATGTGGGAGCTGAGGGAAGGAGATCAGGAATTCAAGGTCATTTTCAGTTACTTAATGAGTTGGAAGATAATCTGAGATAGAGAACCCTGGCTAAACAACGCCCCCCCCCACACACACACCCAGAAAAAATCCACTAAACTAGAAACAGGAGGCTATCTTTATTGGAAATGAGAATGTGATTTTTCCTACTAAATATATGGTGTGTTAATACTAGCAACTGGTCACGTTGTGTCCGGGGCAACGACAAGGTGCAGGCTAGATGTGTCCATGGGCTGCCAGGGTGCGATGTCTGGCCTGGACAGCCTCTTCTGTTCAGTGTACTCTTGTGGGTGACCTTCCTGAGAATACTTCATGGCAGCTGCTGCAGGGGCGGGGCGGGGCGGTGGCCAGCCCCAGGCCAGTGCTTTGATAGCGCCCCAGCTGAATCTCAAATGCTGTGTTAGCAGCTCAGGAGAGATGACTCAGCCCAAGCCTCAGGGCGGGACTGGCCAGGGCCAGTGTGGGGCTGGGGAAGGTGGAGGGAGAAGGACGCAAGGATGCAGTGAGAGATGGGAGGGCATGAGGAGGAAGGGAGGAAGGACATCTGGACTCCAGGAGGCTCTGGAAGCTGAGGGCCTATCCCAGGCAGGGTGAGGTGGGCAGTCCCGGGAAGCTGCGGGAGAGCTGGGTACCACGCCTCACCCTCTTTCAGCCGCATCTCCGCGGTGAGCACGCGCCTCGTGGCCACACCCCCAGCCCCTCTGCCTTTGTCAGGGTGAACTGGGCCTCCCGTGGTTATCACAGGCTGGGGAAGCCTGGAGAGCCCTGCATCCCTCCCACTCCCTCGCTCCCCCACCCCTCACTCCCCCACCCCTGGGCTCCCAGCGCACCCCAGGTGGGAACTGAAAGCAAAACGGATCCCCCTCTAGGCTGAATCTGGAAGGTACAGGCGAAGAAGTTTTCACAGCAATTTTTTATAATATAGATGAATGATTGAGTTTGAGAACAGCCTAGCTGTCTGTATAGTTCCAGGCTAGCTAGTACTACGTAGTGAGACCCCTGCATCAAAATAAAATATAAAGTAGGAAATTTAAACGAAAATTTAAAATCTTTAGGCCAGATGTAGCATTGCATGCTTTTGATCCCAGCAAACTGATCTAGGTAAGGACAGCCTGAACTGAGGTAGCAGGATTGCTGGGAATTTGAGGCCATTTTGGGCTACATTGTAAATTCAGGGTCAACCAGTGTTACATGAGTTTTAAAACAAACAAAAAAAGAGAGAGATGAATATGACTAGTAAACATAGGATTTTGTGAATTTTATTTATTTATTTATTTATTTTATTATGCATATAGTTTACAGAAGAGGGTACCAGATCTCATCATAGATGGTTATGAGCCACCATGTGGTTTTGCTGGGAATTGAACTCAGGTCCTCTGGAAGAACAGTCAGCCCCCGTGAATTTTTTTTTTTTGGTTGTTTGTATGTGTGTTTTTGAGACAGGACTTTTTTGTGTACTCTTGACTGTACTGGAACTAGGTAGATCAAGCTGGCCTCAAACTCATTTGCCTCTGCTGGGATTAAAAGCCTTCGCTGCCACCACCTGGCAAACTATATTATGTGTGTGTGTGTGTGTGTGTGTGTGTGTGTGTAATTTGCATGGGTGTTTTGGCTGCATGTATGTGTGTGTACTATTTACATATGTCGTGCCTGCAGTGTCTAGAAGAAAACGCCAGCTCCTCCTAACTGGAGTTACAGATGGTTATGAACTACTATATGGGTGCTGGGAATTGAACCTGGATCCTCTGGAAGAGCATTACCTGCTCAGCCCCTATTTGCTTTGAAGACAGGGTCTCTCTCCACCTATTTATTTCTTCTGGTCTCACCTTGTAGCTGAAGCTAACCTTTAGTTTTGAACATTCCTGTCTCCACCCCAATGCTGGGATACAGATGTTTTTGTTTCATTTTTAATTTTTTAAAATTTATTTTTATTATGTATACAGTGTACAGAAGAGGGTACCAGATGTCATCATAGATGGCTGTGAGCCACCATGTGGTTGCTGGGAATTGAACTCAGGTCCTCTGGAAGAACAGTCAGTGTTGTTAACCTCTGAGCCATCTCTCCAGCCCCCTCATTTTTTGTTTTTCAGTTTTTTGCTCTTTCTTTCTCCTTTCTTTCTTTCTTTTTTTTTAAACTTTATTTATTTATTTATTTGCCTGGAACTGGAACTACAGACAGTTGTTAGCTGCCATGTGGGTGCTGGGAATCGAACCCGGGTCCTCTGGAAGAGCAGACGTTGCTCTTAACCGCTGAGCCATCTCTCCAGCCCCCTTTCTTTCTTTTCTTTTCTTTTCTTTTTTTTTTTTTTTGAGATAGGATTTCTTTGCATAGCCTAGGCTGTCCTAAAACTAGCTTGGTAAAACAGGCTGGACTTGAACTCAGAGATTTCCCCCTGCCTCTGCCTCCCAAGTGCTGGGAGCAAAGGTATGTGCCACCACTGCTTGGCAGGGTTTACAGGCTTTATGACAACACACACACACACCTCTGAAGGCAAGTGTACACTTAACACTCAGCAGGCAGATCTCTCTGAGTTTGAGGCCAGCTTGGTCTACAAAATCAAGTTCTAGAACAGCCAGAACTGTTTTTTTTGTTGTTGTTTTGTTTTTTAAATTTCTTTATTATGTATACAGTGTTCTGCCTGCATGTTCATGCCTACATGCCAGAAGAGGACACCAGATTTTATTGTTCATGGTTGTGAGCCATAATGTTGTTGCTGGGAATTGAACTCAGAGGTTAAGAGCAGCTAGTGTTCTTAACCTCTGAGCCATGTCTCCAGTCCTCAACCATCACTGTTACACCTAGAAACCCTGTCTCAAAACAAACAAACAAAAAAACCACACACACACACAAAAAAATCCATCAAACAAAGAAAAACTCCGGCGTGTGGTTGTGCATACATTTAATCCCAGCACTCTGGTGGGAGGCAGAGGCAGGTGAACCTCTGTGAGTTGAGGACAGCCCAGGCTGGGTAGAGAACAACCCCCTTAACAACAAAAACAAACAAGTGAAAGCAAACAACAAAGAAGCAAACAAAAGCCAACCAAACAAAACAAAACTTGTTATAAGTGTCTGGTGTGTGTAAGTGTGTGCAGATGCCAGCGTAAACCAGGGGTGTCAGGTCACCCTGGAGCTGGAATTTGAGGAAGTTGAAAGCTGCTTACCATGGGTGCTGAGAATGAAATTTGGGTCCTCTGGAAGAGCAGTACATGTTTTTAACTGCAGAGCCACCTCTCCAGCCCAAATCTATTCACGTGTTTTGGAGTTACCTATCACTGAGTGATGTGTGCATCTCTGTACTTTATATAAATAGGTGTGTTAGTGGCTGTGTGCAAGCTTATGAACCAGGAGTGTGCTTCTGTGTATATGTACCTGTGTGTCTCTTGTGTTAAGTATGTGCATAAAAGACACTTGCAGGTTCCTGAGTTTGTGTTCGAATACGTATATGGTTCTGAATCTTTGAAATTAAAGTGTGTGTCTGTCAGTGTCCTTGTCTTTGTAAGATTGTGTTGAGCTTGTGAGTGTGTTGTGTTCACATTCTCTCTCTCTCTTTGTGTGTGTTGGGAATAAACTGAGCACTATGCACAGACGGGACAAGGACTCTGCCATCCCACTGAGATTCACCCCCAGCACTGTGTGCCTTGATGAATCTCTAATCCTTCCATGTGCCATGATGACCACATGGTGGACTGCTCCCCACAGTGGCTTCTGGAAGGTAGGTAGAGACTGTGAAAGGAGAAGGCCCTGCCTAGGCTGCCTAGAGCTATAACAGGGGTTGGGGTGACTCAGTTGAACAAGGTCCTTCCTTACTCTCTCCTGCCCTGGTTCTGCCTCTTTCTTAGCTCATCTTAGCTTTCTTCTGTGGAGGATGAGGACACATGCCCTCAGTGAAGGTTCCCAATGTTGGAGGGACAGCATTTCCAAAGCACTTGACTGGCACTGTGTCAGCTACAGAGTCAGGAGCTGTTACTGAGGGAGGCAGGAGACATACCCTCTGACGGCTTGCTCATGATAGATCTGATAAAGGGCCATAGGGTCCACAGGCTCCCTGCCTTCTCCATGGCCTTTTACAGCCTCGACTGCCCTGAACTCCCTTTGTAGACCAGGCTAGCCTCAGACTCACAGAGAGCTGCCTGCATCTGCCTTCTATAGTTGGGATTAAAGGCATGAATTACCACTGCCTGGTATATTTATTTATTTTTAAGACAGGGTCTCTTTATATATAGTCTTGGTGCTCCTGGAGATCGCTATGAACTGTTCCGGCCTCAAAACCACAGAGATTCTCTTGCCTCTGCCTCCCAAGTGCTGGTATTAAAGGTTTTTTTTTTTTTTTTTTTTGTCACTAGGCCAAGCATTATTTTATTTTTGTAAATAAAACAGCCTGGCTGGGTGTAGGGGTCTATGCCTCTTTATCCCAGCATGTAGGAGGCAGAGGCAGGTAGATCTCACCGAGTTTGAGGCCAGCTTGGTCCACATAGGGAGTTCTAGGCTAACAGGGCTACCCAATGAGACCTTGAAAAAAGAAAGAAAGAAAGAATATGAATGTAGTTGGTTGTGGTTCTGACTATAATCCCTGTGTTTCAGAGGTTAAGACAAGAGAGTAGTTAAAGGCAAACCTGGGCTAAACAACAGGACTCTGCCTCTGCCTCAAACCAAACAAAACAACACCCCCTCCAAAAAAAACCAACACAGGGCAGAAGTGGTGCACATCTTTTATCCCAGCACTCAGGAGGCAGAGGCAGGCAGATCTCTGTGAGTTCCAGGCCAATCTGGTCCACCGAGTGAGTTCCAGGGCAGTCAAGACTATTTCACAGAGAAACCCTGTGTCTAAAAGCCAAAAATAAATAAATAGATAGGTAGATAAAAGTAAATTGTATTATTTATTTATTTAGTTGGGTGGTGGCCTTTAGTTCCAGCACTATGGAGGCAGAGGCAGGTAGATCTCTGATTTTGAAGCCAGTTTGGTCTACAGAGTGAATTCCAGGACAGTCAGGGTTACACAGAGAAACCCTGTCTCAAAAGAAAAACAGCCACTACCATCTCCACCAAAACTATATTATTGTGTGTGTTGGCAGGATGCATGTGTATGTGGGTACAGTGCCAAGGTACACAGGTGGAGGCCGGAGGATAAGTTTTGTGGGGTTTGTTCTTTCCACATTTGTGTGGGCTCTGGGGATGGAATTCAGACAGTCACGTTTGTAAGGCAAGCATCTTTCCCCTTTGGACCACCCACTGGCCCTTAGTAGGGGCCCAGGCTGGTCGGGAACTGGTGACTCTTGCCATCGGCCTGAAGATAATGAACCACACCCACCATTGCTATCAGATCTGGATGCTGATTCACTCCACCTCTTCCAGGAAGTCTCTCTGGAGTCTAGGACCTCTTGATCTCTTTGAGTTTATTGAATTCATGCCTCAGCTCCAGTTTTTCACTGTGGTGCTGGGTACGATCAGAACCATCTTTGGAATACAGTTTCTCCAACAGTGGAAACTGATCTCTCAGGTCTCTGTCAGTTGTATGATTCTGTGACTACCTTTTCAGATGGCCTAGACTCCTTCTTTCTGTCCCTTCCAGTCAGTGGCTACGTGACATGCTTCCCCGATCATGACAGGCACCCACAGCAGTGGCCTCCTTCACTTGGACTATTAAACAGCCCCTGCTGTCTCCTGTTTCTTCCGGCATCTGCCTCCACAGCCTCCACTTCCCTAAGCCACCAGAATGATCAGAAGATAGCTGGGAACGTGTGGTCACATCCTGTGCTAGAGCCCTGCAGCGGCTTTTCCACATTCTTAAAATAAAAGGGAAAATTCTATCAGGTGTGGTGGTGAACTCTTAAAATCATAGCATTTGGGAGGAGGCAGGAGGGTCAGGAGTTCAAAGCTTTCTCAGCAATGTAGCAACTTCAAGGCTGGCCTGGGCTACAGTGAGACCCTGTAGGCTGTGCATGTGTTCTGCCACTTCCTAAGCTAAAGCTTGCTCATCAGAACTGGCGAGATAGCTCAGAGGTTAGGGACACTGACTGTTTTTCAAAAGGACCCAAGTTCAATTCCCGGCATTCACATACAGACAAACAAAAAACCTGTGTTCTGTGTTGTGGGGTTGGAGAAATGGCTCAGCAGTTGGGAGTACTGACTGTTCTTCTGGAGGACCAGAGTTCAATTCCCAGCGCCCACATGGCAGCTGACAACTGTCTGTAGTTCCAGTTCCAGGCAAACACCAAGGCAAATAAATAAATAAAGTTTTTTTTTTTTTTTTAAAAAGCCTGCTCATCTTTAGAAAGGGCTTCTCTCTCTCTCTCTCTCTCTCTCTCTCTCTCTCTCTCTCTCTCTCTCTCACACACACACACACACACACACACAGTTTAAATGAACACACACACACACAGTTTAAATGAACACACACACACACACACACACACACACACACACACACACACAGTTTAAATGAAGTACCCAGGAACAAATGCTCTGTTACCTCTTAAAGTCTTTTTTTGTTTTTAATTTTTATTTATTTGCCTTGGTGTTTGCCTGGAACTGCAGGCAGTTGTGAGCTGCCATGTGGGTGCTGGGAATTGAACCCCGGTCCTCTGGAAGAGCAGTCAGTGCTCTTAACCGCTGAGCCATCTCTCCAGCCCATGTTGTTTTCTTTCTAAAGGCTATTTTATTTTTGTTATGTGTGTGCATGTGTGTCCATGGGTGTTTGGGTACTCCTGGGGTGCTCCCTTGGAACTGGAGCTATAAGTAGCTCATGAAGCTTATTAAAAGGAGATTTTAGAGATAGATTTAAGCCCAGAGGTATGTATATAAAAAGAGTTGCTCTGGGAAAGACTCAAACACACAGCCAAGAGTGTGAGAATGTGGTGTGGGTTTCTCAAAGAAGAGCCATCTATTTGTTTTGTGAGGTAGGGTATTTTAGTCAGAGTTTTCCAGAGGAAAAAGAATGAAAGGGTTGGGTATATATTAGAATCTATTAACTAAACTGTAAAATGATGCTGCTTTGAGTGTCGTCACACCTTTAATCTCAGAACTCAGGAGGCAGAGGCAGGTGAATCTCTGAGTTTCCGGCCAGCCTGGACAAGAGAGTATCCAGGGCTACACAGAGAAACCTATCTCGAAAAACCAAGCCAAACAACCAATAATAATTTTTGTGAGGTCCCAATAAACTTGGGACAATTTTCACCCAGTACCCTCAGCTTCTCAACCCACTCCACCCTTAAACCTGTCCAGCCCAGGGGCTTGTCTTCGCTCCCCACCCCACCCCCCTGCTTCTCTTTCTTTAGCATTATTTTTTTATTTTTATTTTATTTTTATTTTTTTTAACTTTTTATTTATTTATTTATTTGCCTTGGTGTTTGCCTGGAACTGGAACTACAGACAGTTGTTAGCTGCCATGTGGGTGCTGGGAATCGAACCCGGGTCCTCTGGAAGAGCAGACGGTGCTCTTAACCACTGAGCCATCTCTCCAGTCCCCTGCTTCTCTTTCATATGAAAACCTTCCATTTCTGTA
Organism: Sigmodon hispidus; assembly: GCA_004025045.1. Lineage (NCBI taxonomy): Eukaryota > Metazoa > Chordata > Mammalia > Rodentia > Cricetidae > Sigmodon > Sigmodon hispidus. Next base: position 184,497 of record PVIH01002149.1, read on the forward strand.
ATGGACTCTCTTTGCTCCTTGCCCCTTGGCTTTTCTCTTAGTCCAAGAGCCCTCTCTCCTCTCTCTCTCTTTTCTCCCCCCTTTTCTCTCTTTTTATGTCCTGGTTCAGTATGAACCCTTTGAGATGCCTCTGGCTGGACTCCCTCATATTTTCAATAAAACCCTTCTCAGCCATACCTAGGAATGGTCTTCTCCTCATTCTCACTCATTATATAATGATGATAAATAATAAATTAAACTTAAAAGAATCACTGATACTTGGGTGCCGGGGAACACAGGCAGCTGGCCGGATGCTGCTGCTGCTATTGGCCTATTCTGGGTAGTGTGTCTGGGCTTGTACACTGGCTGCTTTTCCTGAGTCAGCTTGGAGTCTGCCAAATACTGTGCCTGGTGATTGATGACCATGATCATTGAGATGCTAGAGGCCTATGAGAGAGAGAAGGCATGGCTGGGGAGTCTCTGGCTGCCAATGGATGCTGGGAGGAGGGTATATAGGCTCTCCCCATTGTTGAATAAAGGAACCTGTAAGTCTTCGAGTCTTGCAGTCTACCTTTTGTTTTAAGTGAATCAGTGTCTGCTTCTTGCCTGATTCCAGGAGTCTGTGTTGTAAACTCAATGCCTTCTCACCCCCTCCCCCAAGGGGTACCCAGATAGAACATCATACAGCACTTGGGGACAAAAGGGGTCCACATGAGGTAAACTGTAAAAAGAATAAATATTCTGCCGCTCCCTACACAGCTTCAAACTTGCTCAAAATTTCCTGTGCTTTGCTGTTGTGTATGGGTTTCCTCAGTGATTAAAATACTCCATTCTGCTGAAAGTTCTTAAAGCAAGAAGGTAAACAATTTAGAATAGCTTCAGGAAGTCCCTGAAACTGATCAGATTAATTAGCTCCCGCCCCTCTCTAAATTATAAAAGCTGAAGGTCCCCTCAGACTAGCAAAGTTGCAAAGACCTGCTGCCTGGAAGAGGTTTAGACCAGTTAAGGTAGCTGGAAAGGAAGACTCCCCAGCCTACAGACTGTGTAACATGCTCCAGGGTTCCAGCTTTGTGAGCCATCATCCATGCTGAGGATGGGCTTTGGTGATGCAGGTGTCATTGAGGTGTTATGCCCAGATAAAGGGGACCCCCAAAAGACCACCACAGAGATCAAATCCTGTATTTAGGAGCCTTTATTTAAGAGCATAAACTCAAAGAGCCTTTAGGCTTCCTTTCTGTCTGTCTGATGCAGCTTTCTTTAAAAAAAAATTTTTTTTTAAATTTTATTTCATGTGCATTGGTGTTTTGCCTGCATGTATGTGTGTGTGAGGGTATCGAGTCCTCTGGAATTGGAGTTACAGACAGTTGTGATCTGCCACATGGGTGCTGGAAATTGAACCCGGGTCTTTAGGAAGAACAGTCCATACTCTTAACCACCAAGCCATCTTTCCAGCCCAGGACTATCTTTTAATTGGAATGTTTGGAATATCAGATATTTCCCCTCAGATGCTGGCCTCTCCCTGAGTGGTGTATGTTTTGAGCTGTTCTTGGAACCACCAGGTGCTGTAAGAAACTCTCAGATCTATAGTCTGGCTAGTTTTTTATTAGGCCTGTCAAGGCGGCTGTATAGTCAAGCTCTTCTGGGCACCACATTCCTGTTCTGGGCCTCACAGAGTAGCTTCTACTCCTATAAGTAACCCCAATAAAACTCACTAGTGCACCAAGCTGGACTTTGGTGGTATCCATACTTTGGTCTTTCTTGGGGTGAGTAGACATGTGTGTTGTATCTCCCCAGGGAAAGTTTTGTCATACAATATGTTCTCTTTTTTTAATATTTTATTTATTATGCATACAGTATACAGAGGAGGGTACCAGATGTCATCATAGATGGTTGTGAGCCACCATGTGGCTGCTGGGAATTGAACTCAGGTCCTCTGGAAGAACAGTCAGTGCTCTTAACCTCTGAGCCATCTCTCCAGTCCCAACATGTTGTCTTAAGATGGGAATATGTGGTGGCACATGTCTTCCTAGCACTCAGGAGGCAGAGGCAGGTATGTCTCAGAATTCTAGGCCTGGTCTACAAAGGGAGTTCCAGGACAGCCAAGTGTATTACACACCAAAACCCTGTCTCAAACACACACACACACACACACACACACACACACACACACACACACACACACACACACAGAGGAAAAAATGGTAATGGAGGAGGATCAGGAGTTCAAGGTCATCCTAGCAAGTTGGAGGCTAGCCTGGGCTATAAAAGATCTTGTCTTGGGCTGGAGAGATGGCTCTGTGGTTAAGAGCACTGGCTGCTCTTTCAGAGGACTGGGGTTCAATTCCCAGCACCCACATGGCAGCTCTCAACTGTTTGTAGCTCTAGTTCAGGGATCTTACACCTTCATACCGATGCACATAAAATAAATGTTTAAAAATTTAAACATTTAAAAAAGAAAAGATTTTGTCTTAAATAACAACAAAGAGGACTAGACAGATGGCCCTGCAGTTCAGAGCACTGGCTATTCTTTTAAAAGATTTGAGATCAGTTCCCAGCACCCATGCCAGGCGCTCACAACCTCCTGTAACTCCAGCTCTGGGGAATCTGATGCCCTCTTCTGGCCTCCTTAGGCACCTTCACATAGGCATATAACCCCCCCCCCCAAGCACATACACATTATTAAAAATAAAGCAAATCTGTTTTTTTTAGAAAAGAGACTAGGCTCCATCTTTAGGCCTGTTAAGAAAAAGAACCAGTGCCCAGTGCCGGGTGCTCCACTTTAGCTTTTCTTTTCTCTCCAAGGTTTCAAGCATCTCATGCAAGGATAACCTCGAACTCTGGACCTCCTGCTTCTGCCTCCCAAGTGCTAGGATGATAGGGCTGTCCCAGCATACCTGGTTTATGCAGTGTGGATGGTTGAACCAGGCCTATCACACGCTAGGCAAACACTCTGCCACCTGACCTACATCCTCAGACTTGACTTTTTATATTAATTAGTCAATTTAGAGACAAGATCTCACTATGTAATCTCTGGTTGGTCTGGAACTCACTATGTAGATCAGGCTAGTCAAGAACTCACAGGTACTGTGATTAAGTATATGCTAATACTCCACGCTTTAATTTAATGTAATAATTACTTTAAGATATTTATGTATGGGGGCTGGAGAGATGGCTCAGAGGTTAAGATCACTGACTGTTCTTCCAGAGGACCTGAGTTCAATTTCCAGCATCCACACATGGCAGCTAACAACTGTCTGTAATTCCAAGATTTGACACCCTTACACAGTTATACATGCAGGCAAAACACCAATTCACATAAAATAAAAATAAAAGATTAAAAAAAAAAAAAGTTAAAGTCAGTTGTCAAACGCCTGGCAGCCAAATCCAAGTTTCCTGGGAACTGTCTGGGCGGTGGACTCCTGCCCACTGGGGACCTGGAGGACATTATTGTATTTATCAGTGTTCTCAGGAGGAACCAGAGGATCTGAGAGATGAACAGTGGGCCTCCTGCCATCTGAGGAATCACATGACCTGGGCCCCGAGGTGCCCTGAGCTTCAACACTGTGTTGGACTATATACCCCTCTTTTAGTAAATATCTCAGAATGTTAAACGGAGTAGAAAAAAAAAAAAAAAAAAAAAAAAAAAAAAAAAAAAAAAAAAAAAAAAAAAAAAAAAAAAAAAAAAAAAAAAAAAAAAAAACGGAGAGAAGTGGCACCCCCCTGGGCTACAGGAGACTGTCTGGAAGGTAGCTTTATAGGCTGGTTCACTTTCTGTAGTGCCTCTATCTATTAGAGTCTAGTTTGTCCTCAGAGAGCAGTTCATACATTCTTGTGTGCATTGCATGGGAGCATCTGTACCTGCAAAGGCTGAGCTCTGCCTGAGGCCCAGAGCCCTCTCTTCCCACTCTTCTAAGCAGTGATGTTTCCTTTCCTGGAGCCCCAAGCCCTCTAGACCAGCTGCATATCAGGCCACAGCAGCCTGTCGGTCTGGTCCTCCCAGAGAGGGAGGGCCTTCCCAAGAACCAGCAGGCTCCCAGGTCCTCCTGATAACAGGAGGTGGAGACAGAGGATGGGAGCAGTCAAAAAATCTAGAAAGTAGGGTCTGCTGTAGAGAGATGGGCAGTTGGAGCTGTTTGGGGCTGGAGGGGTACCCCTCAGGGCAGAAAAGGTGTGACCTGTGTCTTTGGGTCCACATCTGTCTGCTGTGTGATCTAGGCACAAGTCAGCCCCTCTCTGATCCTCAAGTTCCTCTTGGATTTCTTAGTAGCAGCCTGGTTCTCTTAAAGAAAAGAGGCTGGGTCCAGACACCATCCTGTCCATCTCTAGTGCCTAGGTGTGCCTGGCTCCTCTGCCTGGCTCCACAGAGGATGTGCAGAGACGGGTTTACACCCTGTGGACCCCACAAGATGTCATGCACACCTGCCTGGGCACTGTAAGGCCAGGGGAAGAGGCCAGTGGGGCTTGTTTACACATTCAAAAGTTAGAGGCCCCTGATGGGGAAGGTCGGAGTGGGTGAGAACCTGCAGTTTGTATTCAGGCATTTAGCTGACTCACAGGAGGATAACAGCTCCAGTTAAGGGTGGGTTGTGGATGCTGTTTCAGGGATCTAGCTGGAATGTTTGTTTCTCCCTAGAAGGTATAGAGCACCCTCCAAGCCAATAAACTGTAGTTATTGACCTTCCTATTCAGCACTACCCACAACTTTTGTCTACCCTTCCCCTCCCCTCCCCTCTCCCCCTCCCCTCTCCTTCTTTTTGAGATAGGTTTCTTTGTGTAGCTTGGGATGTCCTGGAACTAGCTCTGTAGACCAGGCTGTCGTCAAACTCAGGGATACCATTGCCTGGATTCCTCCCCATGCCCCGCCCCTTTTTTGAAATGGTGTTATGTAGCCCAGGCTGTCCTTGAACTCACTATATAGCTCTGGCTGTCCTGGAATTTATTAAGTAAACTGGGCCCTTTGCCTCTGCCTCCTGAGTGCTGGGATTATATGCCCAGGCTCCAGTACCTCTTATGTGGTGCTGAAATACAAAGTGAAGCTTTCTCCATGCTATGTAGACACTCCGCCAATTGAGCTGGTTCCCAGCCTTAGATCTGGGTCTTGATGTAGCCCTGGCTAGCTTGGAATTTGCTATGGAGGCTCCATCCCTGAAGTGTTGGTGTGACAGGCTTGAACCACCACACCCAGCTGCCATTTCTTTCATATTAATAATTACCTCTAGCTCTCTGGTCTCCAATTTCTTTACTAGAAAAGCATAGCTTATGCCTGGGTGAGTGCAGAGGGCGCTGTGTGTGTGGGGGTTTCCAGTGTCAGGTATGTGTGAGGGGTGGATTCATTTCTAAGAAGAGCTTCTAGAATGGAAATCCCCTCTCTGTACTAGGACGCTTTGCACTTCATGTGCTCTCTCTCCTGTTTGCCATTGGGGTGTCACAGAGTGGGGACTGGGAATTCCACCTACCCTCCCCTGCCAGCCAATTTGCTCAACAGTCCCCCCCCAAAGAGCCACATCCCATGTACTTCTCATTGTCACTGAAAGCTCAAAGAAACTTGTGGGGGCATCTGGTCTGACTGTGGTCATGGGATTTGCCCCCACTGGGACCTCCGACATGGACACCTGCTCAGCCTGTGTACCCCCCCCAGGAGAAAGGGCAGTAGTAGGGTGGAGCCCCTTTCCTCTACCTGGTGTTGAGGCACAGAGCAGAGCCAGGCTTCCTTTGGTAGATAGCTCCAGCAGGGCGAAGTGGCTCACTCTTGTAATCTTAGCGTATGATTATGATTTATTATTTTTTTTTACTTACCACTTTCTTTTCAGGATTAATATCACTATGGAGATGGCCCAGTGGGTCAAAGGGCTGTCACACAGGCCTGACAACCTTGAGTTCACATGTGGAAAGTGAGAACAGACTCCACAAAGCCATCCTCAGGGTTCTGTACTCATGCACATAAAAGTAGAAACCAATGAATAAAGGTAATTTTGTTTGCTTTGGTTTTTTGAAACAAAGTTTCTCTTTGTAGCTCTGGTTATCTTGGAACTAGTACTGCAGACCAGGCTGTCCTCGAACTCAGAGATCCTCTGCCTCTACCTCTGCAGTGCTGGGATTAAAGGAGTATGCCGCCACTGCCTAGCAATAAATGTAATTTTAAGACAAGAATTTCTTCATCTTCAGGTTGGATGTATCCACACTTGACCTTTTGACATTTGTTTTCACTATTAATGTGCTTTTTTTCATTGTTTACCTTTTCCTCTTTTTTTATTTTAAAAAAATTATGCTCATGTGTGTTCACTTGCACGTGTGTGTGTGCACACATGTGTGCCCTCAGAGGTCAGAAGAAGGTGTCAGATCCCCTACAACTGGAGATCAGTTGTATGTGAGCAAATGTGTGGATGGATGCTGGGAACCTGATTTGGTCCTTACACACGGCAAGCACCCTTGGCCTCTAAGCTATCTTTTCTAGCCTTTCTTTTTCCAGACAGGATCTCACTTATCCCAAGCTGTTGGCCCTTCCCTAGTTGGTCAAGAACGATGTGAACTCCTGACTTATTTGCCTTCCTTCCTGAAAGTTTGGCTTGTTTCACAGGGCTGGTGTCGCTGGGGATGAAGCCAGGTCCTCTGTAAGCACTTTAGCCACAGACTATGTCCCCACCCCACCTCTATCTTAATTTTGGTTTTTATTTCCTTTTCTTACATTTCCTTTTCTTACACCTTTCAAAAATAGCTTTTCAAGTCAGTTGTCTCACTCATAGAGATGAGTCAACTCGAGCCCTTTTGGGTGAGGGATTTGCGTGTGCCTGGCTCCGTGGGAGGAAGTTCACATTATGTTTTAAGTCAGCTGCTCCCGAGGGCCTCACACCTCACATGCCACCGAAGCTGCTCAGTCAGGGAGTCAGGTGTCTGCTCTCTGGTTTACTTGGCATCTCCTCCACTTTCTCCTCCAGCCCAGAGCAAAAGCCAAACACAGGATTTCTGTGGGGTATGGTGACACACGGCTGTAATGCTTAGCTCTGAGGAAGCTGAGGCAGGAGGATTGGCACAGGTGTGAGGCCAGCATGAGCCACACAGGGAGACCCAGCTCAGTCACACCGAATGCTTAACTCATCCACTATATATAGTTTATAGCTCTGTCACCTGGGGAAGTGACAACTTCTAGCCTGCTTTCTCTTTTTTAAATTAGCAACGACACTCTCATGGAAATAAGAACACACATAACTATATCTTGTTAATTTTCTGTTTCCTAACATCTATCCCTTAAATGCTTAGGGAAATAGGGCAGGAATAAATTTGCACCTAAACAAAACCGAATTTAGGTGTTGAAAAGGCTGACTCGTCTGCTTGTCTTTGCTGCCACCTACTGGTCATACATGATAAAGCACGTGTCATGGTTTGTCAACATCTTCCTTGTTGTGGATGTTGAGACATGATCTTACTTTGCAGCTCTAACTGGAACTCACTGTAGCTCAGGCTGGCCTTGAACTCTCAGAGATCTGCCTGCCTCTGCCTTCTGAGCTCTGGGGTTAAAGTGTGCTCTACCATGATGGCTTTGCTTGCTTAATTTTCTTAATGATTTATTTTGCTCTGTGTGTGTGTGTCTGTGTCATGTGTACAGATGCCTGAGGAGGCCAGAAAAGGGTGATAGATCCCCTGGAGTTGCAGGTTGTGAGCTACCCTACTTAGGTACTAGAAACTCCCTAAGAACAGTTCATGTTTTCACCACTGTCCACCCCTTTAAAATAAAAAAGTATTATTATTCTTTCTTGTTGAGACAGGGTCTCTCTCTCTATGTAGTCCTGGCTTTCCTGGAGTCCTTTGTGTAGACTAGGCTGGCCTAGGACTTACAGGTGTCCTAGTATACAGAAATCCACCTGCCTCTGACTCCTGAGTTCTGGGACTAAATGCATGAACCATTACATCCACCTGACCTTGAACTTTGGATTTTGCTTGCACACTTACACCCAAGTACTGTGCATTTATACCCCCCCACACACCAGTTAGGTTTCTATTGCTGTGGTAAATACCACAATTTGGGGAGGAAAAGATGTATTTCAGTTTCCAACTCTTAGTTCACATTCTATCCCAGAGGGAAGCAAGGACAGGAAATGAAGGCAGGAACCTGGAGGCAGGAGCTGGCACAGAAGCCATGGGTTAAGTGCTGCTTACTGGCTTTCTCACCTTTGACTTGCTTATCTGCTTGTTTATGTAACCTAGGAACACTTGCCCAGCGTTGGCACAGCCTCCCACATCAATCATTAATCAAGAAAATGGCAGATAACTTTGACTATAAACCAAGCTTACAGAGGCATTTTCTCAGTCTTTTCTTCCAATGTGATTCTAACTTGTGAGACAACAAACAAGCCACCACACACCTGCAGTAAGAAGCTAAAAAACTGTAAATATTTTAATAAATGCCAAGTCTTCTTTGGAAACATAGAAATGAAAAACAAACAAACAAACAAAAAATCAGAACCCAGCCAGGGTGGTGGGTTATTCTTATAATCTCAGCACCTGTGAGGTATAGGTAGGAGAATTGTCTTAAAGAAAAGCAGCCTGATTTGGAATTTACCAGTTCCAAACTAAGTAGTAAGATCATACTTCAAAAAACAACAACAAGCGGCTGGAGAGATGGCTCAGCGGTTAAGAGCACTGACTGTTCTTCCAGAGGACCTGAGTTCGATTCCCAGCATCCACATAAGATCTGACGCCCTTACACAGTTATATATGCAGGAAAAACACCAATTCACATTAAAAAAAAGTCAGGTGCTGGTGTCCCACATCTTTAACCCCAGAACTGGGAGGCTGAGGCAGGTGGATCCTTGAGTTGGAGCTCAACCTGGAGAGTGCTTTCTAGAACAGCCAGGACTACCTGTCTTGAAAAACCAAACCAAACCAAAACCACACACACCCACACCCACACCCCCCTACACACACACACGTAAAGAAAAAAAGAAAGAAAAGAAAAAAGAAAAGGCAAACAACCAATCAAAACCAAGCTGGGCACAGTGGTGCAGAATTGTAATCTCAGCACAGGGGAAGCAGAAACAGGAGGATATCTGTGAGTTGGAGGACAGCTTGGTCTATATGGAGAGACCCAGTCTCAAAACATACTCCCCAAAACAACAATAAAATCAACAACAACAAAACCAACAACAACAAAACCACCAAGCAGAACCCCCCAAATCAGCCAGTCATGTAAACATTTTCAGCTTCTTTATAAACAGGAAGTGCTGCCCACCTTTGGCCTGGACAGCCAGGGGTGTTAGGGGTGGGGGTTGGGGCTAGCCTCTGCTTTGGCCCGCTGCTGTCTGTGAGCCTCTTATGGCTGGACTGCAGAGACCATCAGCTCTGCAGACTCATCATATTCCCTGTGCCAGACAATTGTGGTTTGAATGTGGACTGTCCTCCAGGGGACCATGTATTTGGACACTCAATGGGTCCCCAGCTGTTAGTGCTGTTTGGAAAGGTTGTCAGCCTCCTGGGAGGAAGTGAGTTGCTGTATCCTTACAGGTTCCAGGCTCAGCAACTTTGACCAGAACATTCTGTTCTTTTGGTCAGAGAAGATTTAAGAAACCATATTGCAAGCTTTTCTCATCACAGCGAAGGGCTGAGCCCTCTAGGCCTGCCAGCCAAAATAAAACCTTCCTCCTTTAAAAATTAAAAAAAAAAAAATTTAAAAAGATTATTTATTTAGCTGCATGGTATAGGCCTTTAATCCCAGCACTTGGGAGGCAGTTGAGTCTCTGAGTTTGAGGCCAGTCTAGTCAACAGAGTGAGTTCCAGGACAGCCAGGGCTACACAGAGAAACCCTGTCTCAAAACACCTCCCATAAAGATTATTTATTTTATGTTTATGAATGCTTGCACAGTATGTATATGTATCACCTGTGTCCTGGGAGGCCAGAAGAGGGTGTCAGATTCCCTGGACCTGGAGTAACAGACAGACAGTTGTGAGATGCCATGTTGATGCTAGAAATTGAATCCAGGTCCTTTGCAAAACCAGTAAGCACTCAAGTACTCCTAACCACTGAGCTATCCCTTCAGCTCCCCCTCCCCCGCCCTCCGGATGTGTACGTGAATTTCCCACTCAGGCCACAAGAGGGCACTGGATCCCTTATCCCTTGGTGTGCCACAAACTATCTCTCCAGAACCCTCTGCTTCCTCCTTTTCTTTCTTTACCTTTATCTTTATCTTTTCTTCTTTCCCTTTTCTCTTTTCTTTTTTTGAGACAAGGGTTTCTTTGTGTAGCCCTGAGTATCCAGGAACTCATTCTGTAAACCAGGCTGGCCTGTTGGGAGCCAAAGTCAACTTAGCCATATATTTTTTTTTTTATAAAACCTTATTTATGGGGCTGGAGAGATGGCTCAGCGGTTAAGAGCACCGTCTGCTCTTCCAGAGGACCCGGGTTCGATTCCCAGCACCCACATGGCAGCTAACAACTGTCTGTAGTTCCACTTCCATGCAAACACCAAGGCAAATAAATAAATGAATAATAAATAAAGTTTTAAAAAAAAAAAAATAAAAAAAAATAAAACCTTATTTATTTATTTATTTGTCTTGGTGTTTGCCTGGAACTGGAACTACAGACAGTTGTTAGCTGCCATGTGGGTGCTGGGAATCGAACCCGGGTCCTCTGGAAGAGCAGACAGTGCTCTTAACCGCTGAGCCATCTCTCCCGCCCAACTTAGCCTCATTTTATAAGTTAGCTTCTACAGCTAGCCAGCAGCCTATACTCTAGATAGCCAAATACCAGAGACTACAGACCCTTATTGTTAAGCTAAACCATGACTTCAGGCTTTCTCTTTGACCTTCTCAGATCAGCAAGGTGAACTTCCCCAGACCCTCAACTGATAACAGATAAATTTCTATATCAATTCTACCCTGTCTGTTACTTCCCCTCACATTCTTTTGAACATCCCACCCCTTTCCTCCCAGCTACCTGCCATCAGAGATTCTGTATAAATATTGGCTGTAATAATAAAGCTTAGGAGGATTTGAACAGAGAGATTTGTCTTGGCCTTCCGTTCCTTGTGTTCCTGCCTTCCAATTGCTTCCTTCCCAGGTCTAGGTCCATGCTGAAGACCCTGCTGGTCGGGGAAACTGGCCTTTGTTGTAGAATATTATTTTAACGTGTGTTATTTTTGTTTATGTTGCATTTGTTTAACTCTGGGAAGCTGAGTTACTTTGCCAGTCTAAAACACCTGACAGTCTAATAAAGAGCTGAATGGCCAATAGTGAGGCAGGAGAAAAGATAGGTGGAGCTGGCAGACAGAGAGAATAAATAGAAGGAGAAATCTGGGGAGGAGTAGGGGGATGGGGGATGAGAAAAGAAGTAGCCAGAGAAGAAAGAGAACACTGGGGCCAGCCACCTAACTACACAGAAAGCAATGGAGTAAGAATGAAAGTTTATAGAAATAAGAAAAGGGGGGCTGGAGCGATGGCTCAGTGGTTAAGAGCACCGTCTGCTCTTCCAGAGGACCTGGGTTCGATTCCCAGCACCCACATGGCAGCTAACAACTGTCTGTAGTTCCAGTTCCAGGCAAACACCAAGGTAAATAAATAAATAAATAAATAAATAAAGTTAAAAAAAAAAAAAAAGAAATAAGAAAAGGTAAAAGCCCAGAGGCAAAAGACAGACAGGCTAAGTTAAGGAAATCTGACTAGAAGCAAGCCAAGCTAAGGCCAGGCATTTATAATAATAAACCTCTGTGTGTGATTTATTTGGGAGCTGGGTGGCAGGTCTCCCAAAAGAGCAAAGACAAACAACTACAGGCCTGTCTCTGGCCCCTGGTGCTAGGATTAAAGATGTGTACCACCACCACCTGGCTCTGCCTCCTCCTTAATATGCTTTTTCTTTTGGTGTCCTTTGAGAGCAATGGAAAAAATAAACAACATAGCAGCTTTTGATGCAAGTTCATATCCTTCACTCTGGCATCCAAAGTCATTTCTATTCCCATGATGACACTGGCTACAAAAAGCACACACCATATACAAGCTGTGCCCTGATAAAAACATCCCAATTACTCCTGTGCAAAGACAGGATATGGGTCACTTTTCCTGTTGTACAAACAGGGAAACTGAGGCATGGACAGATGAAGTAGTTGGCAGTGAGTCAAGTAGTTCCAACAGCCGGAAGACAATGTGTCTACCTTGTTTCCCGCCCCCTGTGGATGTCAAGTCCACACAGTGACTTAGCCCTGCCCTTTCCCCTGGCCTCTCCAGCAGCTTCAGATAGTTCAGGAGTACCTGACCATTTTACAGACCAGGGAGCACATCACCATAGAGATGCAGAGAACGTTCTAGAATGTTCTATCTCTATCCTCTAGGAGCCATTTTTCTCTTAGGTGTGGGAATTTTATCCGGTGTAGATATGGAACTTCTGAGTCTCAAGACCTCTGCCATGTGACAGGAGGATGTCATGTTAATAGCAGTCCCTGGGGATGCTGGTAAGTTGACAGGTTTGGGGTCCTCTGGCCTGTAATTGGGGCTTCCTAAAAGACCAGACAGGGAATTCAGGCACAGCTCCATCCCACTGGCATCCAGGAGCCTTTGGGTAGAGGAAATACTAACTTATCTCAAAGTGCTGTGCTGAGCAGTCAGCAGTGAGCTGTGCCCTGCTTTGGATTTACCATCTTCAGGGAGACAGGAAGTCATCCTCCGGCAGCCCAGGAGGTGCTAAGACAGGCACAGACAGGAGGGAGAGAACCAGGATCATGGAAGGTTCCAGGTTCCACCTGGAGTGCTGTGTAGGCTGAGCTCAGTGAGAGAGGTCTGCTGTTGATCTAAAACTACCTGAGAGATAAACCTCTGGGCGTGTCTGGGAGGGAGTTTCTGCAGTTGGCTAATTGAGGTGGGAAGACCTGCCTTAACTGTGGGTGACAGCATGGGTTGGTCCTTAATGGAATACACAGGAGGAATCGGGCAGAGCACCAGTATCCCTCTCTTTCTGCCTCTTGACTGTAGATGCAACGTGACCAGCTGCCTCAGGTCACAACACTGTGCTGTGATGTGTGTGGATGATGGTCAGGATCATGGACAACCCCTAAAGCATTGCCATGGAGGATGTGGCCACTGGGGGTGTGTAAGGCTTACACATAACAGTTAGGACAAGAGGGAGTCACCTTAGGATTTCAGTCCTTAGGATTGTGAGCCAAGATAACAGCCCCTATCTTTTTTGAGGGTTGGGGAATAGGGGCAGGGCTTCTCTGGGTAGCTCTGGCTGACCTGGAACTTGCTCTGTAGACCAGGCTGAACTTAAACTCACAGAGATCTGGCATGTGCCAGCACTGCCTGGTAAAACCTCCCCTTTTAAAGTTGCTTTTTGTCAGAGATTTTTTTTTTTTTTTTTTTTCTAGAGCTGAGGACCGAACCCAGGGCCTTGTGCTTGCTAGGCAAACACTCTACCACTGAGCTAAATCCCCACCCCACCCCCCTTTTTTAAAACCTCCCCTTTTAAAGTTGCTTTTTGCAGAGATTTTTTTCACTGAACAAAGTAATTCAGAAGAGGAAGTGAGGTGAGTCCTCCAGGAACTTCTGTGTGGACTGGAAATTCAGAGGCAAGAAGAGGTGGAATACATAGCGTTTTATGGCTCTTATTTAAAATTACACTTATTTGTGTATGTGTGTAGGTACACATGAGCTACAGCATGCATGGATAGATGTCGGAGAATGACTGACATCCATCCACGTCAGGTAGTTACCATGAGAGGTATCATAACTTCTGTCATGAGAGTTACTTCTGTCCTTCCACCAGGTGGGTCCTGGGAAGCAAACTCAGACACCAGGCTTGGCAGCAAGGGTCTTTACCCCCTGGGCCATTTCAATGGTCTTGTCTATCTTTTGAGATAGAACCCTCACTATGTAGCCTTGGCTAGCCTGGAACTCACTATGTAGCCCAGGCTGGCCTTGGATGCGTAGAAATCCTCCTGCCACAGCTTCTTGAGTTTTGGGATTACAGGTGTGGGTTATCACATCTAATTCTTAGACATTTTTTAAAATGATTTTTTGTTAGCCTGGAGGATTTATTAAAACAAACAAACAAGATTTTATTAGAGCACCATGCCAATTGGATCTGGCAAGCATCTGGTGAGGCCTGGCCCTTGTTACCAGGTAGACAAAGCAAGTGTTGCTATCTGGCAAAGCCTCTTTGATTATCCCTTATCAAGCTAAGAAGAATCAATTTGTTTGTGAATCCAGTCATCTCCCAGAGGCCTCAACTGCAGACATCACTGAAGTAAGGCTGTGGGGTTTCAATCTCCACGAATATTTGGAGGAGACATACATTCAGACCTATAAGGGGGCTTCCCATGAAGAACTGTCCCAAAAGATGGTGGAGGCGGAGCACCCATGGCCTGTAGTTGGCATCTGAGGAACAGAGGAGGCCCTAGTGTAGCTCAAGTCTGAGTCTGTGTGTCCAGGAGCTTGCTCTGATAGGGAAAGTTCCAGCCTATGATTCGTGCATGCATGTGTGTGTGTGTGTGTGTGTGTGTGTGTGTGTGTGTGTGTGTGTGTGTGATGTCACTAGGAAAAGACTTTTTGACTCACCTCAGGTTCTACTCAGACTCCCCTGGCTTGGATGAGCCCATCACAGAGGGAGGCAGCTGTTTTTCTTAGCCACCAATTCAAACATTAGTTTCATCTCACAGTCTCAGCAGAAATGATGTTGAACTATGTTCCTGATCACTAAGAGGCTGCCAGGCTGACACAGATTCCACCCACACAGTGCAGCTGGGCCTTGTGGGAAAAAAAAGCAAAGTTTTGCCGTGTCTGTTCACATACTAGGCTGGGCCTTCCTTACCAGGGAAGAAAGGTCCAGTGCACTCTGGGAAGCTTCCCAGACTCCAGTGAACACAGGCAGTCTTTCCTAGAACCCACGGATCTCTTGGTCTGAGTGTTCTTACTGGAGTCCTGTCAGCCCCTGGAAGTTCAGGTGCCCGCCTCAGACAGGCCACAGGAGCTGGGGTCCCTCCCAACTCCCTCCTGACATTTATGAGGTGCTGCTGAGGAGGGCAGCCCCAAATCCCGAAGGAATGTTAATTGGCTAAAGCTGTTGCTTGGGCCCCAGCTTCACCGACCTTGTGTTTTCACAGGAGCCAGGGCTGAGTGAGCCGGAGGTGGGGAGGGGTTATAGATGGGGGAAGGTTTCACAGATGGCAGGTAGGACCCTCCTCTCAGGCCCAGGCTGAGGAGGACCTGGACAGGGATTAAAGCACAGAGATCAAAAGCAAGGTTCTGGTGTCTGGTTCAAGACCATCTCTGCCCTGTTTGGCTTCATAATCCCAAGTAGGCATGTCTCATGTTTCCTGAAGGGCACTTGCCTTTCCGAGCTGTTCTGAGAGGAAAAGGAGGAACCAGGACATGGAATGAACTAGTCTCAGAAAAGGTGGGGACTAGGTCAAGTTTGAAGACATCCTGGGAGTGAGCTGTACCTGGCCAGGACACTCCAAAGAGTCTGTCTTGACACTTACATAAAGAAGCCAGACCAGAGGCCAGGAGCCCCAGGGCATCAGAATCTAGCCTGAGGCCAGTGGGGCTCTTGAGGTGTAACTGTATTGGAAACTCTGGTGTCTTGAGGAAGTCTACTCCCGAACCTAAGAGAAGAGTGTAGGGTTAGAGAGATCCAATGGGGAGGCTTAAAGTGTGTGTGGGCTCCTCACCAGCTCACAGCAGGACACACCTGAAGTCAGAGCGCCATAGGCCTCACTCAGGGTGCCGTACAGCACACCACTAATCCCAGTACTCGGAAGGTAGAGGCAGGGGGATCCATGAGTTCTAGGTTAGTGAGATATTATCTCAAAAAACAAAGACACAAACTGGGCCTCAGTTGGTAGATTGCTTCTCTAGCATGGATAAAAGATTGGATAAGATTCCCAGTTTGGAACAAACAAAGCTTGATGATGATGCACACCTGTAACCCCCGCATTTAGGAGGCAGGGAGGAGGATCTGAAACTTCATGACATTCTTGGGTACATTCCAGACTAGTGTGGGATACATGAGAACATGAGAGTCTCAAACAGAAAATTCTTAACTCAAACTCTTCAGGTCAGAAAAACTTTGTTTCTTTTCCTTGAGACAAGAATTTCTCTATGTAACCCTGGCTGTCCTGGAACTCTCTAGACACTGGAATTAAAGATGTGCACCACCACCACCACCCAGAAAAATAAACGTTCTTAAACCACCAGAGGTGTCACACATGGGTGTTTTGCTTGTTTATATGTCTGTGTACCACATGAGTGCTTAGGGTCCAGGGAGGCCCAAGAGGGGGTCAGAGCCCCTAGGACTGAACTTAGTGTCTGATGTGAGTACCAGGAACCAAACCCAAGTCCTCTGGAAGAGCAGTACTCTTAACTGCTGACCTATCTCTTCACCCCAACCACATTTATTTATTTCAGACAGAGTTTTGTTATGTATCACACAATAGCCTTGAACTCAAGATGTAGCTAAGGATGGCCTTGAACTTAAGGGCAATCCTTCTTCCTCAGATTCTTCCTGGGGATTATAGGCAAGCACTATCACATGTAGGTAAGAACTATAGTCTTTTTTTTTTTTTTTAACTTTATTTATTTGCCTTAGTGTTTGCCTGAAAGTGGGAACTGGAACTACAGACAGTTGTTAGCTGCCATGTGGATGCTGGGAATTGAACTCAGGTCCTCTGAAAGAGCAGTCAGTGCTCTTAACCGCTGAGCCATCTCTCCAGTCCCATCTTTCTTTCTTTTTTCTTTCTCTTTTTCTTTCTTTTTTCTTTTAAAGATTTATTATGTATACAATGTTCTGTCTGCAGGCCAAAAGAGGGCACCAGGTCTCTTTTTATAGGTGATTGTGAGCCACCATGTGGTTGCTAAGAATTGAACTCAGGACCTCTGGAAGATCAGTCAGTGATCTTAACTGAGCCATCTCTCTAGCCCAAGAACTGAATTCTTAAGAGCTTTTCCACTGATAGGGAGAGTGGCTTTGAGCAAGTGACTCTCCCTCCTTG
>PVIH01002150.1:0-201370 GCA_004025045.1 Sigmodon hispidus
ATAAGGATATACAGGGATGGAAAAAAATTCAGAGGGAAAGCTGAACACAAAGTAAATATATGTGTAGCAATCTTATTTGCATTATCACCCTTGATAAGTCATGCTTATGATTTTTATCTTCTTTATAGTTATTGTTAACTTTTCAGCATTTTAAATTCATTTTACTGTTTTTTTGATAAATACAAAATAAATAAAGAAGGAAAAAAAATAAAAATAAAATAAAAAGGGGGAGAAGAGAGAGAGGGTAACTTCAGTTGTAGTGGCCCAAAGGTCTTCCCATGTTGCTAGTCAATAAATAATATAGCCAATAGATAATTATCGGCAGTAGTAATGTATTGATTGTCCTGAGTAAGGCAGTGCTGTAAGTAGTCTCTACATTAACATAATTAAGTATTAGGTAAAATAGATGTTTTAAAAATCATCTTCATTTTAAAAAGAAGACTTTGGAATTACGAGATTAGGTAACTTTACAACATGGCATAAATTCATTATCATCAGTGGTATGGCCATTGGTAAGATACCCCCCTTCTGCTGCATTAAAGAGGGTAATATGGGGTGAATATGATCAGAGTATATTGTATAAATGAAAATATAATAAATCTGACTATGATGCTATTAACAAAAACCATTCCTAAATGGTCTTCAGGATTACAAAACCTTCTTCATTCATACATTGGAAAAGTCTATATCTTAAGTCATCAAAGCCATCCAGCACCTACAAAAATACAGCATTTGGAGGATATTTATTATCAAATTACAGGCACATGGTAAACAATTTAAGTTTTCTATAGACCTTCTTTGGAAAATATTGCAACAAAAGTCGGTACAATTCTGTGGTAACTAGAAAGTAACTGATTTACCTATGATAAAAAAAATACTCTGGACAATGACAATAAACTCTTAGCTTAAGGACCATGTTATCTACCATGTCTAGTAATCAATGAACAATCCCACAGGTACGTGAATAACAGCCAAACCCAGGAATACCTCAAACATTGGATGATCAGACAAATAACTAAAGGATAGTATTAAGAACAATTTAAGAGAAAAGCTTTACATGATGATATTATGAAATTGAAGAGAAGTGAAAAATCATGAGAAACTAATAAAAATTGTATGGATTACAAATACAATATTTAAAATGAAAATTATTTTTGTACATTAAGTGATATAATGGAGGTAAAGGAGCACAAAGCCTTATTAGTTACAGTTCTCTGGAGAAAGAAAATGATAAAATGAGTATAGACTAAAATTGATTATAGGCTTATACAATAGTCTTGATTTCCAGAAATAGCTGCTGTCACACTGGAGAGACAAAACCTCATAGCTGCTTAGTAAGTGAGGCTGGATGCCTCAACTATCCCAGTCCGTCACTGAAGGTAAGCTGAGTTATTGGATAGCTGCTGGTCTTCAGTCTATGTCAGATGTGAAAGAAGAAGGAAGTAGCCATCACAACAGGGCAGATGAACTTGTGAGCAGGATGGGAGAACTTGGTAGTCAGACATGAAGGCAAGATATTTCCTTTAGACCTCCTTGATCTGGGCTGTCACTGGAAGACATTGCCCATATTTACAGTGAGTCATCTTGCCTCAATTAACTGAGAAGAATGTTCCTCACAGATATTCCCAGAGGCTTGTCTTTTGGCTAATTCCAGATCCCACCATTGTCAGTGAGAGTGTAAACTTGTTCAGCCAGTATGAAATGCAGTATGGCGGCTCCTCAGAAAACTGAGAATCAATCTCCCAAAGGACCCAGCAATACCACTACTGGGCATATACCCTAAAGGACACACATTTGCACCCCAAAGACATTAGTTCTACTATGTTCACAGCAGCATTGTTCGAAATAGCAAGAACCTGGAAACAACCTAGATGCTCCTCAACTGAAGAATGGATTAACAAACTGTAGTATATCTACACAATGGAGTACTACTCAGCAGAAAAAAAAAAAAAAAAAAGCATTCTAAAATTTGCAGGCAAATGGATGGATTTGGAGAATATGCACCTGAAAGAGGTATCACAAGTCCAGATCCAGACAGTCTGACAATAGGGATTAACAATTACAGTCATTAAACCTAAGATCCCAACAGTAAGTTTTCTATTTGGTCGGCATACTCAATTTTGGCTTTTATTATTATATTTTCACAGATTTCTCATACACCTCCACTGACTGGTCTAGACTCTCTTACCTCCTTCCTGATGATCCACTCCCCACCCCAAATAGTACCATTTATGCTTCAAGAAATAGATAATCTTGAATTGACAGGAGATAAAACATATGGTACTTTTTTTTTTTTTCTCATTACTTTTTAAGTATTTTTCCTCCAATTCCCTTTCAGTCCCTTCTTCCAGAATGTAACAGGTCCCCTGGACCTCAGCACAACAGATGCCACTATGGAAGTTCTATTCAGGCTATGGAATCCAGTATATAGACAGCAATACCTGCCAATTGAGAACAAAGACTTAATCCACCAAAGTCCATAGCTCTAAGGCAAACAATAAATGTATTATCCTTGCCTTTTGGGTTCTATAGTTTCACTTCTTGGTAACTGTAGTTGCTGACAGATGTTTACCAACCCAGGATGTGGTTTTTATGTTTAACTCAGTCTCAGAAAGTTTTGGGATTGTACTGTAATCCCGAAGACCCAGTGTCCTGGCAAGTTGGCTAATAAAGGCTTTCTGTTAGTTTGAACCTATGTCCAAGTAGTCTGCTGTGGTGGGTACTCTGCAGCAAGTACAGAGTCCCCTTTCTACGACTGCCTTCATGCTACACACACACACACACACACACACACACACACACACACACACACACACACACACACACAGATAGAGAGTACCAACTGGGAATGAATTGTGCTTTTGAGACCTCCAAGACTGCCCCTAGTGACACACCTCTTCAAACACAGCCACACCTCCTAATCCTTCCCAAACTGTTCCACTAACTGGAAAATAAGCATTACTTTTTATGAGTCTGACCTCTCCTGTGCGCTGTTTCTCCTTTTTCCCCTCTGAATACCCTCTGTACCAACCCAGCCAGATCTCCAAGCCACAGGGTAGGGTCTATCTTGGATTAGGGGCTTGCTCCTGGCCAGTGCCAGTGAGAGCAGCGGGTGAGCAGGAATCTGAGAGACCAGGCGTCTGTACCGGGGCTGCTGCAGCCGGTTGTGGTGGTGCATGCTAGTAGGATTTGCTGAAGGAGGCAGAAGCAGGAGAGGTCCAAACTGAGCGGTCCTTCCTAACCACGCCACAGTTCAAAAAAGGGCGGGGCTCTTTCCTCTTCCAGGGCTCTTTCCAGTTTACCACGCCCTGCCCGGCTCCAGTTCCTTGACGACATCAGAGTTTACCTGGGTAGCTTCTGGTTTCCCGCTACATATGGGGACCATTCTCTCTCAGACAATCACAGTATGGAACATTATTTAAGTTTTCAGACTTGTGTAGCCAGCACTTTACCAAATAAGACATTTTTCTAGTGCCACTTCAACATTTTCAAATTTTGCCTTTAAAATTTTAGTTTTCTTTCTGAATTTCTCATATATGTTGATTTTTAAATTCAGATCCTGAATTATTTTTTTACTTCATTCATATGCTTTTTTTTGCATCCTCTTTGAAGTTACTGACCAGTTTTTAATTGAACATTTGAAATCTTCATTTGGCACGTTACCCATTTCAGCATGTTTGGATTTGGTATCTTTGGAGCTGTGGTCCTCTAGAGTTGCCTTGCCTCTCTGTGTTTCTCATGTTGAGACTTGTGCATCTGTTGGGATGGATATCTCTTCTAGTTTTATTTGGGAGTTTTCTCAGGGAGCTCTCACTTGATAACTCAGCCTCCAGTACCATTCAGAAAGTAGGAAATAAATTACCGTAATAGCAACAACACTGAATCAAGCCAGAAGAAAAATATGCTTTAAATCAAGTAAAGCCAATAACCATAGAAAGGGAATTGGCAAAAATAACATACAGCAAGCTATGAAGTTAAAAATTAGTGTAAAAGCAGAAGTCATAATTGACAAATCAGGGCTGAAATGGGTAAAAGAAAAGAAATTTAGCTTTAAAAAACAGAACACAGGAGAGTAATATTAGGAAGAGAGAGTAAAAAAGGCAAGAGATTAAAAAACCGAACAATAAAGGAAAAGTTGCACATAAAATAACACAAATAAAGTATAAAATAATGTCTTGACTGGTTATAAAAATAAAGAGCGCTGACTGTTCTTCTGGAGGACCTGAGTTCGATTTCCAGCATCTACATGGCAGCTAACAACTGTCTGTAATTCCAAGATCTGACACCTTTACACAGTTACACATGCAGGCAAAACACCAATTCATATAAAAATAAGTAAATAAATATTTTTTAAGAAAAGAAATAAAATAAGCATATGATAAAAGAAGAAAACATAAAGATTAAAAAAACAAACAAACACAAAAGCAATATATATATAAACACCTTTCCGAATCCACAGATGTTGGAACCTGCCAGGTGAAAGGCATTTGAAATGGAAGACTCTTCTGTTCCCTCCAGTTTAGATTGGTGCTGAGTCCAGACTGGCCACAGGTGCTTATACAGAGTTACAGCCATTTCAGGGGTCTTCCTTCTTTGGATCCCAGGATCTTTCGCATCACAGCTTCTGGATTTGTCAGGCTTTCATAAAATCTTAGAACTCCCCAATTTGTATCTTGGGGTGGCTAATGTCTCAGCCAATGCATGTATTTTGGGTGTGTGTTGGGGGAAGCAGGTGGAGCTCTGAGATCTGTTATTGGACAGTCCATCTCAGTGCATTGTGATCCTGTTTCAATATTACATACTGTGTGGGGAAAGGATGCTCTGCAGGTTGTCCACAGGAGCTGACCTAGTCCTATTGAAAACTACAGCAGAGATCAAGCTGTGATCTTCAAGTTGTCATCTGACTTCTGTATAGAACTATTAGTTTTTGCATTTATTCCACTTATGGCTCTCAGACTACACAACGAATAGTTAGCCAGATTGTTAGTTGTGCTCCTCACCAAAGAGGGCGGGGCCTCTGGCTACTGACCCCTTCAATGCCTTCCTTTCAGATTTTCTGGTTGACTAGTGCAACCATGTCTAGCCCTTTCCTAGATTCAAAACTGCATCATGAGAAATGTGTTATGGATGGTTCTGGGACTCCCAACTTGTAATTATTCTTGATGTTAGGCTGCACATAATCTCAGTTTTAGACAGTAGTTTTTCTTTCCAGATGGTGTTGATTCCTAGCCCTGCCCTCTTCTAGAGTACAGACCTGTCAAACTGGAGTTGCTGTTTTTCTAGAATTCTCAGTAGATTTAAGACTTGCAGTAACTGTGAGTTCATCCTATCAATGGGAGGAATGCTGGTCACTTCATCTGGGATGCTTGACTTTCTGTTTGGATGACATTCTATTTTCCTTCTCCTTGCTAAGACTTTTTGAAGACATATGCTGTACCCTGAGTTGCCCTGTTTTTCCATACTCTTCAGCTGTCTTAGTATCTCTTTGTGATTTTTTTTCCTCATTAGAAAACACTGTATTCTTTACTTTCCCAACACTTCTAACTAACTATGTTAATTAAGGTAGCTTCTAATCCACCATCTTAAAGTTTAAAGTGTGATTTTAAATATATTCTACTATATTCATAGATTGGCACCAACCCCAGTTTTTCATCAGGAAGACTTCATCCAGCAACTGATGGACACAGATGCAGAGACTCACAGGCAAACATTGGGGAACTCCTGGAAGAGAGGGAGGAAGGACTGTGAGAGCCAGGGAGGTCAAGTATACCACAAGAAAAACTATAGAAGCAACTAACTTGGGTCTACAGGAGCTCACAGAGTTGGAACTGCCAACCAGAGAGTATGCATGGGACTGACCTAGGTCCTCTGCACATGTGCTATGGTTGTGTAGCTTGATCTTCTTGTGGGACTCCTACCAGTGTGGACAGGGGCTGTCTCAACAATGTTACCTGCTTTGGGAACCCTTCTCTCCTGCTGGGTGGCCATGTCCAGTTTTAATAGGCGAGGAGGTACTTAATCTTACTGTAAGTTGATATGTCATGGCTGGCCAAAGTATATGGGAGGCCTGCCATTTTCTGATGAGAAAGAAAGAATGAATGGGAGGGGGTGAAGGGAGGTTGGAGAGAGGGACTGTAAAAATAAAAGGTGGGAGGGGAAACTGTGATCAGGCTGGAGTAAATTGATTAATTAATAAAAACAAAAACAAAACAATTTTCAAAGATCTAAAGGAAATACATCCTGAGATGAGAGATCTAGGGTATAGTTCAATGATACATGCCTGAGAGCATGTGTGAGGTCCTTGTTTTAATCCCCAGTATTATAACATAAACAAATTCCTAAAATACAAAATGGCATTTTACCAAATAAAAATACCAATAAAATGATAAAAGTTTTAATCTGGGCATTGTTGTTCATACCTATAAATGAAGATCCCCAAGATGTGCAAGAAGACTGGGAAATTATGGCTAGCTTGCACTATATAGTGAGATGGTGTTAGAGTGTGAACTTCTGTCCTGGGCTTTTCTCTGTTATTGCAATTAAACACTGTGATCAATGGCAACTTGGGAGGAAATGGCTTATTTGTTTTATTCTTCCATTTCACAGTCAATCACTGAGGGAAATCAAGGAAGGAATTCATCAGGAAAGGAACCTGGAGATAGGACCTGAAATGAAGACTGTAGAGAAACATTGCCTACTAGCTTACTTATCAAGCTCATGTTTAGCTACTTTTCTTATACCTCCCAGGACCACCTACTCCATGGGATGGGCCCTCTCATCAGTCATTCATTAAGACAATGTCCCGCAGATCTACCAAGGCTAATTTGATTATGACATTTTCTCAGTTAAGGTCTCTTCTTCTCAGATGGCTCCAGCTTGTGTCAAGTTGACAAAAACCTTGACTAACCAGACCAAGTAGGAGTTAAAAAAATAATATTAGAAAGAAGCCAGAAGAATATATGAAAAATAATAAGCTATACTCTCTTATTTTGATGAAAATATTTATATACAAATCCAAAAGGCTGAGTGAATTCTGGATAAAATGACTTGAAGAGCCCAACTAGACACATAGTAACCAAGCAGCCAGATGAAACAAACACTTCTTAGAATATTAAAATTTGAGTGAATATACAAAATTAAATTTACTTGAGTTCTAACAAGCAAATAAAGTGAACCAATAATTTAAGAACTCCCAGCAAGCAAAGTTTGGTGATATATGCCATCACTTGAAAAGTTGAGATAGAACTGGTATGAGTTCAGCCCCAATCTGGTCCATGTAATGAGAACCAGGCCAGTTAAAGCTACATGATAAGAGTCTGTCTATCTATCTATCTATCTATCTATCTATCTATCTATCTATCTACCTATCTATCATCTATCAGTCATATATTTATCTATAAATATAATTTCCTACAAATTTAATAGCTTCACTGTTATATTTTATTTAACAGTTAATATGATTCTTTATAAACTTCCCCCCCAAATAAAGTGCCTATGTTCTTCAATTATTCTATTATGTAAATGTTGCATACCCAAATATGATACCCAAAGCAGATAATGACAGCAGAAGAAAACTATAGCTGTTTTAGTGGTGGGCATCTAATGGAGAGACTCATAATGGGTCAAAGTGTTGAAAACAAATGATTATGTTTATACTTGACCCCAAACAAGACATCTATGTAATCTCCCCCTTTCAGTACATACGCACAAGACTCAGGGAACATTATTTAAGAGGGGACTGAATCGGAGGATGGGGAAGTGTGCTCTCAGACAGTGCCTTTGGCAAAACAATGTCCCAACGAACTCATTGAAACCATGGTGGCTCACATTATAATGGCTTACAACTGTCTGTAACTCCAGTTCTTTATGATACAGTACCTCCTTCTGACCTCCTTGGGCAAGAGGCACTCAAATTGAATGCATATATACATGCAATCTGGACACTGCATATACACCTAAAATAAAAAGGAAGTCTTAATAAAACATTGATGCCACATCATTTTGCATGGAGGTGGGGGCTCATGTTCTCGTGAGCCTTAGGTCGTGAGCAGTTAATAATTACTGAGGTATGGAAAGCAATTCAGTGTTATAACCAATGTTAAGTTGCATGTCCTGGAAAATAATCTCTCACTCATGTCCATGTAAGCAACCTTAAGTAAATTCAGTGGAACATGCACTTGTATGAAAATAGGAGGGAGCTGCTTGTTAAGGAAATGTTTCCATCAGGAAATAGAGAAGTGATGGAGTTGAAAATGACCCTAAATTTATTACTTACATTATGAAATTTTTAATGAAAAAATGGAACACCAAATGTTCAGTAGCAACATGTTAAAATGATCAACACCATTAGTTTCTTAAGAACATGTAAATCAAAACCACGTATCACTTCACACTCATTCAGCTGACTACAAAATGAAGGGCAGACAACTGGATGTGGAAAACTGAAGTGTCTTACATTGCTGGTAGGGAAAAAAAACCCTGGAGTAGAAATTTTACTGATATATAAACCAAAGAGTGGTGAAAATATGTGATCACAGGAGCTGTGTGAGTTCACAATAGGATTATTCATGATGGTCAACAAGCAAAAGAGTGAAATGCTCATAGCTGAACAAAGACAAAATGAAGTGTGGTGTAACCAACATGAATGCATCATTGTGCTATCAGCAGGGATGGGAAGACAGAACAAGATGCACATTTTAAAATTTAAATTAGATCAAGTTTTAGAACAAACAAAATTAGTGTATAGTTTTAAAAGAAGAACAGTGGTTGCTTATGATAGTAGGGTCGGGAGTAGAGTGATCTGATTACACAAAGTTCAATGAAGCTTTTGGGGGTAAGAAGAATATGTCACATTGTGATAGAAAGAAGTTGTGCAAGCCCAAAGATGGACACATTTGGCAAAGCTCATCAAATTGTTCTCGTAAATCAGTATATTTGTTTGTACATTATCCTTAATAAAGTTGGCAAAATTGAAATTATGTAAAACAAGACTATATTTAATTATGTATTTAGCTGTACACACATTATTTCACTTATAAGTTGTTAAATCACAAAATATGAAAATAAAGGCCATCTTTAATTACTTTTGAAATTCCCAAGACTGTGATTGGCATCAAGACAAACATGAATCCTAAAATTCATCTAGAGATAATGTTTTGCTCATAGTCCCTTCATTATCACTCTGGAAAAGAATCCATTGCCCTCATTCACTTCATAGAGCATGGGTTGTGATATATGCATCCTGTACTTCATTTATTATATGATATATGCAATACTGTACTTCAAAGAATTTATTTCCTTGTTGAGGAAACATATGTGAGCAGGTGAATTTGAGCATAGCGTTACAAGAGTAAAAGTATTAGAATAGGGCAAGGTGCTGAGGAGAAGATAGTCTCATTGGAGAAGACAGAAAAGGATTGCCAAAGCATCCTGTGACTAAGATCTTAAAAAGGAGTCACAATTTCTTTCTTTCTTTCTGTTACAGATGAAATTAAAGTGCAATTGCTGCTCTTTAGAGGACTTGTATTCAGTTCCCAACACCTATACCACGTTCCTACACCTACACAGTTTCCAGGACATCTGACATCCTCTTCCAGGCTCTGTGGGTGGCCACATGCAGACAATATGCACACATACCATTCTTTTTAAAGGAAGAATGAGACACCATAAGGATCAGTGTTTGTAAAACACTTAACCATGAAAATCAATGATGCTTTCAAAAGAAGAAAAGTTTTGGGCCAGCTAGAGGACAGGGTACATGGGAAAGGAGGAAGAGGAAGGGAGGTGTAGCTGAGTTTGGGGGATCTTGATAATCAGTGTGTAGTCAAGCAAATCCCTTTTCAGCATTTAAAGTGTGCTGTTGTGGTTTAATTTTACACTGGTTCTCTGATCAATGTGTATCTCAGCTTTCTGGCCTCCATTTCTACAACATGTTAGCATTAGTGTGTGACATTGTCTCTGAGAAATTTTTATTTTTAAGTATAAAGATAATTAAAAAATATTTTAAAGATATTGGCATAAATACACCATAATATTGACATCTACCTCATTTATTTAAAATGTATGACATGTCTAAAGATGTAGGAAGTTATCTGTGACAAGACAAGACACCAGATGATCTACCTGTAAAGGTTTTTAAAATTATTATATATAGAATAGACAGTATTCTATATATATAATATATAAGATGAGATAACATGAAAACTTGAAATAGGAGAGCTAAGTTAAAGCTAGACACTGAGGCTTTGGAATAATTCATAGGGGACCACACATAAACTCCTCTCAGGTTATTTGAGCCTGTGATAACCTTTGACTCATATCCTTCTTAGGGGAGATAAATAAATCCACTGGCCATGCTCACTGGAAATACTGTCTACACTGTGCAGTAACTTTTTAGGGATTGTTTCCTGGAAGTAGAGTGAGCTAGAGTGACCGAGTTCAGTAGGAATAGCAGAGACCAGATGATTTAAGACTTGAAAATGTGTTTTTTGTTTGTATGTTTTTAATTTCCCAAGCATTAAACAGACTAAATATTTTGTCTTGGTAGTTACCTTATTCAGTGTTTAATCAGATCTGCCATTTTTCCTTTTTTTATTCCTCTATTGCTCATGTAAATCTCCAGATAACATGCTGGGTGATTTAATACACTGCTAAACTAAAGCTTTTTCTGGAGCTCTTATTTGGCACTGCACTGGGTGTTTGTGGAAAGGTGTCCCCTTCTGATTCTCACCTAAAGCTGGAGACCTCCATTTAACTGCTGTGGTCTCATCGCCTTGCAAAATGACTGATATAGTGTCACAGACAATCCAATGCTCGCCCAGTAGCCATTTTAGTTTAAGGGTGTGAGGTTTGGCAAGCAGCATTGCTCAATAGTGTAATAATGGGCAGAGATCCCTACCTGGATGTGAAAGGAAATGGTCTATTTTCCAAGAGGCACGTGAAATGGGTGTGTACACTATAGCAGTAGGATAGAGCAAAGCCTTATGAAATAACCCACCATTACCTATATTCCTGAAAATGACCAGTACATTTCAGGGTTTCTAAAGCCTGTACTCTGTTTCTGAGAGGATAGAGGAAAAATTACTAATTTTAGTTGTTTTCTCTGGCTATTGATTTATGATGTTTTTGTTATCATTTATGGTTATTCTGGTCAAAGTTATTTTGGTTGCAACAATCAGAATGCCATATGAGCTTGTTCAAAACTTATAAAATCAAATGTCAGGAGGAAAGCAGAAGTAGGCTTTGGGCAAGATGGAAATAGGAAGGAAAGGCTGCTCTGCAGCCCTGGGTTGACTAATGTCACCTAGCACTGGATCTGTTCTTGTTCTTCAACATGCTGTCTTCCTGGAGTTGCACATAATGAGACCCTTCCTGTATGTGCACATTCTGAGATTGTTCCCAGACTTGACATACAATCTGAATCCTTTCCAGAGTAGCATAAAATCTCATTCTTCCTGGACTTGATTATTCCCAGGTTTTCCTACAATCTCAAACCACTATCATTCTATCTTGTCTTTTTCTGTAAAACAGCCTCCATGCTGTACATTTTAGTAATTAAGTCTGTCAAGGGAAATAATTGGTCATACTTATTTATGTTTAATCAAGATCTTTGTACCTGGTGACATCACAGCTTCCTCATCTGTATAAAACATGGTGTCTCTTGAATGTCTGAGTCTGATTATGTGGTCTACAGTTCATTCAACTTGGACTGTGGACAGAAAAGGAAACGGTAGGCTTGTCTGATGTAAGAGTAGCTGATAATATTAAATTTGAACACCCTGATTTTCACTAGAAAACAGTGAATACCTTCTCTATGCAGCAGTCCTTAGTAACTTGGTAAATTTGGAAGAACAAGTAGCAGCAAGGTGGAAAATCTATGCTCTTTAAGGTCTGTCCTGGCCACATCACTTTGGTTTTCCTTGAATAAGTTTATATGTTGCCCCTTATATGGCCAGCTTAGTCTTCCGATGGTCTGTGTTCTCAACACCCTTCCTCATGCTAATAATGCACAAACGTTGTGACAAACTAATTGTTTGATTTTCCTTCCATTCTTCCTTAAAGAAACCACCCAATCCTACTAGACTCTGCCTCTACTTTTCAGAATTTGTTACTGTAATACCATTTCTTCATTGTTTACCTTGCAGAGCATTCCCAAGCTAATTAGCAGCCTATTTTGTTGAAGAGTTGAGGTCCCATATTGCGTATAAGTGAACATTTGGCTTAATTTTTTTCAGTGAGTGAGATTCAAAGAGAGAGACTTTATGCTTTACCATCCCTTCCTTTCCAGTTCATGTTCCACAAGAAGGTATTCTATGTAGCACAAGAAATTGGCTACATGAATGTTATTCTCCAGTGATTCTTAGAGCAGGTAAGAAAGGTAGACTTTTGTTCCTTCATGTAGGTACTTTAGCAAATGGAGCAAATAGCCCACCAGAGAGAAATTGTCACTTTCACTGATTTATCAACACTCTCCTCAAAATCACAGTACCTGAGCCATGTGTCTAGTACTTCATATGTGTGTGTGTGTCGCAGGAGAAGCCAGAGTGGGGAGCTTTTTGCAACTTCCATACAAATCAGGGGCACAGCCAAGGTCACACAGAAGGGAATTTCAGGATGCTGAAAATATGTTCTATCCAATGCAGTAAGCAATAACAGCATTCGACACAGGTTCTCCAGCATCCCAGCCTGCTTTGCTTAAGCCTAGAGCAGCTTCGGGTCCACTGGGAAATGTGTATTATGCCTGGGTTAATTTGCTGATTAATCTCTAGTCAGTGGTTTGTGCTTTCCCCAGATGGCCAATTAAAATTTACAACTGGCAGAACAGTGTCCTGTTGGCAGGCTGCTGAGGGGCTGAAGCTGGAGGCAGTGACAGAAGGCTTGAGTTTTGCCTTGTTTTCCCCTCCCCTTTTCTTTATTTCTCTCTCTTGCTCTTTTTAAAGCTGCTGGATTTATTCGGAGGAAAGTGTAAGCCGGCCTTGTGCGGTAAGTGTGAGATGTGTGGTGTAGTTTACAACTCGGCTGCTATTTACTCTCCAGGACTCTCAGGGCCCCTCCAGTATTCCAGGCATCAACGGTTTTACCCACAGCAAATATAGCTGACAAAATCAGCCAGGGGGCACAACTGATTTAACAGCTTCTGAAATGTAATAGCCTTTTTTTTTTTTCCTCCTCCTGATTTGCAGTCCCCATGGATTGATGGTCTAATATCATTCACTTCCTCACAAATATATAAAACATTTACAGTTGTTTGCGTAAATCAAAGACAAAATGCTGTTGTGTGAAGCTGATAATAAGTAATGTTGTGATATATATAAAAGATAACATACTTTTACTGCGGTAGCCCCCAAATTAACTGTTACTTTTTGCTTAGCATTCTATACAAATGGCATTGTATACACATCTGAATAAAACATACAACAGGGAATTTAATTAGAGAAATGCAATTTGAAATAATTCTTTATTTTATAGTGAAATATTTACCATGCGTTTCAAATATGCACAATTCATCAGAATTGGTAATTCCAAAGGAAATTTTTAATCAAGTTCCACTGATCCTTAAATAAGCCAAGCATGGCAGTGATGTATGGTATTAAAACAGTTTATTGTTTTCACTAACTGTCAAGAACAGTTGCCAAAACAAAAGAAAATAAATGTATTCCTAGATGGCAAAAGATTATAGTAAATTGAATATTGTCTATTGATGGAGAACAATTAAAGATTCAAAAGTACAACTCAAATTAAATTGATAGGAAGAGAAAGCACTGCATAAAGATATTTTTGAATAAAGTGTATAGAATTTGTATTCTGCTTTTATGAGCGGCATGTTTTAAAATGTTTATACAGTGGACAAGCATGAGTTTCCATCAGATTCCAAGAATGCACCAGGAATTTCCATGTGGCACTCTGTGAACCTATAATACTGTATACCACAACAAATATGTAATTGTTAGTTTTTTTCTTTTTACTTAAATGAAATTTACACTTAAGAGGGTGTTCTAGCTAAGTTTCTATTGCTGTGATAAAGACCTTGACCAAAAGCAATTTGGGAAAAAAAGGATTTATTTGGTGTATATGTTCTGATTACAGTCTATCACCAAAGAAAGCCAAGGCAGGAGCTCAATCAGGGCAGGACCTGATGGTAGAACTTGAAGTAGTAACAATGGGGTAATGATGCATAAGGTTGTACTCTCTGGGATCCTGTTTAGCTACCTTTCTTATCCCTCCGGGATCATCTACCTGGGCTGGAACCACCCACAGTGGGATGGGTCCTCCTACATCAATCTTTATGACCCTCACTCAACTTGCTTCTAATCTGATGGAGACATTTTCTCAGTTGAGATTCCTTCTTCTCAAATGACGCCAGCATGAATCAAGTTGACAAACAAACAAAAAACAAACAAAAAGAATTAGGTAGTTCAGAGGCATTGTATATTCCTATGGACAATGAGTGACCCCGGTCATGCTCTGCTTTAAGCACAGATTCTACCTGCATACAGTGAATATTCTAGAGCTGTTTGTATGTTACATCAGTTTCTCACAATAGTCAGGAAAATTTCAAAGCATTATAAGTTGATCTTCAGTCAAATGAAAATTCTTGAAGCATTATAATAGGTGTTTCCCCCAGGTGGTTGTCCTACAGTTGTCCTTGTCTAGGAAATCACAATGTCACTCCTATGTGGCAGATATTTTTGTATTAACCTTCTTTAATGCCGCAGTGTTATCATCGCTGTGTCTGCTAAAATGTATGCAGAAATTAATGTGTATTCTTAATTGTAGCTGTCCTTTGTAGAAATCAGCTGACACTATTCTATAAAGCTAAATTTTCACTTTGTGGGACTTTAGTTCAGCTTACAAGGAATCAACCAAAAACATAAAATGGGAGATTTGGAAACAAGAAAGAATTGCTAAAGCAATATTTAGTTTTGTAGTAATTTTTTTGTTATATAATCACATGTACTACAAATAGAATACAAATTTTCTTGAGATAAATATTTCACCAATTAAATAAATACCATTATGAAGTGAATGGGCTGCATCCAACTAGTTACATTTAATTTATGGCTGGGATCAGATTCAATGGTCATATGGGATCCAAGAGAGAGGCTGTTCAATGCCTAACTTGGAAGTATTGCATTGGGAACTGTGTCTTGATGAAATAGGCTGCTGGCAATGATACTAATATTGTATCAAAGAAGTTGTATTATATACTATGGGAACTTAGGTGGAGCTTGATATTAAGAAACATAAGATCTATAAATACAAATTATTGTAAAACAAAGAGAATATGATCACTGCCAAGGACAAGCAACCATATGCAGTACTCACTAGAAAATGTCTGACTTCAGCTGGAAGAATTGGAAATGCTGCTTGGGGTGACAAGTCCCAAGGAATATAGAGAAATTTGTCAGAGGAACGAGAGAAAAAGGGCTTTACAGAAGAGGGGAATTATATGAGCAGGTAGAAAAATATTAATTCGGTTCCAGGAATAGAAATTGATGAAAAGGATGATAAGCGTGTGTGGGTATGGGTACAAATTGAGACTGGAAAGGTCAGTTGATAGATTTGGTAAGTTAGAGATGTGAAAATTTGTATTGAGTTTTTGATCAGTGCAGAATCCTCAAAGTTGTACAAGGAAGGCTTTCTAATCATCTCTTGTGTTTAAGCATGAATGAGACCCGGAAGTCTGACAGAAGAAAGGGAAGCTGAAACTATTATAGGAGTTTAAACAGAAGGTATAAAGGAAAGAGAAGAAGAGTGAACTGAAAAATCAAGGAGATAAGACAGGATGGTGATCAGAGCTTTTCTTGGTTGGGGATGAAATGAATGTTAAGATCCAGAGATAAAGAAAAGTTACATTTATAGGGGAAGGAATACCAGCCTAGCTGGGTAGAGGAAGTTGTTCCTCATCAACTTACAATCTTACTGCCATGGTCATGAGATTATCGAAATGAATTCTTTTTTTCTTATGAATATAGATGTCTAAAATCTATATTCCCACTGCATTTCCTGTCCTAGTTTTTATCACCACTATGCAAAGGATTTTGGGACCATGGCTACAAAATGGCCATTAAAAGTGAACATCTGTCAAGTTTAAAATCTCTAGGTCATTCGTCCAGCACTTGGGCTCTCTCTCATCTCACTGGCTTATACAGTTTTTGTTACATTATTTCTGTTATTGCTACTCACAGAAAGACTATATTGTAAAACTGTCAGCAAAGGAAGGTGTATGTCAGATGGCATACTTAATAGGAAGAATTCCTTACAATTGACATTAAGTGTCTTCAGTTTTGTACTTACCATAATTCCTGAGCTAGTTGCTATGGTGTGACATGAGATGAGGCAACTTGAAAAGGTGTGTATTATAATAAGGACTTAGGTGTGTGTGTTGATGGGTGGGTGGGCGCAGGCACTCAAATGCTAAGACCACACACACTGTTAACTAGTAAGCCTCTCTGTATTAGTCACTCATACTGTGACAAAATGCTTTGACAAGAAAGAGTTAAGGGGGGAAGATTTGATTTTGTTTTTGCTTGCAGTTCAAAGGCACAGTCCATCATAGCACAAAAAAGCCTCTGTGTCAGGAGCTTAGCCACAGTCAGGAAGCAGAGTGGAAGGGAAGACAAAGAGGGAGGTGCAGAGGAGAGCGAGAGTCAGAGAGGGAGGGGAGGAGATTGAGAAGCAGAGAGCCCTTGCTGGGGAGGGAGGGGGGTATTACTGCTTATACAGCTTTCTCCTTTGTATCCAGCCCAGGACCCCATCCCAAGGAATAGCATTACTCTCAGTTAAAGTGGGGTCTTCCCACCACAACTAACCTATCTAGATTCCCTTGCACACATGCACAGAAGGTCATTTCTAGCTGAGTTGACTCACTATAAACCATCACAACAGCAAAAACAATAAAATAAAACAACAGAAGGAAAAACCCTTTAGTTTTATTTTCCCATATTTCAATGGCCTTATAAGTTGACAATGCATACTTATGTGATATAAATGAGTTTATTGTTGATCATGATATAGAAATTTATACAATTTTGTTTTTATT
Source organism: Sigmodon hispidus (assembly GCA_004025045.1). Lineage (NCBI taxonomy): Eukaryota > Metazoa > Chordata > Mammalia > Rodentia > Cricetidae > Sigmodon > Sigmodon hispidus. The sequence goes on from PVIH01002150.1 coordinate 17,042, forward strand.
ATCTCACAACTTATCCAGTCTTATAATTGAAAAACATTAAATTTTAGTGGAATTTATGATATTTATAACTACTCTAAATGCTCATTTACTAATGTGCCAATATTTTATTTCTTACTTTAGATTGCACCTACAGTTGGGAAAACTTAAAGGGACATTATGTAGAAAACTACGTCACAGGGCGAGTCCCTTAAATCTGTTTTCAGATGCTTCAGTGTTTGGCACCATAATCAGGAATACTTTGCCTACAAGCCTCAGACAGCTTTGTGGTTGGTTTTAGGCAAACTGCAAGTTGTCAGGTCTCAGCCACGTGCTGCTTTTTGTCAGGTGGAGTAGACTGAATGCAAGAGAGCAGTCTAGGGAAGCATGTTTTTGTTTTCCAGTTGAAAGGTCAGATTCAAAATCAGTGTGCAAGCTGCAGTCTTCTCCAGGCTCTCTGAGCATGAGAGAAATTTAAGTATTCATGAAATTGTAATTACACATACCAATCCCTTGTAGCAGACCTTACCTTAAAAGAGAGTTGGAAAAGTAAATTTTCCATCATTGCAAGAAAAAAAAAATCCTATCATATTCCAGTTATTTGCTATTAAATTTATATTATACAAATTTAATAAATATTTTAATTTGATCTGATAATTAACTGGCCCTAAAAGGCTGTTCTCTTCTTTCATGATCTCCGTGTAGGGAGAATAATTTTGAAGACACATTTCTAAGTTATTAACTGGTGAATTATATAAACCCTTAAGTAAATAAGGAAAATGTAAATATTAGATCTGAGCTCTAGTAGAAGGTGTGTCAGAGTACAGTAGATATTGTGGGGTAGACCACGCTTATTATCATGGTTTTTATTCTATTAATTGTGCCAGGCTGTTAATCATGCACTTAAGAAACACAGAGTGGGGTGAGTCCAGAGAAGATTTTTGCATAAATTTAAGTATGATTTTTTTTTTAATTGAAGGTCAGATTAACTTTTAGCTGCTTCATTGACCCATAACATCCAGCAAACAGTGCTTTCCAGGACTGCCAGTTTCATGGAAAGCAACAATATTTATACTCAGTACTTCTTGTAGTCAACCTAATCTAGCCCCCTGTCTTCCAAACCACACTATCCTATAGAGACATATGGTGGATTTAATAAAAATTTTACTTGGTAATAGTTTTATTCTACCCTAACAAGAAAATAAGAAATAAAACCATATATTTATCTACGCATACCAAAAACAAGTAAACAAATCTCTCTACCATGCTTCTGTCTCTTATACTAAGATCTCCTCCAGTGGTATAACTGAGAGGAACCAAAGTAATGTGTTAAAACACAATGCAGAAAGTGACAATTATGAGACCTCATGAAAAGAAAAGAGAGTGACAGGAGAAGAAAAAGAATTTTAGAAAAAAAAAAAAGAAGAAGAAGCTACTGTCAATTACATATAGCACACAAGATGTTTTTTTTTTTTCTAAAAGATGAGCAGGTCATAGAAAATCCAAAGCCATAGTGTCAGCAGCAAAGTTCAGGCATGTTAATTATTGTTCACAGTTTAGTATCTCTTTGTGGAATCTGTGATGTGGAATGTAAGTAAAGAACAGGTTGAGAGAGGATACCTATATGTATGTTTATGTGTTTTGTTATGTGGCATATGGCTTTAGTCAGTCAGTCATCGAAAATATTTATGAAGTATACGACACACGGTAGACAAAGAGGTGAGGGAAACAGACACACCTCCCCGTTAAGGGGATTCCTTTCCAGTGGGAAGAAACAGGGCATAAACAAATGCATATGTACAAAAGGCAGTAGTAATTATTGTTATGCATAAACATAAGATAGGAAATTAGGCTAGTGAGTATCCTAGAAGGAAAGCTACAAATTTCAAGAGGATGATCAGGGAAGGCTCCATTAGGATTGGGGCACATAAACAAACATGTAAGGGAGGTGAGGGAGCAACAAACATATAGGGAAGGCAAAGGATTCCAGGCTGCGGGTGGCTGGCATCTTTAGGCAAAATAAAGTATATGTCAAATGGCATACTGTATAGGGAGGACCACTTACAAGGGACATTGTGCTGTCTCCATTTCGTGCTTCCCATATTTCCTGTGCAGTTGCTATAGTGTGGCATGGAATGAGACAACTTGAAAAGGTGTATGCAATAAGGCTGTGTGTGTGTGTGTGTGTGTGTGTGTGTGTGTGTGCGCGCGCGCGCGCGCTCGCAGACAGTCAAGCATTGAGACAAAATACTCCATTAAATAGTAAGCCCCTCTGTATTAATCACTCACACTGTATCACAAAATGCCTTGACAACAGAGTTAAGGAAGATTTTGTGTTTGCTTATAGTTCAAAGGCACAGTCCATCAAAGCAGAAAAAAGCATGTGTCAGACGCTTAGGGCAGCTGGTAATATTATTGTCACAGTCAGAAGGTAAGAGGGGGGAGAGAAAGAGGGAGGGAGAGAGGGAGAATCAGAGAGCCCTTGTGTGTGTGTGTGTGTGAGAGAGAGAGAGAAAGAGAGAGAGACAGAGAGACAGAGAGACAGAGGCAGAGAGAGACAGAGATAGAGGTGGGAAGGGGCAGGCCCAGGACCTCAACCCATGGAATACATAGTGTTACCCTCAGTTAAGATGGTGTCTTCCCACCACAGCTAACCTATCTAGAATTCCCTGTAGGCATGCACAGAAGCTCATCTGCTAGCTCAGTTGACTATCATAAGAAAAGGACGACAGTGCTGACGGTCCAGTGAGGAGAAGGGAATTAGGATACGGACGGTCTAAATGCAGAAGGATCAGAAAAGGTCTCCAAAGCCAGTGGAACATGCAAGATGTTTGCTTTTAGTTTTTTTCTGGCACATCTTTGGTGGTTATGAGCAAAGTGATGAGCAAACAAGAGTATGAATAGGGTCATCTTTTAGGATTTTGTTTAGAGTACATGAAATAAGCAAAGACTGGTGAGTGTATGTCTTACTTGGGAAAAATACATTTGGTTCAGGTACCTACACTCTGAGATGACAGGGACACGAGGCTACGGGACAGTGGTGTAGGAAATGAGATTCTCCACTGGTCTAACTGAGAGGAAACAAAGGGATGTATTCAAATGTAATACCTGCAAAAGAAGAAAGCTAGTCATGGGCCTTGGGGACAGGAGGGGAACAAGAATCATGGGAAAGACAACGTTCTAGAGCAATGGAAAATTGATAATAGCTACGAAATGAGCCAGAAATATTGGTGTACAAGGCACCTGGAAGGTAAATGTGAAAGCTCATGGTGGACAAATGTATGTGGGATGTATTAAAATAAATGTTAAGAATGATTCCAACGTGTAGATCTGAGAAACCCAGAGATCAGAGTTATGGTTTTTCTTCAGTGGAGGGGGGAGGGGGAGGGGACTGCAAAAGAAGAGAAATTAGAAGGGGAGTTCAACATAGCTTGAGAACATTTGAGCTGAGCATGTCCAGAGATGCTGGGTAGGTAACTGGATCTATGAATTTAGAATCTAGTTGAAGAGGTATGGGCTGGGGCCACATATTTCAAAGTAAGAGGACAAATTTGTAACAAAAATCCAAAGACTGTATGAATAACATCATTGAAATGAGCATAGACTGAGAGGAGTATATTGGGTTTTAAGGGTCTCCAGAACTAGGAAGCTGAATGGGACATAAAGAAAAAGTCCATGGAACCAACTGAGATGTGAGACAAGGTCAAGTGATGTGAGACAAGTTCAGGATGGTGACTGGTGGTGATAAACATGGAGAGAGTTTCCCCTGCAGGCTAGAGAAAGATGTCCTCCTTAGGGAATGGCATGAAGAAGCTTCATGGTTCTCTACTATCAATTTAAAACAAGGCCTTAGTTTTATGATGATTGCTATTCCACATAATTTAATTTTCTGCATTGCTTTTTACACATAACGCCATGGTGACCAGAGACAATTTAATGACTGATAGTACATATAATTCTTTGGCAAAACCTTTCATTTCTTTTCAGAAGTTTCAAGAACCAATAAACAAAGCAAAAGCAGAATTCTTACATGATCAATGGCATTTCACAAAACACTATCATGTTTCTGTACATATCATTCACTTAGAATGATATTCTTATTGGTCATCTATGCATGCTTTCTGTGGATTTATAAGGACGTTCCATACTAACAAGGACCATCTCAGAAGTCAGGGATATCATTTGTCTAATCCACCCTCACTGTGGGGGAGGCCATGTTCATAGTGCCCTCCTGACACCATGATATGTGAGAATGTGGACTACTTAGGTTGTAATTTTTTCAGTAAACAGAACCCTCAACAAATAACCAGTCTAGGTACAGTCCAACTACAGTTGCTTTAAGTTTAATCCATCATAACTGAATTCAAGATTTTTTATCCAGAAGCTTACAGTTGAAAGATTGGTCTCAGACAGTAAGCTGTTGAAGTTTTATTATTTATTTATTTGTTTGTTTTGTTGTCTTGATACAAACAATGGTAATCTGAGAAAAGGAAACTTTAACTGAGAAAATATTTCAATCAAATTTGCTTTTAGGCAAGTCTGGGGGCATTTTTTAAAAAATTAATTATATATGTGTATATATGCCTAGTGCTCCTGGAGACCAGACATCACATTCCTTGGAACTAGAGTTACAGATAATTGTTCAGTTCCACATGCACACTGGGAGTTACACTTGGCTTCTTTGAAGAATAGCCAGTGCTTTTAACTACTGTCCCTAGGAATTAGTTTTGATTTTATTTCTTTTTTGAGATAAGGTCTCACTATGTAGCTCAGGCTAGTCTGCAATTCAGATATGAAGACAGGGATATTTTCAAACTCACAGAGACTCACTACCCTCTATTTACAAAGTACTGAAATTAAAGATATATACCACCTTACCTGACCTACATTTACCTGATTAATGACTAATGCAGGAAGGCCACATCCACTGTGGGTAGTGCTACCCTTGAGATGGTGAGCCTGGATTGTAACAAGCAAAACTGTGCCAACCTAGGAGAACAAGACGGTAAGAAGTGCTCCTCCACAGTCTCTGTGTCAGTCCCTTCCTACAGGTTCCTGCCTTGGCTTCCCTTAGTCATGGACTATGGTCTTTAAGGCAAATAAACCCTTTCCTTCCCAAGTTGCCCCTAATCATGGTGTTCACTACACCAATAGAAAGCAAAGTAGGACAAGTAGGCATCTGATACATTAATCTATAAGCAACAAGTGGTCCAGTTGATGCACTACATTGATAATCTGTGCAGGGGACTTATGCTTCTCACACACATATGGATATGGTTATTGTGAAATTCTCATATTTCCCCATTGACTCTAAAATCCTATGATTTGAAAAGCAAGTAAATAAAGAAAATTTTTAAATATTGTGAAAATAATAAAATTCTTCGAATTTTCAAAGAATCAGCAGGTGCTTGCTTCTCAAGCTGGGGTGGTTAGGATCAGCAGCACATGGTTGCTTCATAAACGAAGAGTCTTCAGAATGAATCTCAGGCAAAGTGAACCAGGAACTGCATTTAAAAAATGCCTGGTGTCTGGTATCTGAGGTCAGACTGTGAGTTTCAAGGACATTGACACCCTGTTCCCACAAAGTACTGTAAACCTTTAAAGTAATGTGTTAAAATTAAGGTAGCCCAAGGGAACATCAGCTGTCCTTGTTACCTCCTGATGGCTCTGCTTACTGTGAGCTGTTACAGTATAATGAATGAAACATCTAAGGTTAAATAAAAGCACTCTAAAGGGAAGTGTCTTCTTAGCACTTGCCTTCTATAGAGTATGATGTCATAGTACTTACAAACACAATAGTGTCTATCCAGCTGGAACCTTCTTCCAGAGCCACTTGGAGGGTGAAAACTTCAGTGAAGTGATGTAGATGCTGAAAGTTCATTTAAAATTTTATTTGGAATTTTAAAACTAACTTTACTATAAAAACACAATTTTATTGTGTTTCCTGTTACACTAGTTTAAATCTGTTCCCTGTGCTATGAATACTAGTATCTTTCTGAGACAAAGGTGCAATCATGTTTTTGTCTGGTTAGAAGCATTTGTGAGGACTCCATGCTAGGAAGGGGAAAGTCTAAACGCCAATAAAGAAGTTTCTATAAAATTTACTTCTAATAATTCAAGCTTCAGTTCCTTCCTTCCCTTCTCCCTGGCCTCCCCCATGTTCTTGTCTCTCTGAACTTTTTTTTTTGAAATAAAGTCATATTTTTTATCCATGTGTCCCCTTGTTCAGACTCCCTTTCCCCTCCTGCCTCTTCTAGTCACTCTCTCTTCTCCCCATCTCCTTATCTCCTCCCCAGCAAAGGCAGAACGTCCCAAGATCCCAAGGTGGCTTAGTTCCACATCCACTCCAGGCAAATTCACTTTCCTCATCCCAACATCAAGATTGGATCAGGTGTTCTTCTGGAGGGAATGGGTTAGGGCTAGGGTGTCAACCTCCAATGTGCCAGTCCAAAGTGCTTCGGATCCCAAGCTGTTCAGTGGTTCTGGTTTGCAGCTTGGGTGTGCTTTGCTTTTTGTTTAGAGCCCACTAATGAGTGAGTACATTCCCTGCTTTTCTTTCTGGGTTTGTGATACATCACTCAGGAAGATATTTTCCAAATCCATTCATTTGTCTGAGGATTTTAGGATATCATTTTTTCTTACTGCTGACTACTCCATTGTGTAGATGTACCACAGTTTGTTAATCCATTCTTCAGCTGAGGGGCATCTAGGTTGTGTCCAGGTTCTTGCTATTAGGAATAATGCTGCTATGAATCTCCAGACCCAGAGGCATTTCTTAAGTCCTCAGCTCTACTCACTTGTGTTTTTACCTTAACACCTCTCCTCTATTAGCTGCATGTAGTGCTGATAGGCATGTTTCCTATTCTGCAAGGCAGGCAGCACTGCTTCTTCCTGATGCAGTATTCCAAGAACTGAACTGTCTTTATAGCATTGTTACTGGTTGCAATTTATATTATTAAACTCTTTGACAATTTTGGATGTGCTTTCTTCGGCTTTGTGCAGCTGCATCTAACACAGTAATCCTCCTGTAGCTATCCAGTGAATAAAACCTCAGTGTTTTTGAAGGTAGATGAGCACTAGGAACATATATTTTAAAACTTAGGTGGCTGTCAAGATGGCCAGGTGGGTAAAGGCCTTGTAATGAAAGCCTGATGACACGATTTTGATCCCTGGAATCCAAGGTAGAAGGAACAAAACAAGCCCTGCAAGTTATCTTCTGACCACTACACACATTCAGAGTGGCTGACACCTCCCCCCTCCACACATAGGCATGTGCACACACACACACTCACACCCTATAAAATATTTTTAAAAATTAAATATTATAAATTCAAATTATTTGTCTTGTACAAACTAATTTAGACATACACACATTTAACTAGGTCTTTCTTTCTTTCTTTCTTTCTTTTTTTTTTTTTTTTTTAAAAAAAACAATTTGTTTCAAGTTTGTCACCACAAATGTCTATTTAGCAATCTCCTTCACTGGGAAACTCCTCAGTGTCGTTTTCCTCTTTCTTCAGAAGCTCCAGCCCACAAATAATGACATGCAGACATTATTAATTATGAAAGCTTAGTCTTGGCTTAGGCTTGTTCCTAACTAGCTCTTATACCTTAAAATTTTAAATCTACATTCTTCCACAACGCTTGTTACCTCATACTGCCCATCCTGATTCCTCCATGTCTGGATGGTGACTCCGCCTTTCTTCTTCCCAGAGTTCTCTCTATGCTGAGAAGTCCTGACTGTACCCTCCTGCCTAGCTATCGGTTGTTCAGCTTTTTATTACACCAGTCAAAACAATACATCTTCACAAAGTGTGTAAATGTCCCACACACCTCCGTTGAGACAGATGTTATTTGAGGAGTGCTTTCTGGGATTAGTTTGGCGCAGTATTTGATGCACACCTAGCTACCTGTTATAGAACAGAACCAAGTATATTCTGAAAAAGACACACAGTCATACATCAGAGCAATCTTCAGATGCCCAAATCCCTTATATGACATGGCTTTAGAAGCTACAAATAACTACAGACAATATAAAATGTCCTATACAGTGTGAAATCCATGCAACAGTTGTTATAATGAATTACTCTGGCAAGAATGGTAAGAAGAGTCTGCAGTACAGGGTCAATATTTGTCATTGTAAATAATGGTTTACTAAAATGCTGATTAGTCAAGTAGCTAGACAGGAAGTAGAGATAAGACACCCAGACTGGAGACTTCTGGGAAGCAGAAGAACTGAGTAGCAGATGACAGCAAGACACAGAGGAAGTACGATGAGAATGTTGCACTGAGCAAAAAGGTACCAAGTCACATGGCTAAACATAAATAGAAATACGAGTTAACTTGAAGTGTAAGAATTAGCATGTAATAAGCCTGAGTCATAGGCCAAACAGTCTATAATTAATACAAGCCTTATTGCAAATCTAGCTTGTAACTAAACCCACATTGGGTACCAGATATTGCAAACATATTCACTTGCAAAATATCACATAAAGGATTAATATTTTTTGACGGGTATATGGACATTCACGATATAATTTGAATCTTAAAAGATGATTCTTGGAGAAACAAACTGTCTCATGCTGGCTGCTGATCCACTCCTCAGAATGCAAGAACAAAATGAGCTGAACTTGATGTTTCCCAGGTCCCATTTGAATCTAGCCATGCCTCGTAGGGGTCCTGAACTGAGGAATTATGCATCTGGGCTTTCCTAAGTAATACCTGAATTCTACTACAAAGCCTCTTTGTGTTTCTTTGGGACCAAGATGCTTTGGGGTTGTGGGTCCAGACCTTGGGGCAAAGCAGGACAGAAACATTTGACTACAGAGTCTGTAATGTTCAGAAGAGACAGCCTTTCTGGGTACTTTGGTGTGATGTTGGCTGAATCTGAAGCTGCAGAATTTATAGGGCAAAGGACGTGCTGTAAGTGAACCTATAGGGCATGCTCTCACCAGACAATTTTCAGATATTTTAAGAAACACCAAGAATCATATGAAGCTAAATATGACACATTTGTGGAATAAGAGTCAAACAATAAATCTTAAGACTAGAGAGACAGGTTACTATCACCTCTGTGATTATGTAATGACCATCTGGAACTCCAGTTCCAGGGGGTTCAGTAGCTTGTCCTGGCCTTCTTGGGTATAGATAAATACACACAGGTTCTCATACATATACACAAAAATGTAATAACTGAGATATGTGATTTACATTCGGAACCTCAGCATTGCATTTTATGAAGTATAAGCATTAAAATATAACAAACAATGTTTTTCTTTGTCACTCAAAACCAATTTACAATTTTGAAATTTTGGGTCATGCTTTTTTCTTTCTGAAACATGCACATACACAAAACCATTGTATATATATGTTTATATAATATGTTTATGATAATATTCAACATACTTTAAAACATTTCTATGATTTAGAAAACTAAAAACAAAAGTAAATATACTTGAAAATAAAAGAAAATCTTAGTTATTTTACTAGAAATATGAAATAAGAGCATATAATAGTTAGTGAGCCTTAAAAATAACTAGGAATATTAATACTGGTTGTCAACTGGACAGGGTCTAGAATCACCAAAAAAGACAAACTTCTGCACATTTCTGTGAGGAAGATGATAGGCTGAGTTCATGAAGTGGGGAGACCCTTCTAACAATGGGCAGCATTGCTTTACAGGTTGGAAGACAAGGGTAAAGGAAAAGATAAAGACAGGGAGGCTCCATCATTGATCGATTAGCTCTTTGCTTCCTGACTGTGGATGCAATGCGACAAAGCTGCCTCATATTCCTGCTCCCATACCTTCCTCACAGTGATAGACTGTTCCCCAAGCTTTGAGATGTAATAAATCTTTTTTTTTCTCCTAAGTTGCTTTTGTCAGGAATTGTAATAAAGAAGTTTCTGGCCTGGCCTTGGTCCAGACCTGCAGTCCCACAGAAACACACAGGCACTTATATTAATTTTAATGCTGACTGGCCTAGGGCCCAGGCATGTAACTTGCTAACTCTTTATTCTTAAACTAACCCATAATTTTTATCTTGTTTAGTCATGTGGCTTGGTACCTTTTCTCAGCAGCATTTCAATTTCTTTCCTCTGCATCTACTAGCATCTCATCTAGTGTCTCACTGACATCTCTCTGGCATCTCTGTTCTTCCTGTTCCCAGAGTTTTCTTAGTCTGGTAGCCATACCTATACTTCCTGTCTGCCTTTGAACAATCAGTGTTTTTATTACACTAGTAGGTAGGACAATTATTTACAATGTAACAGAAAATAATTCCACTACAGAAAATTTTGCCACAGTAATAAGAAAAATATCAAATGCAATATTAATAACCCACCTCCATTTTCTGATTTAAGACAATATGAGTTATGATTAAGAACAGGAGCTTTGAGTTCAAATCTAAAATCCATGAGAAAGAAATAATCGTAGGTTTTTATGGGCAGAATAATGTATCCATTATTTAAGTCAATAGTTATCTATTAATTAGCATTAAACTATTAATAAGATAACACAGTGAGAAGTTGTCACATGTGTTGTATGCAATTTATTTGTCTTTAATTATGGACCTGATTTATTGAAAACATAGAGTATGTTGAGACAGGTATATAAAATGCATTGCTATGATTATGTTCCCATAAAATAAGAGCACTGAATTTTGATTTTAAAAATGTTCATCCTTTGCTAATAGGATTTTTTTTTAAAATAAGAAGGCAGAGCAGGGTCTAGTGTATTCTGAGAGAGAAAAAAGATAAAATACAACCTATAAGACATATTTAATTATATATTGCTTCAGAATTCCCTCATCTTTCATATCCACCATGCCTGCCACATGATCTTTATAGAGCGTGGCATGGTAATAAGAGTTAAACATTTATCTTTAAGATGGAAGGAATGAATGTGAAGAGAGAGTATAACTTACCTACTGTCACATGGCTGGGATGCCATGAGGTTAATCCCTGTCTCCTCATGGCAGCACTGTGTCTGTTTGCTTGTTTGTTCATTGAGATCAGGTGTTCAGTGCATGCAGCTTAGTTGCCTAACACAAACACTTACAGGCTTTATTTAATTCAAGAAAAATTTGAAAAATGCAAGTTGTAAAGCTTAGTAAAAATATCTCTAAACATTTCAGAACAGAAATGCACTCTAAAATGACTTCTCCTGTTTAGAGTCTTGAGTTGGCTACAAGCCAATCTTGAAATGTTATTCTGATGAGAGTCTGGGATAACCAGGCAATGAAGGCGAGCAACAACACAATCTACTTATGGTACTTTGTGGTGCTTAGAGATAAGAGTCACTACAACTCCCAAAGTATCTGAAGCTTTGACTTTCGTAAATGTGAAGGAATACTGCATAAGGCATTTCTAAGAGATTAACTTGATTTTCTAAGTGAGAAATGGAACCTCAGAAGCAATAAAATTATGAATGTTTGTTGATGTTTGTTCTTAATCCACATCAATAATTCAATCCTAATATGGGTTTAAGAATCAATGTTTTATTTTATTTTTTAATGTAAAAAATCCATCTTTTTGGACAAACACAACCTTTACAGGAGTATTTTTATCTCTAGAAATGCTATCAAGTAAGATACTTTTAGCATCTTTAAAAGATGTGAAATCTAGGTGAGTAGGACACTAACACTAGATTTCTAGTTTGCTAAAGAAATGAAAACAGAAGGGAAAAGCAAAAGGGACCCAAGCAATCCCAATATACCTTTTGAAGAATCGCAGGTGTACCAGTTTTCTAAGGTCTAGGTTCTTATATCAATGGAAAGTAAACCATGGGCACCACTCATAGAAAATAGACAAAGAAGAATAAAGTAGATATAATCATCGATAATATTGCAGAGTAGTTTGTTGCAGTAAAATATCACACAAGAAAAATAGAAGTTAAAAATAAAAAGGGTTTTGGAAGTGAACCAAAGCACTAGGATTTGGCTACAACCTGATTCCTGGCTTTGTTAGTGGTAGCTTCATAAAAAGTAGCTCATTTATCTAAGTTCATCTTCTTCATCTCAAAGTGGGTAGTATTTGCACTCTCTTGTGGAGTTTCATAAGAGGCAATGCTTATAAAGCATTTCACATTACTCTTGGTACATAACTAATGCTCAATGAAAATTACTTTTCATGTTGTTAAATATTAAGTATTAGCTGTTAAATAGTTTGCTATAAATTTCAGTTAGAATTGCAAATATTTTGACAACAGAACCAGAATAAAATATTATCTAAACAAACAAGTTGAAATTAATATTGTGCATCTAACAATATGTATGCTTTTCCTCTTGAGTTCAAATAACAACCATAATTTTGTTATTTGGACAGAATTGTCTATTTCATTAAAACCATAATAAGGTAAGCTAATTTAGAGAGTTTTTTTTTCTATAGCACTTTAAGACTAAATGTAATTCAGAAAGTTGAGAATGAAGTTTTAAAGATTAATAATTTTAAAGTTTATTCTTCAATTAAATTCCATATGCACTTATTGAAATCCTACAAAATGCCTGTGATTTAATTTTACTCATCAGACATTATTAAATCTATGCTACTTTAAATTAAATCCACGCAAAATACTATAGAATAATCACATTCATTAGGAATAGCATTAATCTAATATCTATTAAATGCTAAGCATTATCCGACTCACTTGTCTCCTTTCTAGAAATAAAAAGCCAGAAGTTTGCAACTTCAGGGAATAAACAATCGCTTCTTCACTACTTTTAACTTGGCACTTAGCTTGGCAACAAATGTTTTGCTGAAAATCAACTAAAAGAAAGTCACTTTAATCAAACCCACAGAGCAAGTGGCCCAACTACTGTTGCCCGAATCAATTGCGCATGCTCAGACAACACTAGCGTCCGGAAACGACTCTCCCAGAGGGCCTCCCGCCCGCCAGGAATTCTCATCTGAATAGAGGATCATTTGTTAAGATTTTCAGAAAGAGGGATTGAAGGCAAGCTGAGTTACATGCATATGAGCATATCTATTATAGAAACAAAGAGAAATGTAAAGTGAATTGTTCATAACATTATAAAAGAAAAAACTGGCTCAGGTGTTTATTTTTCTTTGCTGTTTTGACAGCCAGTGATTTGGGTTGTTCCTAGAGAAAGGATCTTTGGAAAGCAGTCGCCAAACTGCAGTAGCACAAACCTAGGAGGAGTTGGTAAAGCTTTGGCCCGGCCTGTCTGGATTACAGACAGATTTGTGATAGAAAGATCTTAAGCACGGCACTGCGGGCTACTCCTTCACCAGCTGTTTGGCAAATTTAAGTAAAATTAAAAAAAATTAAGTAAATTCCAAATATCTAGCTCCCTCAAAGAAACTACAAAACATCCCAGAAGGCAACTTCACCCTTCAACTTCAGAATCGCACGTGGACCCGATGAATTCTTTGCTGGGACACGCAGAGTGATGATGAAGTTGGGGCCTTCCTGTCTCTCAAAGGGTGAGGGGTGCTTTTTGTCCCAACAAAGCACAAGTAAAGCTGCCCAGTGACCGAAAGAAACCTGGCTCTGCAGTTAACACCAAAGTACTGATTTTACAGGCAAGACAGGCAAAGACCGCAGTACGGTGTGTTGTGAAAATACTGCCTACCTGGGTTCAAACTGGATGGTGCAAGCCGTTCCTTATTGTCTAAAATGTAATAGAAAAGCAGTACTCTGAACAATAAAAAAAAAAAAAAAGGAATTATACTTTGGTTAGAGAATAGTGAAGGTTTGCAGCAGTTTCACAGGCCAACCAAATGTCTTTTTCTGCCATGTAAATGCAGTAAAAGGATATCTGCATTAAATTACAGGATTTATAGTCAGCTGGAAAACGAAAGCACGGAAAGATCACTTTTGCATTAAAATTTGGTTTTCTCTACTAGCATATATATATGTATATTTTAAATATAGGTGCCTTTTGCTAATGAAGTACATCAAAGCACATTATGTTCTGCATTTTGTGAGAACTAGGCAATTTATAAATGCTATTCACATTTAATTAGTAGTCATTTCTTTTCCATAAGCATATTTACTCGGCTCTCTTGTTCCTACGGCAACGCAATGAGTGCTACAGCTCCAAGAACAGCCTAGACTAACCTCAAAAAAAGGACGGAGATTAATGAGCAGGCTCAATATTAAGACTATAATGCAAAACCCCAAGCAGGGAGACTGGGAGAGGAACATTACAAAGAAACCACAGAGAAGACTCCTCTTTCAGGGAGCCTATTTATAGCAGGGCAGATCTTATTTATTCAAGAGTGCCTGCAGTATACACCAAATACAAGAGATAACTCATTTAGCGCTAAGTTCTGCTTAATTGGCTAACCACTCAGGTATTGTGGAGCACAAATACATACATACATACACACATGTATGTAATTATCTGCTTCTCAAGGGACCGCACAAACAGCACCGCGAGCCTTCTGCTTATAGATCGTCCGTTAAGTACAGCACTTGTATAAAAATGGGCAGTATTTAGATTTGCTTTCTTATAAAATGATGTCTCTAGCTGGTGGGGAAAAAAAATTATGTATCTGAATGGTCACATTATTTTAAGGGCAATTCTGTACTCTAAGCTTTATTTTAGTACTTCACCATTATTAAAAGATCACTTGAGAACTGATGAGCTTCTAACATACCAGAACAAACACAAATAGGCATCAGAAATTTTGCACATGCTACTTAAATTCTGTTTACAAATGGCATTTCTTAATTTAATAGCTGGGGGAGGGGATATAAAAAATTAAATGAATGTCTTAATATGTTTCTTTGATTTTTTTGCAAAAGTTTGTTTTTACAGTTCTTATTAGAAACAAGATAGGAATAATTTAAAATTATTTTAACTTTGGTAAAAATAAGACATACCAAATAAAAGCTAGAGTCAAGCTAAAAAAAAAAAAAAAAAAAGGTCAATGTGATTCAAAACAATTATGTTGGAGAGACAATGTGGCTCACAAGGGCAAATTAGAAATCATAGAAACCTTGTTATCAAATCCTGCTCAGTGGACGTGTCAGGCTCTGGAAGGAGCTGGGTAGCGTCTTCCTCTTCTAAGAACAGAGGCAACAACATTACCATCAAGGTCCTCAATTATTCTGCTTAACAGCAAAAAGTAAAAACGTTTCCTTCTGACCTTTCTACACTGCTTCATTAACTCTAATGTACAAGCAACAAGTAAAAATGAGAAACATCGGACAGCCCCCCCCCTTTGACGCAACTGATTGAAAGACAGACAAGGCAGCTGAGCATCCGGTTCCGATGTCAGGATTCCTGGTGCAACATTATTGCAAATTCAATGTGGGACAAGAAATGCGCCCCCCCCCCAGCCCATATTGCTTATTTTAGTTCAACCAGGACGTTTAATGTTTGACTGACGTTTTTAGAAGTGTAGTTGTGAATGTGAGTCAGTTTGTACATTTTCTGGTGTTTGTAGTTAATACTGAAATTATTTCATTTGGCACTACAAATGTAAAAAGGAACCTATTTAGTAAAGGTTTATCTATGCAGTTATTAATGACCAAAAATTCTGTTGCCTCAGATCTAGATGTATAATATCATATTAAATGCTGGTTAAGGAATACATAATAGCTTCTACCTGTGATTTTTCTCTGTGAAAAGAAGCCTTTTCCAGGAACTATTGTCTATGCCGTGAATTAATTATGCTCAACAATTAAATCACCAGGCATTTCTTCCCCAGATAACTTGTGAGTCTGAGTCCAGCATTTCTATAGGTACTTCTGTGCCTACACCAGAGAGTATTTTAATACCAAAGAACACAGCAACTTAAATGCCATTCCCTGGGATTTATGAAAAAGCAATATATGAGAGTAAATAGGGTAAATACCACCAACAAAAGCCCCCCACTTGGAATCAAACATCCAATGCAAATAGAAGACTGAGACCTAAGCACAGAGGCTAGGGGTAAACACTCTGCTCTTGAGTCTCTCTTAAAAATGTTCCTCTATCCTGCCTTCAACAAGAGTATTCTGCTGTTTTTAAAAAATGCTATCCTGCTGGTCTCCTTTCTGCCCAACTTTCCAGGTGGAGTAAAAACACAATCCCAGGGGTAGGAGATGGGAGAGAGAGCCCAAGACTGGCTGCAGAGAATCAGCTCGGAAGAACAGCTAACTTCTTAAATAACCACAATTAAATTTCACACATCCTTCTCTCCTCCCTTCCTGCTTTTTCAAACGTGGGGTTATTTATCACAGAAGGAAAACTGGAGGCTGCATCGTTAGAAGGCAGCCAGGCACTTCTAACCTAATTAGCGTTAGCCACCTCTGAAAGTAAATCCCCGACCCGGGGCTCCAGCTTCTCTCCCGCCCTCTTCCACCTCAGTCACAGGAGCACCTGGACCCAATGGAGCTGCCTGCCAGACTGAGCCCTGCTGTCCTGACCCCAAGCAAACCACTCTAAAGAGGGATTTGCCAGGACCTTCCAGGCAATCAGGTAAAACAACAACACGGGGCTGATGCAAGCGATTTGCTTTGTCTGTGTTCAAACTTCATGCCTGCCACTACAAAATACAGCCTGGAAGCTGCTTCAGTCTGGATGCCTCTGAGCTCAAATGCAAGGCTCAGAAAAGAATAGAGATTCGCAGATCTGATAATGAGCCAGTTAATGACATAAATGATACCTCAAGAACCTCACTAAACCATCCAGGTCCTACAATTTAATCTGTAATAAATACTCCTGCATCATTGCGAGATGGCTGCTCATAATGGCAAATGAAATATGCTGGTATGATAGGTACAATAAATCTGGATTTTCCTATGGTTCCCTCAGGCTAGAACAATATGTAACCACAGTGCGCACTGTCAGGATGAGCAGATCTCAAAGCCATCATAAAATCTAAATGGGGACTAATTAGGAGGCCCTTCCCTTCCAGAGTTACTATTTCTATTGACATTTTCCATGCATGAGCCCCTCCATAACACCATAAGTCACCAAGATAAGAACTCCCTAGATTATAGGGAAAAAGCTTTAATGGAGAAGTTGAACTCAAAGGCGATGCATAAATTTTCCTTTTGATGTGATGGGAAGTCTGTGTTCAGTACTTTCTTTACAAACTTTCAGGCTATGAACAGGTACTTTTTAATCCCTCTGCATGATTTTTCTCTGTGTGGCTGGTACCTGATTCCTTTCTGATCCAAGAACAGGAGGCTCGGATGGTGCCCAGGGAGGATATTAAAGCCAGGTGGGCCTCTTTAAAACTGATGGCTGCCGGTCAGGGGTACTTTTGGGAGCACACTTGGCAAGCTGGCTTGCAGGCCTTGACTTTTGTCTTGAAGATTCCTGTTCTCCTAAAGGTCACTGAAAATTCTAACTTCCTAAGGCTCTTCCAATGTGGAAAGGGGCAGATTTCCCTAAACTGACCTTTCCTGTGCAGGAAGTGAGTTAAATCTTTTGATAACCTAGGATACCAAAATTCCTGGGAAAGAGTGTGTGTGTGTGTGTGTGTTTACCTGGGGTGGAGATGAGATCTACAAGCATACTACCAGTACCCTAACATATTAAAGTGGTGAAAAGACATGAAGCCACGATGGTGTGACAAATTATTGAACTTTTTTTTGAGAAATAAATCCTCATTTGAAATTGTAGAACAAAAGTGAACAAATGCTATAGGGATATTATGAATTAAAATTCACTTGTATATAATTTCAAAAAACAGCTATCAGTATTCTTATATGTGAAATTGGGTTAAAATTAGGATAGAGCCATGGAAAGAGGATGTAAAAACCAGTATTTGGCTTTTTCCATCTTTGTTTTATGTTAAAAGAAACCCCCAAAAGTATTAGAGTTGGGCTTTATTAAGAAGTATAGGCCCATACTACATAGGCCTATTTTTAATCATTAGTTCAATTACTTGCCAACATTATCTGATTTGTGCTTGTTAAAAGTACTTTTTATTAGTGAACCAAAAACAGAGAAAGAGGTACAAACCAGAGATAGTGTTTATGAAAGGCTCTGTATCAGTGCAGATCTCCTGGGCTCTCAGTAATTTTCTAACAACTAAAGATTCGTGCACTTACAATCTTTGATAGTTTGTAATCCAGGACGAGCACTTCAAAGTACCAGGATTATCTACATTTGTGAATAAAGTGGATGGTGTGCAAAGCTCTGTTGTGGAAGGTAACAGTATATTTAGTTGATTCAGCTGCTAGTAAAGTGAACACATCTGTGTACTGGATCAGACTCCTCAGGTGATTCATGATTTTGGTAGCATTTGGTTAGTAAGCTAACTGCAAATGCATTGTTAAAGTTGAGTCTAATATTGAACTGATAGTATCTTAGATGAAGGAAACAGTTGGGTTTTACAGCTATTTGCTGTTGCATCCCAAAGTATAAACCATTTTGTATTTTTAATCTACCCACAGGGGAGTGAGTGTCTTATTACTTTTTAGCATCATTGCTATCTATATAATTTGTATTAACTTTGTTGTGTTCCTTTAGTTGTACTCAAATTTAAGCTTTTATCATTTAATATTGAAGACTGAGAGTGTCCTTGGAACATTTCCATAGAAAATGATATGACTACCTTTGTATTACTTTATTTTCTTACTGTAATGGAATAATGGTGATACAGGAATATTGGGTGCCTTTGAAAATGAAGTCTTTCTTGACTTTTGGTGAATTTTGGTCAGAACATTAGAATTCTGGAAAACTTGGCCACCAATACCAAACCAATAGCTTTTGGGATTTTTGTCTCCTGAATTCACAGAATGAAATGTTTAAATTCCAGAAGGTGAATCTCAGAGAGAAATTTGTTGTATATTCCCATGTGGAAAGCTTACTGAGAAGGAAAAAAGGAAGGAAGGGAGGGAGAAGGAAAAGGTAGGTAGATGGATGGAAAGAGATTGACAGATAAACAGAGTGGCTGCATTTGAGGGCACAGGAAATGGCATCATCGAGCTGATAGTCTGAGAGTTAACTGTGAGGCAAAGGGAAGGGATGAATAGGTCAATTCAGTTGGGCCAGTCATGAAATGTTTAGTACCCGCTCTCTATTTCAGGCACATGCTCCCATGTAGCCTGTATATAAAGGTGCACATTTAGGAGATAATAAAGAAATAGGAACCTAAATTCTCTTCTGTCATTCCTGGCTTCCAGTGAGGACATCCTCAGATCTGCTGCTCTGGGGTCCCTGCCCTGCCTGACCAGTTTTTATCTCCTGTTCTTTTCAGATAAAGGTGCTAGCTGTGCAAACCTGACTTTCAGTCCCAGAGTCCACAGTAGAGAAAGAGCCATCATCCTTGTGGCATGTGTTCACCCACACATCATAAACATATACAATAATAATAAGTAAATAAATGTTGAATGTAGCTTAGAATATAAATGGAAGTTCAGGCTGGAGAGATATATTAATGGATAGAGCATGAAGAATGCCTTTGGATCCCCAGCACCCCAAAAATAGTGGGTCTACAATTCCAGTGATCTTGAGAAAGAGTTAAATGGATCCCAAGGGTCACTAGGCCAGCTAGTGTAGCTTAAATGGCGAGCCTGAGGTTCAGTAAGAGGCCTTGTCTCAAAACATTAAGTGAAGAGTAATAAAAAAGACACTTGATGTTAACTTTTGGCCTCTACATGCACAGACATAGGTGAACACACACACACACAGAGTATTTAGTTTTTTGAAGCTCAAAAGTATAGCTTCAGCATGGTGTTGGGAGCATGCACAAGAGGAAAGGATCACAATGCTAGACAGAAAGCCAGAGATGCTTTAGGTGTTAGGCTTGGGCTTTAATAAAACTGGCTGTAGGAGAACTAATTTACAAATCTGATGTGGACTATGCCAGACTTATCTGAAGACAGGGTGCTATAACATAAACATGACCCAATATTCTCCAGTTCTTAAAGGTCCACACAGTCTCCTGATATCACTGTCTCACAAACCAACTCTTTAACACATGAACCCTTAAGAGACACAATGAAATTACACTCAAGCCATAGCAACAATGGTAAGAAAGGACTATTGTAATCCTAAGGAGAAGTGGTGAAACAATGCTGCATAGTTTGGGAAAGCAGTCAGATTTAACATGCATTTTGAAATAATGATACACAAAATTTCTAAAGTGAGAATAAAAACATGAATAAAGAAGGAATTAATATCCTGAAAGGTTTAATTTAACAATAAATGCTGGTACAGTTGAGCATAGTAACACTTGGCAGTCAGGAGCTGGGGGGGGGGTCACAAGTTAGAGGAGGACCTGGGTTATATAGCCAACCTTGGCTGCATGAAAATCTGTTGAAGAAGAAAGAGGAGGAGGAGGAGGAGAAGAAGAAGCAGCAAAAGCAAAACAAGAAAATGCAATTCACAAAAACTGATGCCATTTTCATGTGGACATGAAGACAGGCTGGTTAATTCCTTGTGCCATCTTGTCCTCAAAGATTTGCAAATTAAATTGTTCAGGGGTCAATCAGACACAGAGGAAATATAACTACAAATGCTGGATACATCGTCGGGGATATAATGGTGAGTAAGACAGGCAAGATCGATTATATCAAAGGGTCACAAACTGATGTGAGGTATCTATTAAATATGCAAAGAAAACATTTCAAATCTAAGAAGAGGTAGAAAATAAAAAGAAGTATACTGTGCCAATCCAGGTGAACTTATTATACCTCTGTCTTATTCTTCATTTAAAATCTAAGAGAAACAAATATATGAAAAGTTATAAAAATAAAAGTTACCAGTGAAAGTTAATTTTTAAATTTAATTAAAAATTCATTTAGCTAAATGAGACAGCTGAAATGATGAAATTAATTGTGGAAGTTTAGATTAGTTAGCCTAAGTTTGGTAGGTACTTGTTTCACAATTTTTTGAATGATTTTATTTGTTCTCATAATTTTAAACACTATTCATAACCAGAATATACAGATCAGTATTTTTCTGTTCCTGAGAATCCACTGTACTTCTGGCTCATGTACATAAATTTTGGCTGCAAATGTCCATCACAGAAATACATGAGTGCTTCTCAGCCACAAATTTCTACTTATCTCTGTTTCCAAACTAGTTTAGCCCATTTTTCCGTTCAATTTTTCTCATTTATTAACTATATAGCCAGTCACCGAACCAGAAACTAGTCTTTTCCTCTTTGCTACCTGTTCAGACACAGATAATAATTAGCACCTTTAGACGAAAAGCCTGGGTTACTCAGTAGTAATGCATGACACAAAAATATCAGTGAATATATATTCATCAAAAACAGTCTTCTATGGTAACCCTCACAAAGATTCAGCACTCAACCCATCTCTCACAGGCCTACAATTGTAAATACATACCCAACACTATGCCAAGGCTCTTAATGGCAAGTGACATAGTATCTTCCATAGTTTTGGTCATAAGTGATAGATATCTGTCCTGCCTAAAATCTGTTAGCTACAGAGATTCCCCCAGCAACACTCTACACCTAAGAACCGTGCTTTTATAAAAGTTCAAAGGCCAGATGAGTATGTTTGTCCTTTTAAATATACATATTTTAAAATCACCTTTAGATGTTTTGTTTTCTTACTTTATAGTCCCCATCACCACAGCATCTCCTATTGTTGCCAGCACATAACTCCATATCTATAGTATTTTTCGTCTTGTGTTGTCTGGCTTCTCACTCATTGATTTAGCTAGATGGAAATTTGCTTGCTCTGTTCTTCTCCTTATGTCCTTTATGCCTGTAAGGTGCATGCATTGTGGAGACATGAGTCTTCCTCTGACTCCCAGAGCCCTTGAAACACTGTCTGAGGAGGACATTTACTACACCAGCACGTCAAAACAGCTCGCCATACATCTGTGATTGTCTAGCATCTGAATTACAGGTTCATCAAAGGAAGAAACATGTACTGCTCATCTCATATCTCAGCTCAGTGCATAGTACCCAGAAAATGGTATAGTTTTCATAAATATGGCTGACATAAGCTGTAATTTAGATCTTATAATATAAGAATAGCACTTCTAATATTTAAAACATTAAAACTAATAAGGGGCAATAAATTTTGTGTTGTACACATTACAGGCAATTAGCTTTTCTATTGATTGATGTACAGTAAGAGAATATTATTAGCTAATTGTTTCTTATTTTTTTAAAAAAGGTTTTATTTTATATGTATGAGTGTTTTTGCCTACCTGCATATATGCACTATATCTGTGCAGTTTCCTCTGAAACCAGAAGAAGGCAGTGGATCCCTTGAAACTGGACTTATTAGCCCCATTGTGCATGCTGGGAACCAAACCTGGGTCCATCTGGAGGAGCAGTTAGAAACTCTTAGCTTTTGACACCTCTTCAGGCCTAATTTTCTTTGTCTTTCTGTGCAATAATATCTAAACTAAAATCTAATGTTGAAGAGGTGGAGTGGCTAGAAGCCCAGTTATGCTATTTGTCTTTAACCTTTCTCTACACATTTACATGCTTTCTTATATCTTTTTGGAGAAATTTTTTTCTGGCTTCTCTAGCTGTATACAAATTGCTAAGCTCAATATTACTTTATAAATTATTGAATTATCCTTTTATATAAATATGGAAATGTAAAAACAATGTGAAGAAGGATCCACAGGAAAATCTACCTAAGGATTGCCTCAAATACAGGCTTACACAAAGTAGGTTATTGAAAGAAAATCAAGCAAGCAAGTACTTCTAGTCTCTAAGGTTAGAGGCATCTTCCTTATGTTCATAAAGTATTAGTTTATATCACCTGACTAGTTGTTTACTAAAAATCATTTGCTAAGTAATTCATGTACAATAATTATAATATATAATCATGTTTAATAATATACATATATAATTTAAATAACTAATGTAAAATGGAATTTTATTGTGGTCGACTCTGACTTTGCTTATTTATATGATAAAGTGGCTAGAAAGATAATATATAACATAATTAATGTAATAAAATAACATTTTTGGACTCTATGAATAGAGGTACATGGATCTGAGTCTATGTTAAAATGAATTGGCCACATTAAAGATATGGCTTTGTGATATCATAACTTTTTACATTTTGATTTATTACTCTTAAAAAAGAGAACTAGTTACAAAAAGGTGAGTAGTCCTCAGGACTCAGTGCTCAACTCTAAATTACTTTTTCTGTAGGGTCTTTTGTTCTGGGTAAGAAGTTTTCATTCAGCATTTGGGTCAAATTTTTATTATCTCACTTTTCAAGTTAATTTTTTTTCGTAGATGACCGACAGTATCTTATCCTAATGACAGCTATCAGGCTCTCTGAATGTGGCATTCTGATGATTAACCTTCAGGATGCCTAGGGTCATCCCAGTAGAAGGTTTAATACTTTAAAATGCAAATCTGGTCATCTAGGATGTCCAAGTGGATGGTCACCTCTGTCAAAATTAATGATTCAAATAAATTTTAAAAATATTGTACTTGTCTTGCCTGGATATGTTGGTATTGTTGCTTGTGTACAATAAGATAATGTCAAAGTATATAAGTATAATGCACTATACAGACATAGTTCATTTTCTGTGTTTCTATTTAATGCACCTTGAAGATGCTATGTTTTTATAGATTCATGGTTTGTGACAACCCTGTATTCAGCCAGGCCATTTGCCCCATGATTCTTTTCCTCAAAACCCAGATAATCATGTTACTTTTAGAAACAAAACATTTTAATAAAGATACACACATTGCTTTTAGGTATTATGTTCTTACTTAATCAAGCTAATATAAATACATCTTTCATACCAAAAAGTGTGATTTGCCTTGTTATAAATTTGCTTTATTGCAGTGGTCTGACACTGAACCCATAGTCTCTTTGAGGTAGG
This sequence comes from Sigmodon hispidus, assembly GCA_004025045.1. Lineage (NCBI taxonomy): Eukaryota > Metazoa > Chordata > Mammalia > Rodentia > Cricetidae > Sigmodon > Sigmodon hispidus. The sequence continues at coordinate 40,762 of PVIH01002150.1, forward strand.
TGTAGTGTGTGTGTGTGTGTGTGTGTCCCTCCTATCCCCAGAATAAGCTTTCAAAATCTGCCCCTTAGAAGAAGTAGCTAAAATAGTCATTGAGGAAAAAGCACCGCTGGTACTAGCTAAGAAGGGTTAAGTTTAACTGATGTATTAAACAACTTCAAATTTTCAGAGACTTAATACAAAGTGGCTCATATCTCAGTCACGTTATATGTCAATACTGTTTTGTATATATAAATAGTAATTTGGGTAGGATGATGGATGATATACTATATTACAAAAGAAATAAGGTTAATGATGGCCAAGGACACATTGAAATATCTCAGGGGCCTGTGGTATATGTCACCTAACAAAGTGATATAACCTGGCCTAGGGATTTCTAACCCTGGCTTCAGATTATTGATTCTCTATGTTAATGGAATCTAAAAACCCTTGGTTGCCCTAGACACAAGGATATCCCAACACAGATTCAACTTTCATGACTTGTAAAATATAGTTCACTCCTATAAAAATCAGCTTAAACTCCCTTTATGAAGAAAAATCTTACTTAGACTGGAAGAGGCATTAAAAAAAAGAATCTCTCAGACTTCGGGAAAGGTATCCAGATAGACTTTGCTTAGGAGGATCATCTGACTAATTTCATTCCACCATGTCATTGGTCTGTCCCTATTGTCTGTCTTGGAAAAATGTTGCTGGAAAAAGGCTTGTAAGCAGAAGATTAAGCCTGTGACTCATCTTTGACATGATTCCAACCAAAGAGGAAATGTGACCCCCAGGGAAAGCTAGTTAATTAAGATAGTTTGCAAACCCTATATGGAAAAGGAGACTGTGTTCAATGATGGAGACAGATATATGTTTTATTATAGCATGTGAGCCCATAAAACTGGGGTGGGGGAGGAAGATGACATGTGGGATGGGTCAATGGCTCCTCATGCTTCCATTCCCTAATTAATACCTCAAAGCAATTTACATGATGAAACTTGAATTCCTCAAGAAGCAGTTTATTTTAGAAAAACTTCCATTTCATTCTGGTCCTATAGAGTGTGTGTATTGAGGGCAGGGTGGGAAAATATTTGTTAGACAGCTATAATGGCTATCAAAATATAAACTTTCATTTTGAAATATACAAATGATCTAATAAACTTCAAAAATTGTTTCTAATAGATAAATTGAAAATGAGTGTAACAGATTTTGATTAACAAAAAACTCCCTTTCATGGGAACCAATTGATTTTCTCCAATTTCAAAGGAAAAAAAGTCTAGAATATAGGGTTTCTGGGAATAGCATAGACAAGGTAGGACTTGAATGATCTTTTTTGCATTTCTTTTGAGAATTTCATACATGACTATTGTATTTATATCATTTGCACCCCACATACTCCAATTCTTACTGTGTTCCCATTTCCTTTTCAAATTAATTACATCTCTTCCTTTAATTATTATCATCTCTACACCCCCAACACTCAAATATGCTGAGTATAATTAGTGTTGCACATATGTGTATGTGTTTAGGTCTGACTACTTGGAACTGGATCACCTACTAGGGGGCTCCTCCCTGGTGAAGAATGATTATCCCCCTCTCAGCAGCCATTAACTGTCTATAGTTCTTCATATGGGTGTGGATCCTTGTGATATTTTCTTCATCCATACTGGGATGCCAACTGGTGTTTGTTATTGTCTAAGTCTGGTTTAAGTGACCATATCTTAAAGATTTTATGGGTACAGCTTACTGTCAAACATAGAAGGCATGATCTTACAGCATTGTCCTTGTCCTCTGCCTTACAGTCTTTCCCCACCCACTTCCAAGATTTTCCCTGAACTTCAGGTGTAGAAGTTATAGTATAGAAATATAAATTGGCAATAGGCACTCTATTTTTATGTATAGTTTGACTAGTTGTGAATTTTTATAATGGTTTCTGCTATAAAAAAAAAAACCTTCTATAATGAGGGATAAGAGCTACACTTCTCTTTGGTTATAAAGAAGGGCTTGGGAGACTGAGCAATTTTTTCTGACAAATAATTGCTATTCAAGGACTAAAAGGACAAGAATCTGTATAAGCTTGTGGGGTAATGCTTTTGTTCATTGTAAAGATTTTTCACTTGCATTGGTTTAATAAAACGCTGATTGGTCAGTAGCCAGGCAGGAAGTATAAGGTGTGGCTAGAAGACTAGGAGAATTCTGGGAAGAGGAAAGACAGAGAAGCAGTTGATAGCCAGAGGCACAGGAAACAAGATGAGAATGCTGGATTGAACAAAGTACCAAGCAATATGGCTAAATATAGATAAGAATTATTGGTTAATTTAAATGTAAGAGCTACTGACGTAGAAGTTACTATAATATTAAGCCACCGAGTCAATTATTTCATAAACTGGCTGCAGGACCAGGCAGGCAGGACATAGAAACATCAGACTATATGAGTTCACTTAGTCTGACTTATAAACTATATGATAATATTTTTCTATTCTCTCTCTCTCTCTCTTTCTTTATTGTTCCCTCTCCTTTCCCTCTCTTCTCCCCCTCTCTGTGTTCCTCCTATTCTAGAAAAGCTAGTCAAAATTATGAATAGATACCAGTATTTTTGTAACCTGTGCTCATGCTTGTGAAAGCTGACTGGGGTTACCTCAGAATTATATTAATCTAGAGACCACTGAGATAGCAATACTACTACTGTGCTCCACAGCTTTCATCTTCTTGAACTCTTAAGCACAGTTACTTTCAAGAACAAGATTCCTGATGCCAAACATTTGAGGAACAAATTTAGTTACTCTTAAGTCACATGAATGACAAATTTGTCATTAATGAGAAATCAGCTGCTTTTTCCTATTAATAGTTGGAGATGATTTTTTTGTCTGCACTGAAAGGAGCTCTAACTAGTATAGGGAGAATTTAAAAGAGGAGCCAGAGATAAAGAAAGCAATGTGGTGAGCTCTAGAGTCTAGAGAATTTCATAGTGCTATGGAGTAGGGGATGCTCCAGTGGCTGTGGTGTACACTTCTAATCCCAGCACTTCAGGGGACAAAGGCAGGTGAATCTCTGATGAGTTCAAGGACAATCTGGTTAACAGAGTCACTTCTAGGACAGCCACGGTCATGAATAGACCCTGTCTAAAAATCAAAATGAAACAAAATCCAAGAAACACACAGACAATAAAATGCTTCCTCTTTTCATAGTAGTAGGAATCAATTCAGAGTCTTAGACATGATAGAAAAGTACTCTATCACCAATATACATCCCCATGTTTGGAATTAACAATTTTCTTTAATGAAGCACAAAGTTCACACACACACACACACACACACACACACACACTCACATACACTTTTTTGATTCTTAATTTGAGATAATGGGGATACTTCTCTCTAGGAATTCACAGCCTCTATCTGGTTCTTCAGATACCTAAAGTCAATGACAGAGATTGTAGACAAACCAACATTCGCCAGTGCTTGCTGTCAGTGGAGTAGTCAAACAAAGTTGCCTTGACTTATAATAAGTGATCTTCCTTTACTAGCCACAGGATTTATTTATTTGTTTGTTTGTTTGTTTATTTTTTTATTTGGTATTTTTATACAGAGACCATTTATAGGAAAAGACAAACAGTTTCATGGATTCAAAAATTGAACTTTGCTAGATACTGGCACTCATAGTAACATGGTTGATGAGATTACTCTATCTTCAGCTGAGTTCTTGTCCACTCTCCTCCAAGAATAAAGTGAAAAAATGACACAGTACAAACATGAGATACTTTATTGACAATATGGAATTAACAATTTTAAATGTGATCAAACATTCAACAGATTGTGGGATTTACAAGAAACAGGTTTGCACTCTTGGTAGCAGTGGTTATTTCTGAGAGCTGTTACAGATCTAGGAAATACCAACCAAGAGCATCTCTGCAGGTCAACAGCTAGAGCAGCAGGGATGGCAGCTTTTCTTATCCAGCAGGTCTGAATGGTCTTCAGAGCAACAGCTCTTAGCAGCTGGAAGAAGCTACAGGGACAAAGTCCTTCTGCAGCCCAGCTGTGGAATCTTGGGGGCTGAGGCAGAAGTAAGTCACCTTCTCTCTGCCTGACGCTGGAGTTTTGATTAACACGGGGTGGGGAGATACTTTATTTTACTTTTTGCACTAACAGTTATGAACTTTCTGCTCTCTGTGACTTCCTTGCCTTTGGGAACTGAGAGAAGAAAGCTCTTTATTTGTGTTGTGGGGATGTATATGTACAAAATAATTTGTATATAACTATATTGTTACTATATTTTATATACGTATATAGTTATATGTGTTAAACATAGCACCTATACAGTGCTTTATATATATTGTATATATGTATGCATGGTTTCTAATAAAGTAAGAGAAAGATGAAACAATAGGTCCAACCTTAACCATGGTCAGCTTTCGTATGTTGGTGCTAATTATGTTTTCTATACCTTTATAGTTTTATATATAAAAAATACATGATTATATAACAGATTCTGTATGTGTGTATGTGTGTTTTCCCTCCAAAAATCTAAGCTATTTACTTTCTTATCTCCTGCAGAAATTTTCAGTTCTTGTATCATGAAATTAGTACATCATTTTGAAAAAAAAAAGTGTATTTTTTTTCACTAGCTACTTCATGAGAAATGTTTTTGGATGTAGGCATTTATAGATCTTTCATATGAATCACAATATAACATCTCATTGAAGGAACCAAAGATTTAAAATGGTTGAATTACACACAGCCTTCCCTCTTTATACACTGCCATATAGTAAGGATACAAGGAGACAGCCTTATTGTAATTTCATCACATATATTTTTTACTTCTCAAAGTAGTTACACTGCTCATTTTTTTATGTTGCCAAGTTTTTAAAAAGTCTGTGTAATAACTGAAAATAAATAGTAAAGGGTTTTTTTTGCCAGATTTCTAATTTATTGTCAAAATTAATATTATATGATGAGTTGATATCAGCTTCTTTGGGCATTAGACTTAAGAGATGAGGTCAGTTACATTAGAATCCATTTGTATCACTTTCAGAGCTGGTAATTTTTTTTTTTTGAACCTTAACTTGCTGTATACAACTACAACCTACAAAGAAATGCTTCTTTATGTATCTGACCAGTAAATGATTCATTTTACCTGTGGAAAAAATAAAATTTGAAAGATTTCTTTGATATCAGTGAACTAAAATTGGCCATTGGTGTTTGGATCTGCCATGACCTCAGTCTTCACCTAAGTTTCAAATCCCACAGCCAATGTCCAGTGATTCTGGACACCAGCTTGACCCATCCAGAAGCGCTTTGAAATATAAAGGAATGAAGCAAAAGCATCACATCTTTTAAGCACATCAGTGGGTGGACTGTAGAAACTCCCCTTACTTTTTCTAAGGCACAAGCTATTTTTGTTGTTGTTCTTTGATTGCAATGCAGCTTTTTTAAGGTAATTATTTTGAATAAGATATCTACTAGCTATAATCAGTCACCAAAGGTAAAATTAAGTTAAATCAAAGTATCTTTGCACAACAAAAGTTATTTCCATGGTTTTTTTCTAGTTGTCCATTTTTAGAGTCTTTGAAGTCCCAAACAGAGAGTACCTCCACTATTTTATCAGAGTCAGTAATCGTTAAATTAGGGAAGAAAGGCAGAATAAAGAGTTGTGAAAGAGTCTTTTCCTGCCTTTTCCAAGCCAGAAACACATAGATAATTTTTCAGAACTGGTCTGTGGCCCTGTTCAACTGCCACATTGCTTAGAAATCCAGCTTTACGATATCTTTGGGGAAAGAATGTGAAGTGTGATTTGATGCATTTTCTCAGCCACACCATCCAAAGGTTTAACTGGATTATATCTCCAATCTTAGTGCTTTCCAATTGTTATGGGCATTCTGGAGGAAAAGAAATATTTTTTTTTTAAAATGTAATGCTTATTTTACTGGTTTAATGTCAATTAAGTCCATATAAAATTTATTATCAATTTAGCTGAAACTCATGGAGGTGTCACTACAGTGTGTGCCAGTTTGGAAATGGGGTTTGAGGAGAAAGAAGAGTTTGAGAAGCATTACATTCTAACTTCCCAAACAGATGGTTCTTGTGTTGGCCATTGTCCCAGAGAATCATCTTCTGGAATGTTCCAAGAGACAGACTGATTCAGTCTATAACTTTCTTTAGTAGAGAAATAGAAAAGGATCAAAAGATATTTCTCACTTTCTTTTGATAGCACTTTTGCTCTTCCAGGTCATCACTGCCTGTGCAAACACAGAGAACTAACTCCTCAACACTTTCAACCACCCGAGACCCACGACCCACACTGAAGTTCCCCAGCAACACCCCTTATACAGTCTGTCTTTTCTTTCCCACATCAGAAGGGCAAATCTTTTTGCAATTCTGGTATCTTTTTATGTAAAATTTAACTACAATTGAAATGTTGGTATTGACTGATGTTAATGATTTTTTTTTTTTTAATTTCCATACAGGTGGACCTGTATTTAGAAATGGAAGTCTTGAATCTTGAGGAAACCATTCCTCCTGCCAAAAATAATATTTTGTTATTATTCTCTGGTTTTTGTCTTTGGTGGTAAGTTCCAATATAGCTCAGGCTGGGCTGGAACTCACTATATAGCTAATGTTGACCTTGTACTTCTGATTTTCTTGCCTCCATCTCCAAACTCCTAGCGTCACTATATTCAAAATTATTTGTTTCTAATCATGGATTATCAGAAATAAAGCCATGGTAGGTTTTTAAAACATTCAAACAGTGGCACATGCCTTTAGTCTCAGCATTCAGAAGGCAGAGGCAGGTGGAGCTCTGTGAGTTCTAGTCCAGCCTGGTCTACAGAGCAAGTTTCGAGACAGTCAGGACTACACAAAGAAACACTGTCTCAAAAAACAAACAAAAATCTATTATCATTTTGTGATGTCACGAGTGTGGGTGTGGGTGCTTCAGTGTATGTGCAGAGGTCAGAGGACACTTTGGTGAAGCCATGTATATGGGTTCTAGGAATTAAACTTAGGTCATCAGACATGCATCATAAGGTGGCAAATGCTTTTATCCTCTGAGACATTTCACTGGCTCTATTTTTACTTTTAAATGGCTTGTTTTCTGACTCTATTCAGTATCATTTACTTATTTACTTAGATGTTTCTGTATTTTATTTATTTAACATTTACTATTTACATTCTGTCTGTCAAATACTGTGCTAGTAGCTGAGAATGTACCACTATACAGCTAGTGTTTTCAAGTAGGAGACAGGATACCAAACTCTGAAGATTTTATTAAGTATCTTCTACCATTTTCATTTTATTTTATTTTTATCATTGTTTTTAATATTTAGTTGACCTGTATTCATGCACACCAGAAGGGAAAATCAGATTCCATGACAGATGGCTATGAGCTACCATGTGGTTGTTGGAAATTGAACTCTGGGACTTCTAGAAGAGCAGTCAGTGCTCTTAACTCTGAGCCATTTCTCCAGCCCCAAATTTTTATTTTATTGAGCTGTAGTTCATATACAATAAAGTGCTCTAAGTTTTAAATGTTCAAAATAGATGAACTTTGACAAACTTATTCATCTGTGCAAACTCAGCTTCAACCATGGCACAGGATACTCTCACCATCTCAGAAAGGTAACTTAGTTATATCTGCCCAGTGCCAGTATCCAGACTTGTAACCTTTGTTTTTCCTTCTGATGCTTCACATACTGTGCACTCTTCTGTATTTGGCTTTCTTTGCTTAGTATAATGCTTCTGAGATTCCTCTATGTTTCATTTCCGTAGTTTAATCCATTTTGCTACTGAGTGGTACTTCACTGTAAGGCTAGCACACAGTTTGTTTACCCACATGCAAACTGTGGATAGACACTTGGATTGTCTCTAGGCTTGGACTATAATGAATCAAGCTGCTGTGAATTTTTTAAACCAGTCTTTATGTAGACATATGTTTCATTTCTCTTAAGAATAAATACTTAGGAGCAAAAATACTGCATTATGATAAATGCAAATTTAACTTGACAAAAATGACTTCAACGTGACTGTGCCATTTTACATTCTTACAAGTACTGAATGAAGGTTCTAGTTGCTCCAAATTTTTAAAGTAGTCAATCATTTAAATTTCAGCCCTTGAGCAAACTGTACCATTGTGTAATGTATTTAAATGTGCATTTTCCCCCTGACTAGTGATAACAACCATTTGTTCACAAACTTAATAGCAGTTTAGGCCCCTCCCTGAACCCTATGTCTCCTACCAGTCTTTGGTTTGTTTCTCTTCATAACTGGGTTACAGTCTTCATATATTCTTAGTTTTAAGTCCATTATCATGTCATACAAATGGCATTTGTATTTGTCAAGATAATTTATCCAAATGTGTCATTGGCTTTCAATGTCTTTTAGAAGAAAAGGTTCTTAGTTCTTGATTCATAATTTTTTCCTTTTGGGTTTATTTGAAAATATTTTGTGACACAGCTAACTACTGTGAAATCAGAAAGTTATGCTTTGTTTTCCTCATTTGTTCATAGTTATATATTTTGGGGTCTTTTTCAAATGAAGTTACGTATGTGGTGTGAGATGGGAAGGTTTCATATTTGAAAATGAATATCTGAGGCTGGTAAGGTGACTCACCCACTAAAGTGTGCATAAGTGTGAGGATTCCAGCACCCATATAAAAAGGTGCACACAACGGTTTATGTCAGTAACTCTGGCACTGGGGGTGGGGGGAGAGGAAAAGGAAGATCGGGATCTCATTGTCCAGACAGTCTTGTCAAAGCACGGAACTTCAGGGTCCATGTAGGACCTTGATTAAAAAATAAGGTGGAGAATAATTGAGAATGATTACACACACACACACACACACACACACACACACACACGCACACGAACATTTAGGGCTCCTGCACTGTTTTCTAGAAACTACTTTCTCATAGCCAGGTTTGACATCCTTGCTGAAAACATTTGTAAATGTATAATGGGGGACACTACTTCTCCCGATTTATGTGTGTCTATGTAATGCCATTAATTAAACAGTGCCTTGATTACTGTTGATTTAGAGTAAATTTTTGAAATGTCATTCTTATCACTAGAGAAACCTTCACAATTTCTAGAACTAACACTTTGAAACTTTGGTTTGAGTTTTTAAAACTTTATTTATTTATTATTTATTTATTTATTTGCCTTGGTGTTTGCCTGGAACTGGAACTACAGACAGTTGTGAGCTGCCATGTGGGTGCTGGGAATCGAACCTGGGTCCTCTGGAAGAGCAGACAGTGCTCCTAACCGCTGAGCCATCTCTCCAGCCCCTTGGTTTGAGTTTTATAGACCTGTAAATTAATCTGGTGGTGGGGGATGAACAGTTTGACAATTTCCAGTCTTCCAGTCCATGAACATAGTATATTTTCCTTTGAAATTAGAGGTGCCCAAGCCCTTTCAATGTCCCCCTTTTTTACATTTAATTAAACTTACCACCAAGAGTTTCAAATTTGTAATATCTCCCCTTTCATTATAACAAGCATTTGCTCTTGCCCTCCAGGTATTAACTTTCATTATGGTGGTGAATGCCTAACTGGTTGGCAAAGAAAATAAAATCCTCAATATTTAACTGTGTCTGGATTGTGAAACCAAGTTTCAGGGACGGATGCCCCAAACCTCTCCTGAGCTATTTTGTGGGCTGGTATCCAATTATCTCTTAACCCAGGTAACCGTTACCCCCCCCCCCCAAAGATTCTGAGACATACAAATTTGGACACAGTCATCTATCATTGTTTCCCATTACCTTCCTTCTTTGATCTTACTTTCTTCTTTTCCTTGCATAAGTATTAATTTTTAGAATGTTTTCTTCTTTAAATATAAATGTGCCAGGTTATAAATTTCACCAAAAAATTGCCTTAGTAAGAAGCATGTTGTATTTTTCTTTTTATCTTCTTCAAAATATTTTCTAATATTTTAGCATTTGACAGCAGTATCATTTAAAATGATAGCATTTAATTTCTTGATAGTTAAGCATTTTTTCTTATATCCTGTTTTTATTACTTTCTTGCTCAATTCACAAATGGAACTGAGATACCATGTTGTAGTTTAATAATTCTAAATTTGTTGCAAGTTGTTTATAACCCAATATATTTATTATAATAAAAGTTCAATGTGCACTTAAAAGTGATGTGCAGTTTCAGGGTTTAGGTGATTATGATTCCTATAGGCAAATGGGTCAAAATAATTGATAGTGGAGTTCAGATTATCTAGAACACTGAGTTTTCTGTCTTTAGATAAATTGCTAAAAAAAAAAATATGTTGAAATCTTCAACAGTTTTTAGGGTTTAAAGTATTCTTCCTGTGTTCTCTAGTTGTTTTCATTATTAACATATGGGTTTGGCATTTTTTTTTTTTTATCTTCTTGACTATCGTTAGGAAATAATGTATTTCCTTAAAAGGGAATAAATTTGTGATCAGTTAGAAAACTATTTATAGATAGTGATATAAACATTCTACATTGTTCATACTAATAATTTTTTTTTTAAAAAAAAACATTATCTCTTACTCTATTTTAGAAATGAGAAAGTAGAAACATAGTGGGAAAGTAATTAACCTACATGGTTTGTAGTTACTGTATTTATTTAGATGGTCATCTACACACTGACCCCACACTTGGATTCAAATACTATCTTGCTTCTCAGAATTAATTTTATTGTTTTTTCATTCTTTATTAATGATTTATTTTTCTGAATTAATTTTACCCCTTCCACTTCCTTTATTGAAAAACCTCCCTCATACTTTTCCTTACTCTTTTTCAAACTCATTGCCTCCTCTAAAATTTTTGTCATTATACACACTATCTATCTATCTATCTATCTATCTATCTATCTATCTATCTGTCTGTCTGTCTGTCTATCATCTATCTATCTATCAATCAAATTTGATTGAATAACCATTTTGGTATGCTCTTCCATTGGGAAGACTATTTCTCCTACTCTCAACATTCCTTCATTTTCTGTAGTTGTGTATGTAGGGTTCAAGTCTCATGCATTTTCCCTGTCTATGTTAGCAGGTCTATTGATGTAGAGCTTGTTCAGCTCATGTTTAGGCTGTCATGTTAGTAAAATTTAAGGGTGTGGCTTTTGACACCATCTCATAGAAATTTTTCTATTCCTCTGTCATTTGCAGTCTTTCACCCAGTCTTCCAAAATGATCCCTGAGCCTTAGGTCCAGGAATTATATTGTAGATATATTAATTCAGACTGGCCTCCAAAATTCTGCATTTTTATTGGTGTTTGTTTGGTTTGGTTTTATAATGGTCTTCGTTTATAGAAAGAAAAATTTCTTTGGTAGGATATGAGGACTATCTGGAGGTATAAGGGAAAAATATGCAGAGTATTATCAGGAGTTTCCTGGTTTAGTTGTAGGTTTTCCTCATATGATGTATTCATTAGCTCTAGGTAGTTAGGTTTTCAGCTCAAGGCATGAGTTCCTTCTTGTTGAGAGGATCTTAATCTACTAGAGATATATTGGTTACTGCCAAAGTAACCCCTATTTCACCTTAAGGATTATCATGTCATACTTGTTGTCAATGTAGTTTGTAGATGCCATTGCTGGGTAGGACTCTCGGTTGCTTCCCTCCTTTGGAAGCATGCATGGTTCATTCTGGTATCATAGAAGCTAGTCATCATAGAGGAGACATTCAGATCAGTTCTAGCTCAGGGACCTCTGGTGCTAGTGTCTGAAGTGCATGGTGACTTTGGAAATATAGACTTCTCAGGAAAGCAACCCAGGACAATAGTAAGAGAAGACCAACTTCTAGGAGTTGCAAGGACAATCCTGACCAAAATCTCAAAAGAGACCTTCTCATACCTGCTGTTGGGCTTTTTGTCAGATGATCATTTGGATCTTGAGGAAGAATTGTTAGATGGGAAAATGTCATTTAAACTATTTACATATAGACTAATGTCATTAAGAAGATTAAACTGTATTTTGCCATGAAGTATTATTTTTGAAGCCATCTTCTTTGGTTTTTGCTTGTTTTAAGTGTTGCTAGGCTATATTTAAAAGAATCTGTACCCCAGACTTCATATAACTGCTTCTAATGTGAGACCCATCTGAGTTCTTCATGGATGCAGCAAGAACTAGGCTGTTGGATAAGACTTGCATGCTCACCAACCTGACTGAGATTTGGAGATTGTTCTGCTCCCAGTTCTGGATCCCTTGGTCTTCTCCAGCCTATGTAGTTTTACCTGATATTATTCAGCCTGTGACTCTTCATGGTCTTTAGGTGAATTGGATGATTTCTCTAAATTCTTCCTTCTTCCCCAGTACCCCTTTTAAAATTTATAGATGACCAGGATTTTTTGTCTGTTCCCTCTGTTTGGCAGAAAAATACCTTTTCCAGAAAGCTAGAGAACAAGCCTCCCCCTCCCCGAAGGGTATTCCTCCATTTTCTCTGTCTAGAAGGTGAAAATGTTTGTGTGTCACACATTTAGCCTAGTGTTTTGATCATCTGGTTTTTTGTGCTGCAATGAAAGTGCCAAGTCATTAACTATTTTCTAGATGAAAATAAAGCTACTTTCCCCATGAAACAAAGAATCTCAGAGCAACGTGTCTAATGAATGAAAGTGTAAAATTCATGAGGAACATACCAAGATATAGAAAATTTCAAGAGATTTAACCATGAGGCTACAGTCACCCTTCTGATTTAGACCATGCTGAAGGGCTGTGAATGCAAGGTAAGGCCTCTCTGGGAGTGTGTTCTGTGAATATCTCGGTACAGAGTTGTAAGAGTTCAATGGAGGGACAAAACAAAAGTATCCCTGTTTTGGGATAAACTAGAAAATTATTTATAGTCTGGCAGAGGGAGTTTTGAGCAAAGTCTAGAGGGATAGAAAATGCAAAGAAATAAAGGAGTCAGTCTGAGACACATATGTGAAAGACATGTACAGATACAACATGGAATAAACTGATCTGTAGGCTTATAGCACACACAGAAAAACCCGTTTTGTAGCTATACTAAGTCAAATCAGAATCCAGTAGCCCGAAGAAAGGCTTTAGTAGGAGAAGTTAAGTATTTCAGTAGGTCAGATACAAACATTCTGCTGTCGGTGTGGGAAATTCATTAGTAAGAACCATGGCTGGATTCAGCAATGTTTTTAGTTACAGGGAGCAAACCATTACCAAGGTTGTAAAGTTAATTGTTCTTCAATAGAACAGAGTAGAATTGAGAATGTCATTGTGCATATTTTCAGAGTAGTTTTGAAACTTTTATTTTACCAACTTCCATTTGATTTGAATTATATATGTCTATAGTAAGTCATAATCTAAATATATTTCTTCGTAATGATAGAAAAATGTTTTAAAGCCATCATGTTAGCAGACTATAAAAGTTGTCTGGTTGAAAGATTATGAAGTTTAGTCAAAGCATTTAAAAATGGAAAGAGTGGGGATTATAAGGAAAAGACAGAAGCTACAGGGCTGGGAGCTCACTAAGTTCTGTCTTGAGAATAACAGAATGGTAATTGTATTTTTTTAAAACAATGTTTATATTGTGATGCTGAGGATTGAACAGAGAGCCATGAACATGCTAGACAAGTGCTCCACCACTTAGTTACATCCCAACAGATGGAACCTTTGAGTCTTTCATATACAGTAGAGTGTTCGAGGAAGATTTCGTAAATGCCATATGAGGAAGAATAAGTTTCTGCAAGTCATAGCATGTCAGGCAAATACCAAAAACACAGAAGGAACAGTTAGAAAAGAATCTAAAACATCTCTACTTCTAAACATTAAAAAAAAATCAGCCCTACAGTGATTCTCATTTGGAGACAAGAAGTGATAGGAAGTACAGGGGATGAAATAAGAGCAGAGTAACTAACCAGGCCATGCTGATACCAACTTGGGAAAGAAATTAAATGGAACCAGACATTTTCTTCTCAATACATTATTTCATTTTTTTTGTCTTAAAGAAAAAAAGTTATTTGATGATGAAGTAAAGCCCATTGGATGATTTTGACAAAATATAGAAATATAGAAGATCGACAGAACGGTACATTATATGTAATGCATGAGACCTTAAGCCCTTGATGACATTTATCTTCACTCGTGAGAAGAGATTTAATAAAGTAATTTATTAGGTCCCTTCTCACTCATAAAAAGAAATGTCGTAAAAGACATATTCCTTCATATATTCGCCATATATTGAGTATTAATCCTTATATTACTGACACAGTGTGGTGTGCTAAATTTTCTATGGTTTCATTTTAGGGCAAAACAAATGTAGATGCTAGGAAAATTTTAGATTTGGGGGGCAGAAAAATTTTAAGATTGATAGATGGTCTCAAGTTTCTCAATTTGGAATGCATATTAATTTTCAGAAAAGAACTGACCTTGAAAAATGAGCTGAACATCATTTCGACTGTTTAAATTATGATACCAAATAAGATATCCACTCAGTGACAGAGAGAACACTTTACAGAGAATCAATCGGCTTTCTGGTCTCTCCTCTCCCTGTGAGTGGAAAGACAGGCAATGATGTGACATAAACTCCTCTGCTCCCTGAAAAGCATGTTGGTTCACAGTTTACTATGTAGAAGACAGGAGAGCCATCACCCTATAAGAACACTGCGCTTAGATGACAAGTATTCATTGTGTTCATTTCTATGTTGTAAGTAAAAGACAAAATAAGTATTTTATAGACATACAAAGTTTAGACCAAAGATAAATAGGGCCATAAAGGATTTAAGGATATGCTAATTCTAGCTGACTTTATTTTAGTCAATGATAATAATGCCAAGTAAAATGAACACTGAACTTTTGGACCATTTTACTAAGATGTTTTTGTTGCACCTAAAATAGTCCACCTTTGCCTTTTATGCACATCTGCATGAGAGAATGGAACTGTCATATTCAATAAATTTTCAGGTACATCTTTCGTTGTTTGAGACATGAGCAAAATGATGTACTACCGAACAAATATGAACTGATTTCTGAAATTGACACAAATTCCTACAATTGACACAAAGTGACAGTTCTCTTCAGGGAAGCTGCTGACATTGGATTGGATTATTGTTCTCAAAGCTGACTTCTGTTCAGCAGCTTAGGGAAAAGGGAAGGGGTTTTAGGAAAACATACAGATGATGCAGTTTGATCCACTGTCATAGCAATGGATCTGTACAAACTTCAGATTTCTTTGTTGAGGTCCCAGGAACTTTCTTTCTTCTTGGAAAAAGTTGAACATGCATCTTGCATGTATAGAGTCTGAGTCTAATGTAGTTACATTCTTCTAAGCAGACACCTTGCAAGAATAAAGGCCCTGCTTTCCTTGTAAGTGTGGGTTGCATGTCTGTAGCAAGAAGACTTGGAATTTTTTTTTATAGAAGTCACAAGGCAATTAGCAGAAGCAATATGGCTTGGTGTGATCTAGTATATATGTTTGTAGTATAACCAAAGACAACATATGATAGTTTAGTGAATACAGTGAGTTCAGTGCCTAATATGGAATAGATGGCCACACATTTTAACTTTTTATAAGCTCTTATTTAAGAATCTAAGAAAATTCTAAATGACCCAGAAGTATATGAAAGTAAAAACAATTAAGTTCTCTATTTTACTGATTATTGATGATAATTACATATTAAATATATTAAGAGCCATAAATAATATTTTCCAATTGACTACATATATTATAAATTATATATAAATTAGTAGTAGGTAAAAAAAAACAGGGAACACATCAAAGAAACTCTTCCTAATATAAAAACAAATTAGCAAATGAAAATACTAAGAATATAAACTTCGATGCTTTTAATGAGTCATTTCAGTTTCCAAACAGAAACAAGACTGGCATGTAAAAATATAAGATGAGCGTGTAGACTAATAAATAAGCAGAGATAGGTCAGTAAAGAGTCTAGTATAGAATAATGACAGTTTAGCAAATGCATATTGCATGTAACAAGAGAGGACTTTTATTTTACCAAATGCTCTTAAAAATGTATGCTAGCCATCACTGCACACTCAGGTGTGTGCAGTGGCACAGCAATAGAATACATGCAAAAGCTTAAATTTGGAGGTAGTAAAGCAAAGTGTTTTTTCTTCCTAGGCTTTCTTAAGCCCACCCCTTCTTTGGAAATTGAGATGGTGATTTTCCTTTGGGAAAACTAGTAGAGGAGAAGACACCAAGCAAAGCAAATTGTTGTTGTCAGGCATCAATTAGCAGAGATTAAAAGATCTCAGCTGACATGTTAGGGAAAAGTATAAGCCTCAGCAGAACCTTCTGGAAGGACAAAACCAAGAAGTTGGCAGAACTGTAGTTTGGGAGTTTTTTTTGTTTGCTTTTATTCACAACAGTTTAAAAATCACGTTTGGAAGTTCATCACGTAAAATTAAAGTTTGGCATAAATAAGCCATCACACCAGATTTTAAGATAGATGAGAAAATCACCACTTTTTGATGAGTAGTAAAGTTGCTAAGTATGCGTCTGTAAATCTTCAGAAGAGATGGTGCTTCTCAAAGTCGTCTGGAGTCAGTACCACGGGGTTTCCCAGGGAGGAGTAAGTTGGTTTGTTGTTACTTAAAATATAATTTTGCTTATCTGATTAAAAATGCTTGACAAATAAGGTTTTAGAACTTACTCCATAAGCCAACAGATTGAGATAAATATAAGTCATGGGTCAGCAAGCTGGCTGGGCGGGCACAGTACTTGCTTTCAAGATTTGAATTGGATCCCTGGTACCCACATGCTAAGAGGTTACGATGGACTCTTACAGGTTGTCCTCCAACCCACACAGACACAAGCACATGTGCTTATGAGGAGGCATGCAGGTACGCATCATTTAAAAAAGTAAATAATAGTAATAAAACTCAGACAAATATTTGATGCTTTTTACAATTGTTCTAGCGAATGTTGCTAAAGTTCAAACATAAACTGAGACAAAGGCAACAGGACAGTAGGTAGAAAACATTCTCTTTTTAGACTGCAATAGTAGGGACACCAGAGAAGAACATAGTCTAGGAAGCCTATAAATTTGTGTGGCAATCTGTACAGAATCTCCAGTCCCTGGTTTTATCTCACAGCTTCAGAGTTGCTTAGAGAAGCATGCTAGACGAGATTACAAGATTCACTCCAAGAAAAATGTCTGCCAGCCAGAGTGACTTTGACTCATGAGCCAGTGTTGAAGGGGAGAACTAGGCAGCCTCAGTGACGGACACCGCACACAGGCAAGTGGAAAGCTCTGGAGCCCTGACACCAGGCCTGGAATCATATCTAAGTCTCTGGCAGCTCACATTTCCCCCTCACCCCACTTCTACGGTTGAAGATGAGACAGGAAAAAAATGGGTGGGCAGAGAAATAATTTTCCCTAACACTTATTCCAGGGAGTCTGCGTTTCACCTGGAAGAACATAAATTGGAAAGTTTTCAGCATCAGGGGATGTGGGGACTTGAGAGCAAAATTAATTTCAGTTAGGGAAGAATAAAGATCATTTCTTACAGCCATGAGTTGTAGATGTAGAAAACACTTCCCATAAAACAGACAGGACTAAAGCCAAAATGAAAAACTGGGAGACTGCAATATGGATATGGGAAATTGAGAACAATGGTGATTTGATTTGTACATTTTGAAAAACTCTTTAAAGTCTCCACACAGAACATTAATATATCTTTAACAAATTCCTGAATACAAATAGGTCAAGTATAGACAAAATAAGTGACCTCTCATGACAATCTACAAAGTGTAAAGCTTCAAGATAGTTTTCATGTCCATAGTGCCTGGGGGCAAACAGAATCTTGTCAAACTATAAAGATGTGGTTGTTAACACAGGCTGATGCTGATGTAATAAAATTCAGAGCATCAAAACCAGTGAAAGAATGTATATATTCTTTCTATATATATTCTATATCATATATATCACATTCTGTATATGGTAATGCTGTTCCTTTGAGGGAAAAATAATTGTACAAAGTGAATAGAGTTAATGTAGATCACTATCTATACTCAAAGTAACTTTTAGAAGAAGACACATAAATGACTATTTTGTAATATAGTGAAGAAAGGTTTTGTTGTTGTTGTTGTTTGAGACAGGGTCTTTTGTAGCCCAAGCTGCCATGGAACTTGCTGTGTGTTGAGGGATGACTCCTGATCTCCCCATCTCTGCTTCTTGTGTGCTGAGATTACTAAAGCAACCCCACCCATGAGTTTTAAGCAGGGTTGGGAATCTAACCAAGGGCTTCATGAGTGTTTGGCAAGTAGTCTCCTAACAGAGCTCTCCCTCCAGCCACACCTTTCTTCTTTTTCATTTTTTTTTTTTCAGTGTTGGGAATTGAATTTTGAGCCTCATATATATAGGAAAACTATTTTAACCATGATGTCAAAGATAAAAGAATAACTGAAGGTAATAAATATTCATTGTGTTGTAAGTCATATTACCACTTTCTAACTATATTACCTAGAACTTCTCGAATAGTTTAGGATAATCAGTCAATAATGGAAAACCTTCTGTTTTTAATTCACTTATTCACATTGAGTGTTACCTACAGGCCCGATGCTGTCTGCAGCCTTAAAAGGTCTCCTTGTTCTAAAAGAAAATCTATTCATGTGCTGTATAGAATTATTACTACTTTAAAATCAAATATCCTTGTTGATATCTATAAAACTTTTGTAATATTTAATGTAAATGATATGAATAGGTATTCTTGTTGTTCCATTTGCATTTAAATTATTTTTTCACGGACTATCTTGATATAATCCTGGTGTGATTCACTCTCCTTGCACTATGGCTGTTTACCTCTGTGTCATGTCATGTGTCTGATTGGAAAGTTTAACTGGATGATGGGCAGGCTACAGTGACTATGGTTTTCTGTCAGCATTCAACGAGTTTTGTCAAATATGATTTCATGTCACTTCTTGCTCCTCAAAAGCAAGATTTGGATGAAGAAAAACATTTAATTCCAAAGCAATGGATTTAGATTTACATTTATTTTATATGAGGGGTATTGAGAACTACAGAAAGCTTACATGTCCTACTGTATTGATGTGGTGTGATCGGGGGGGGGGGTATGATCAAAATTTATATTATTCTTTTATTCAACTTTCTGTACAAAATATATACCTTAGGGAAAAAGTTTCTTCTCCCATTGGAGAGACTCCCATTGGAGTCTCCCTGAAGACTCCGTAACATTCACCTTTCTAGATATGATAAGCTTCGCCTTCCACTCTGACCCTCAGAGCAGAGACTCTGTTATGTTCACAGTCCTATGTATGCTGCTCTTGGTGTGCATCATCACTCTTGGGGGTGATCAGTTCGCTGTGCACTCTCATGCTCGGATCAGTTTGGGGGTGGTAACTGGACATCCATGCCCAACTTGAATGAGAAGGAAGTCTTCCCATTCTCTTAGCTGGGGTGGCTCAGAGAAGTCACTGGCACCAAGAAAGGTGGCTGAGATCACATTTTCTCTCCTTTTCTGCTTCTAACTTAGGTTGTAAAGTGGCTTCTGGGTCCTCTAGAGTAGCACATAGAGGAGAACAGAAGGAGGCACTGAGGAAATGCTGCCACACTTGCCAAGACTCTTACTGTTTACAGTACCCTTTCTTGATGACGTGGCTTCTCGTTCCATTCGATGTCTTCAGGGTACAGCCTCTCAGATTTCATGGTTATGTATTTTATTCCTGGAGACATGATTTCACATGTCAATTCCTGTCCATGACCATCTAGAATGGTATAAGAAGGAGTGTACCTGGGTCTGTAGATCCCAGTCAGCGAATCTCCTCCACACTACCCTACATACATCTCTATTTAAGTCAGTTGTGGTTATTATTATATGAGGTTGATTTCTCATATTTTACACTTCACAGAAGGGATTTGAAACTTTCAGCTTCCTCAGATTTGCTTTTATATTTGAGATGGAGAGTTTAAGTAAGGCTAAATTGGATAAGCCAGTGAACCCATGCTGAACCCTAATTACTTACAAATATTTCGTTTTATCCAGACACGAACTGTGATTTGATCTTTAAATACAGCGCATATATCTTTCCTAAACAAGAAGCTAGGATAAAAGAATATAGCCAAGATTCTTTACTGTTTGAACTGATGATATCTGTAATATATACAACAGAGATAGTACAATTTGTATTTTTATTGATTTGTAAACATTTCTATAGAAAACAATAACGACTGAAACAGCAAAAATCAAATAAGTCAATAGTAAACCATTCATTCGGCTGGGGAGATGCCTCATTTAGTAAAGTGTGTGTTGCACAGTGTGAGGATCTGGGTTTGAATAATCAGCATCCACATAAAAAACCAGCTCTGGCCGCAGCAGTATAATTTCCATGCTGGAGAGGCAGGAACAGGAAAATTCTGATGATTTCTGGCCAGTTGGTGTAGTTGAATAGATGAGCCCCACATTTTACAGACCATCAAAAACAAGGTGAAGAACTTTACGAAGTAACTGCTCCTAACCTTGGGCTTCCACATGCACATACATACATTCGCACTTGCACATTCAAATGTAGACACATACATGAATATCTATTACACATGCTCTAAAACAAAAATTTTTAATTAAAAATATTAAGTTAGGACTGGCGAGGTGGCTCAGTGGTTAAGAACACACTAATCTTCCAGAGGACCTGAGTCTGGGACTCAACAGCTGCATCAGACAGCTCACAACCTCTGTAACTACAGCCCCAGGAGGCTCAGATGCCTCTGACTTCCACGGGTACCTCTACTCATGTGTCCATATTCACACACAGACATACAGGCATGTATATAGTTAAAACATAAATCATCATATATTTAGAAAGTAAATAGTTCTGAACAGATAAGTAATTTACTCAAGCAATACTGAATTTATTGATAGTTATTTCATTTGAAGAATAGCCAAGTTCTCTAAAAAATAATGGTACTATGACATACTTGTGAAAAGTATTTAAATTGTATGATAAATTTATAAATATTATTGTTAATTATTTCTTATAACCTACTAATATATTCTGATTTAACCGTTTCTGACTTTATAGTTTGTTCTAAAATATATATTTTAATAACATAATTCTTTTTTTGTTTTTGCACTTTGATATTTATTGTTTGAATTTAATTTTTTTCTTTAAGATTTTTTTATTCCTTTTATATACCAACAGCAGATCCCTTCTCATTCTTCCTCCCACTCCCCCCAGCCTTCTCTCCCTCCTGACTCATCCCTCACCCTCTCCTTGGAAATGGTAAGGCCTCTCATGAAGCTCAGCAAAGCCTAGTACATTCAATTGAGGCAGTTCCAAGCTCTTCCCCACTGCATCAAGGCTGTGCAAGGTGTCCCTTTATAGGTAACAGGGTCCAAAAAAACTAGTCCATACACTAGGGATAAATCCTGATCCCACTGTCAGGGGCTCTTAAACAAATCAAGCCACACAATTGTTTCTCATGTGCAGAGGGCCTAGTCTAGTTCTATGCAGGCTTCGTAGCTGCCTGTAGAAACTAGGGCAGGGGAGGAATAGAAGGGAAGGGATGAGGGATGAGAACAAAATAAGGGAACAGGATGGTTGAGTCGGAACAGGGATGGAGTGGGAGAGCAATGAAAGCAATATCTTGACAGAGGAGACATTGTGGGGTTAGGGAGAAACCTGGTGCAAGAGAAGTTTCCAGAAATCCACAAGGATGACCCCAGCTTAGACTATTAACAATTGTGGAGAGGGTGCCTGAGCTGGCCTTCCCTGGTAATCAAGTTGGTGAATACCCTAGCTGTCATCATGGAGCCTTAAACAGTAACTGATGGAAGCAGATGCAGAGATTCACACCCAAGCACCAGGCTGTCCTCTGGGAGTCCAGTTGAAGAAGAGGAAGAGGAATTATATGAGCAAGAGGAGGGGCTAAGATCATGTTGGAGAAATCTACAGAGACAATTGAACCATGCTTGTGGGAAATAACATAATTCTTTACAGGTTTTTCCAGACTTTCACATCATATACCCCAATCCTGCCAAACTTCCAGGCCCTCCCTAGCCTCTCTTTACTTTTGCAGCATCCCCCCATAAGAAACCCCAGAAATATCAATTAAAAAACAAAACAGAGCAGACAAAAAACCCCAACTTGATGCTTTATTTTTCCAACACCACCTCATTCATCCTAGTGGAATTGGGTGCCTCAGTGTGTTACACATTATATACTCTTTTGTCCAATCAGGCTCACTGACAAAATGTTCATTCCAATGAGTCATTGGTATGGCTCACTGCCTCTGTCACAGCATCACCACTGGATCCTCATGGCACTCTTCTTGGATATCCTGATGCTGTCCTTCCATAGGACCAGTCCCTTCACCCACTTCAGCATGTCATACATGGGGTAGATGTTAGGGTGGGCCAATCAAAGTTCCAGGTTGTGTGCCCCTTATAGGAGTGGCAGACTGAACTCTCCTAGGCCTTTTCTATCTGGGCCAGCTTTTCCACTGTGGTGGTGAGGGGTGCAGAGGCCAGATATTCCCATGGGGGTGCCAGTTCTTCTGCTGCAGTGTCCAGCAATGAGGGGTAGGATCAGCTATACCAGAGCCAGTGAGGGGTGGACTGGCTCAGCACAGATCTTGAATTTCAATACACACGGTTCCTATGAATCTCTGTGGCAATATGAGACATGGGCATCATCACAGATCCTATCTGCAGTAGCTACATGGACCTAGACAGACAGCCCTTGGCAGCAACTTGGGCTCAGACAATGCCATGGCCCCAGGTGACAATACAGACCACTCAGATCAGCATGGCCCTGGCAATGGCATGGTACTCATCTATCAGCATGGCCACAGGATGAGGCCTAGACCCTGGGCATCCTTATGGTCTTTCATGGCATCATGGGCCAGAGACACCAACATAGACTCTGGCTGTGATAGGAACACAGACTCAGACATGATGTTCATCAGCAGCCTGTGCTCGGATGTCACCATGGCCCCAGGTGGCTGCACAGGCCACTAAGATTTGCTTGGCTCCCAAGGCAGCATGACCCTCAGATACCAACATAAAATATTTTTGCTATAAATTTAGTGCATAATTTTATTTAACTTTGCTTATTATCTTGGTTTGAATAGTACATTTTTTCTTTTTTTTAATTACAATAAAGTCAAATTTTTTATCTTTACTCTTGTTCAAGCTCCCTTCCCCCTCTCGCCTCTTCCAGTCACTCTTTCTTCTCCATATCACTTTATCTCCTCCCCAGCAAGAGCAGGAGGTCCCAAGATCCCAATGTGGCTTAGCTCAGCATCCACTCCTGGCAGATCTGCTTTCTTCACCCCCACATCAAGACTGAGTCAGATGTTCCTCTGGAGGGAGTGGAATCCAAGGTGCCGGTCCAAGGAGTTTCTGATCCCAAGCTGTTCAGTGATTGTGGTTTGCAGCTTGGGAGTGCTTTACTTTATGTTTAAAGTCTAGTAATGAGTGAGTACATCCCCTGCTTATCTTTCTGGGTTTGTGATACCTCGCTCAGGAGGATATTCTCCAAATCCATCCATTTGCCTCCAAATTTTAGGATATCATTTTTTCTTACTGCTGAGTAGTACTCCATTGTGTAGGTGTACCATAGTTTGTTAATCCATTCTTCAGTTCAGAGGCATCTAGGTTGTTTCCAGGTTCTTGCTATTATGTATAATGCTGCTGTGAACATACTTGAACTAATGCCTTTGGAGTGTGAATGTGCATCTTTAGGGTATATGCTCAGTTGTGGTATTGCTGTGTCTTTGGGGAGACTGATTCCCAGTTTTCTGAGAAACCGCCATATTGCATTCCAGAGTAGCTGAACAAGCTTACACTCCCACCTACAATGGAGGAATATTCCCCTTGCTCTGCATCCTCTCCAGCATAGGCTGTCCTCTGTGTCTTTTATCTTAGCCAATCCGACAAGTGTAAGGTGGTAGCTTGGATTGATTTCCGTTTTTCTACACACTACCATCCAGCTATGCCAACACCATTTGCTAAAGATACTATCTTTTTTCCCTTGAGTATTTTGGGCCTTTTTTTAAAATCAAAGATCAGGTGTTCATAGGTTTTTGGGTTAATGCCCGGATCCTCAATTCGATTCCATTGATACACAAACCTGTTTTAATGCCAGTACCTGGCTGTTTTTATTACTGTAGCTCTATAGTATCACTTGAAGTCGGGGATGGTGATGCCTCCTGAGGTTTTTTCTTTGAGCAAACTTGTTTTGGCAATCCTCGTTTTCCTATTATTCCAAATGATGTTGAATATTGTTCTTTCAAGGTCTGTAAAGTATTGTGTTGGGATTTTGATGGGAAGTGCATTGAATCTGTAGATTGCTTTTGGGAGAATTGACATTTTTACTATGTTGATTTTACCTATCCAGGAACATGGGAGGTCTTTCCATTATCTGAAATCTTCTTCAATTTTTTTCTTTATTGATTTAAAGTTTTTGTCAAATAGATCTGTTTTATATGTACAATATTTCCATAAATAGGCTTAATTTAAACTTTAAAATTTTATTGGATTTATATAAAAACTTTCCACTGATTTTTTTAAAAAATGTTAATATACAAATAAATACATATACAATGTTAATATACAAATACCTACATTTAGTAGATATTTATGTATATTGCCTAAGGACTATCTATAAAACTTACATGTGTAAAATATAGTTTCATGTAATAGAATATATAAAAATATATTTTGATATGAACATTGGATACACTTGTATGAAAAACAACTCACAAATTGGTATCATTTCATCAAAGTTTTTTGCTCTGTCAATATCACATAATTGCTCTATTATACACTTATTGATCAGTTACTAAGAAGATAAGGTTATGTGGATAAACAGGATGTGCAAACACACTACCCTTGATTTCCTTTTTCTCCCTATTTTTGTAGAAAATAATTTTTTCTCACATAATATATCTTGATTATAATTTCTCTTCCTTCTACTCCTCCCAGTTTCTCCCCACATCCCCCTGCTCCAAGATATAAGGTGAAATCTCAAAGTCATCTTGATTTGTATTTCCCTGATAACTAAGGATGTTGAACATTTCCTTACATATTTGAAAGTCATTTGAGTTTTCTTTATTCAGAATGTTGTTTATTTCTGTACCTCATTTTAGAATGAATTATTTGGTGTTTCCATATCTAGTTCCAGAGTCCTTTATATATTTTTTTGGATATTGACCCTCTAGTGGATATGTAGTTGGTAAATATATTTTCTCATTCTGTAGGCTGCCACTCTGTCCAAAGGATGATGTTCTTGTTCATAAGAAGCTTTTCTGTTTCATGAAGCCCCATTTATTAATTGTTGATCAAAGTGCATGCAGTATCTGTGTTCTCTTCAGGAGATAGTCTCCTGTGTAAATGAATTCTGGCCATTCCCAACTATTGCTTTTATCAGCCACAGTGTACCTGGGTTTATGGGTATTGCACTGAATCTGTAGATTGCTTTTGGCAGGATGGCCATTTTTACTATGTTACTCCTACTGATTCAGGAACATGGGAAATCTTTTCATCCTCTGATATCTTCTTTGGTTTCTTTATTCAGTGTCTTAAAGTTTTTTATCATACAAATATTTCATTTGCTTGGAATTACACCAAAATATTTTAATTTTATGAGGCTATTATAAAAGGTGTTGTTTCCATGATTTCTTTCTCAGTCCATTTATCATTTGTATAAAGCTACTGACTTTTGAACACTGATTTTGTATTTAAAAGTATTTATCTGCTAAGAAACTGTTGTTGTTTTTCCTGAAAGTGTTTATCAGCTCTAGGAGTTCCCTGGTAGAATTTTAGGGTCACTCATTCATACTACCATGTAATCTATTAATAAAGGTACTTTTTCTTCCCTTTCTATTTCTATCCACTTGTTTCTCTTCGGTTGTCTTATTGCTTTAGCTAAGACTTCAAGAGCTATATTGAGTAGATATGGAAGGAGTAGAAAACATTGTCTTATTTCTGATTATTGTGGAATTGCTTTGAGTTTCTCTCCATTAAGTTGATTATGGCTATGAGCTTGTTGTAAATTACCTTTATTTTGTTGAGTTATATCCCTTGTATTGCTAATCTTTACAGGATTTTGATCATGAAAGGGTGCTGGATTTTATCAAAGGCTTTTTCTGTGTCTAATGAGATGATCATGCAGTTTTTATATTTCAGTTTGTGTGGTGATACATTATATATTTAATAAAACCAGTCTGGAATATCAGAGAAGAGATCCACATACAGTCAAGCTAGGCAAAGTTAGCACACACCAGCAGTCCTGTCACTTGGGAGGCAGAGATTGTTCTGGATCTCAGTGAGTTCACTGGATAACAGAGCACTTTGAATCCCAGAATGGGTATCCAGAGGATCTCTGTGAGTACAAGGCCAAATGGCCAGGCAGTGATGGCACACACCTTTAATTCTAGCATGGGGGGGGGGGTGGCGGCTGGGAGTGGTGACCTAAAGCTTGGGGTTTGGTGACATGTGCTTTTAATCCCATAACTCCAGAGACAGAGATCTTTCTGTATTTCTGTGAGTTCAAGGTTAACTACCAAATAACAGTAGCTCACGCCTCTAATCTTAACCTGGATGTGATGCTGCAGGGCAAAGAAAATATTTAAAGTAGGCATAGGAAGTCAGAGGAGCCTTTAGAAGCAACAAGGAGCTGGAAGATAGCTGGGTGAGATTTGACTGTGGTGTTTCTCTCTTTAATAGTTCAGCCTTTCCCCAATATCTGGCTCTGAGTTTCTTTTAATACAACCAGAATTCATGCAGCAAGTTTGTTTATATGGTGGATTATTTGTATCATTTTATGTATGTTGAACTATCCCTGCATTCCTAGGATGAAGCCTAGTAAAGATCAGGATATATGATATTTTTGATGTGTTTTTGGTTTTGGTTTGTAATTATTTTATTGAGAATTTTGCATCTATGTTCATAAGGGAAATTGGTTTGTAATTCTTCTGTTAGGTTTTTAAGTGGTTTGGGTATCAGGGGAATTGTGGCCTCATGAAAAACAATTGGGCAGTTCTCCTTATGTTTCTGTTTTATTGGCTACTTTGAGAAGTATTGGCATTAGCTCTTCCTTGTAAGTCTGGTAGAATTCTGTAATAAAGCCATATGGCCTTGGGCTTTCTATGGTCAGTAGACTTTTAATTACTATTTCTATTTCACTAGTGGCTATAGATCTGTCCTAATTGCTTACCTGATCTTTATTTAACTTTGGTAAGTGGTGTGTATCAATAATTATTCATTTCTTTAGATTTTCCAGTTTGGTGGAATACAGGTTTTTAAAGTATGTCCTTGTGATTCTCTGGATTTTCTTGGTTTCTGTTGTTATATCTGTCCATTCATCCTTAATTTTGTTAATTTGGATATTATCCTTATGCCTTTCATTAATTTTGATAAAGGTTTCTCAATCTTATTAATTTTCTTAAAGAACCAACTCTCTTTCATTGGCTCTTCATAATTTTTGATTGATTGTTTCATTTTATTGATTTTCCCTCTGAGTTTAAATATTTCATTTTGAGATACAATTTTTTTCTTTTTTCTTTCCTTTCTTCCTTCTTTCCTGCCTCGCTATTTTTTTTTGTAAAGGCTTTTAGTGATATAAATTTGCCTCTTAAAACTACTCTCATTATTCCCTATAAATTTGGATACATTGTATATTCATTTTTACTGAATTTGAGAAACTCTTTGATTTACCTGTCTTGACCAGTTTTCCAATCAGTAGAGAATTGTTTTGAGTTTGTAAGCCTTCTGTTATGTCTGTTGTTGATATCCATCTTTTATCTCTGGTGGTCTGATAGAATGTAGGGAGTTATCTTAATTTTCTTGTATGTGCTGACCCTTGCTCTGTGTTTCAGTGTGTTGCTAATTTTGGAGAAAGTTCCAAGAGATGTAGAGAAGAATGTCTATTCTTTTGTGTTTGGGTGAAATGTTCTGTAAATATCTGTTGGGTACTGTTGGTCTATAATTTCAGTTAGCTCTAGCATTTCT
This sequence comes from Sigmodon hispidus, assembly GCA_004025045.1. Classification (NCBI taxonomy): domain Eukaryota; kingdom Metazoa; phylum Chordata; class Mammalia; order Rodentia; family Cricetidae; genus Sigmodon; species Sigmodon hispidus. The sequence continues at coordinate 68,640 of PVIH01002150.1, forward strand.
CTGTTTAATTTTTGTTTACATGGTTTGTCTATTGATGAGAGTGCAGTATCAGTCTCCCATTATTAATGTGTGAGTGTCAATATGTGATTTAAGCTTTAGTAATATTTCTTTTAAGATCTTGCTCCTTTGTTTGGTACATAGTTGTTAAGAATGGCAATATTCTTTTGGTGGATTGTTTTCTTTGATGACCATGTAGTGTAATCTCTTCTGATTAGTTTTAATTTAAAGTATATTTTTCCAGATATAAATTGGCTACATCAGCTTGCTTGTTTGTTCATTTTTTTTAGAATATTTTTTCTCATCCTTTACCTTGTGGTAATGTCTATTCTTTATATTATGGTGTGTTTCTTGGATACAGCAGAATCTTTTATTCAATCTGTCATTCTGTGTCTTTTCATTGGGGGAATTGAGGCCATTGGTGCTGAGAGATAATCCGTGAGAATAATTTCTTAATTCCTGTTTTTTTGTCTGTCTGTCTATCTGTCTTGTTGTTGTTGTTGTTGTTGTAGGTGACGGTGATGATGTATATGTGTTTCCCTTATTTTGATTTTCCTTGTCTGAGATAATGTATTCCATGTGTTTTCTTGGGTGTGATTAACCTTTTTTAGGTTGGAATTTTCTTTCTAGCATTTTTTAGTAGGGCTAGATTTATAGATAGATACTGATTAAATGGGTTTTAATGTAGAATGTCTTATTTTCTCCATCTATTGTGATTGAAGGTTTTGCTGGTTATCATAATCTGGCCTGGCACCTGTGATCTTTAGATTCTGTAGAACATCTCTGTTCAGGCCCTACCGGCTTTTAGAGTCTCTGATGAGAAGTTAGGTGTTATTCTAATAGGGTCTGTCGTTATATGTTACTTGATCTTTTCTTCTACATGCAGCTTTTAATATACTTTCTTTGTTCTGTACATTTTATATTTTGATGATTATGTGCTGAGGGGGCTTTCTGGTGTTTTGGTGTTTTGCTTCTTTTAATTTGATAGTTATGTTCTTCTTTCAATTAGGAACATTATATTCTATGATTTTGTTAAAAATATTTTCTGTGCCTTTGAGCTGGGATTATTCTTATTCCTTAATTCATAATGCTTGCTGGTTTGGACTTTTCATACTGTCCCAGATTTCTTGGATATTTTGTTTTGTGTCAGGCTTTTTTTTTTTTTTTTTTTTGATTTATCATTTCTTTGGCTGAGGTATCCATTTCTTCTATAATGTCTTCAATGCCTGAGAATCTCTCTTTCACCTCTTGCATTCTGTTGTTGAGGCTAGACTCTGAATTCCCTAAGTGTCTGCATCGTTCATTTTCAGATTTCTTTCAGTTTGGGTTTTCTTTATTGACTCTACTTCTACTTTCAGGTCTTGAACTATTTTATTCATTTTTTCTTCTTCAGAGATTTCTTTAAGGAATTCATTCATCTTCTGATAGATAGAGACTTCTATCATATTTGTATTTTAAAGTCCTCATCTTGTGCTTCAGCTTTGCTGCAGTTCCCAGGACCTATTAGGTAAGGTTGCTGGGCTCTAGTGGAGACATATTGCTCTGTTACTTATTATATTTTTACCCTGGCATCTAGGCATCTTGGTTTTAAATGATTATAATTCTAGGTGTAATCTGGTCTTGTCCTTGTTGGGTGGCTGTTTTTTTCCTTGGTTTCCGTCATTCTCTCTGATTCTTAGTGGCTTGGGGTGGCTGTGTTTTTCTGATAGGGAATTCTTCAGGGATCCTGCTAAGTATAACCATTGAGCGTTCTAGGTAAATGTGTTCTTAGTATTGTGAGATGGTACTTAGGAATGTGGATGGGCTAGGAGGGCTGGGCAGGTTCACAGCAGAGATGAAAGCAATGTATTTCTCCAGGATGTGATTAGCCTGCTGGGAATGGGTTCAGAGAGTGCAGAGAATGAGGAGAGGTCATGTTGGGGCTAAAAAATGGGGTACTGATTTTTGAGAAGATCTCAAAGGCATCTATTTGTTTTTCTGAAGGGTTTTCTGGGAATAACTTCTGGATTGGGGGACTGCAATAACAGGATGACTAAGGAGGAAGTTTGGAAGAGAAATTGTGTACAATCTTCTGGTGATCTTCTGGAGATGGGGTCAGTTTGTGAAGAGGGTAAGGTTGTAGCAGATCATCTACTACAGAGATGGGTGAGACAGGAGTAGTGGATTTAGAGGAGAGAAGGGAGAAGCAAAGATTCAAATAAAGCTTCCTGCTTCCTGACATGTATAGTGGTTGATAGGTTGCCAGGGAAACTCTGTTTTTGGGGGCTGACCCTTGTCTTCAAGATTTAAATATATTTAAATAAAAAAGTTCAGTCAAAAAAAAATCAATGAACATTCCAGGTATTAACATTAATAAACAGCTTTGCAAAAGAAAATGTAATGGATTCCTATAAAATAGAGAAGAAACAGTAGATAAAGGAAAAGATCAGTGTTTACAGAAGGAACAAAAGGAAAGTTGATATACCATCCCTAGAAAGGGACAGAGATGAGGTGGAGAAAAAATTTGAAATATACACTCATGGTTAATCTTATTTTGTCAGATTCACTGGATCTGAATCAATTGAGGGATCAGCTTCTGGGCAGACATTGGAGGGATATTCTTGTTAGGTTAACGGTAGCAGAAAGACTCACCCTGACTGTATCCCCATCTGGTGGTGACCCGGCTATACAGAGGTCCAAGGGAAGAGTTTCTACATTTTTGCCTGCTTGCTTTCATGTCTTGTTGATGAGTTTATTTACTTTGTGAGCTCACCACCCTGTTATGGCTGCTGTTTCCATCCTTCACCAGCACCCAGACCCCTATTCTTCTGTTGCCTTCATGAACTACGGAGCTTGTTTCTCTTATTCCAACTCACTTCCTGGTTATGAGGAAAGCAGGTTGCGTTGTCATGGTCAGCTATCTTGTCCAAGGCTGCAAAGCCAAAGGGCCAGCTGGCTGTGGACTAGAACCTCTGAAATCTCCTTTCTCTTTACTAGCTGCTGAGCTCAGGTTATTTTTTACAGTAATGGAAAACTGACACGAGGAGTATCTGGAACCAAGAACAGCATCCCTAATAGGCATAAGTTCTCCCTTGTGATCATTCGCCAAGGACCACAATGCCTCCCAACACTGTTCTTTGCCTGCTGTGTGGCAAAGACTCAGTATATTGAGGCTAATTATCTCAGAATCTAAAGCTTTGATGATGCCCAAATGATGGAAACAACTATGGGGTAATGTGCTGAGAGTTACTTGATATAATTTAACCATAGGATATTTAGAGGTAAGATGTTTTAGGAAGTTACTACTTGTAGAATTCTAAACTAGAGTTCAGATCCAGCCAAGTTATGAAAGTGGATCTCTATGCTTTCATTAATTCTATGTTATATACATAATAACAATTCTTTTTATGGACTTAAGGATTTTGTGCATTATGCTTGTCTTAAAAATAATTTATATTATATTTTGAGAATTTCATACAGTTTATTTTTAATTGCGTTCATACTTTCCCCAGCTCTTACCAGATCCTCCCCCTTTCTAGCTACTCATCTTTGTTCTTTCTCTCCCTGTCCTTCTTCCCGTTCCTCCCCCCCCTTCTCTCATCCATCCAGTCTAGTCCAGTATGTAGTAACTACCCTGCAATGTGGTCAATATACCAGATGACATACAATTAAAGAAAACGGACCTTTCATCTCTCAGCATCAACCAAATATCAATAGTTCCTCAGCTAGAGGTCAGACTTTATGCCCACGTCTTCTCTTCCATGATGGGGTTTTGTGTGACTTGAGCTTGTATAGGTCTTGTACATGCTGCCACAAGCACTGTGAGTTCATATATGTTAGCTGAAGGTTTTTTGCCTTTTTCTGAAGCGAAAAATGCTTACTTTTAAAAGAGTATTATAGTACTATGATTAAAATTTAAGGGCATTAGAGGTCATTGTGAAAAAAAAAGATGATAGAACTTGGGTAGATCCCATTCCCACCTGTCCAGGACATGATCCTCTACAATTGCCTGCCAGCAGGAATACCTTGATAGTAAGCTGTATGGCTTTTACCTGAGTAATGGCTGAAAAACATTCTCCCCAATCCAGTAGGCAAATGCAAATGTTTAAAATCAGCCAGTAGGCCCTAATATTATTTAGGATTTACTGAAAGGTCCCTTAAACTCACATCTTCAAAAATTGTCATTGGAAGATAAAATATTTAACTAAGCACAACAGGTGACTAAGCCATTGTCTTAGATACTCAACCATTAAATATTGCAAATGGAGGCAATTCTTATTTACTTGATATTCTTCTTTACAGATTACTAAAAATTGTTAGTTATCTGGACCTGCAGTGTGAAGCTTTTTTTTTTTTTGAAGAGGCAGAAGTGGATAGTGATTTGAAAGCCATTCACTAGATGTTTATCGCTGCCATTTTGATCCCCAGCTTTGTAAATCATTTCCTACATTCCAAGCACAGAACGCATTTGCCATCTCTACTAATGTAGTTGATATAAAATGCCACTGTCTCAGCAACAAAACCTGGGATACTGGATTCTTCCCTCCCCCACCATAAATATATGCACAGGCATTTCAGTTGAGAGAATCAAGTTTCTTTTGTAGGACTAAGCATACTGTTGGCAGAAGATCCTCTGAAAAAGTCATCTACTCTGCAGTACCTTTGGAAATTAAAGACATTTCTGAAACTTGTTTATATTCCAAATCATAGCTATTTTATTGTTAATTTGGTCAGGAAGTTGCTTGCTGGAGCTTTGGCATAACACTGTATTGTGAATGCTTTTGTTTTGTACGCTTTTTTGATGTTTGTTGAAGGTGGTTGTTTTTTACGTACTATATGTACTTTCTTTTTTTTGTGTCTTTTTTTATTATTATGAATAAAGTCACATTTTCTATCCCTGTATGTCCTTGTTCAAGGTCCCTTCTCCCTCCCACCCCCTCCAGTCATACTCTCTTCTCCACTTCTCCCCATCTACTTATCTCCTCCCCAGCAAGGGCACGATGTCCCAAGGTCCTAATGTCCCAATGTCCCAATATGGCTTAGTTCAGCATCCACTCCTGGCAGATCCAGTTTCCTCCCCGCAACATCAAGACTGAGTCATGTGTTCCTCTAGAGGGAGTGGGATCCAAGGTGCCAGTCCAAGGTGTATCAGATCCCAAGCTGCTCAGTGATTGTGGTTTGCAGCTTGACATACTTTGCTTTTTGCTTTTTTGTTTAGAGTCCACTAATGAGTGAGTACATCCCCTGCTTATCTTTCTGAGTTTGTGATACCTCGCTCAGGAGGATATTCTCCAAATCCATCCATTTGCCTGCAAATTTTAGGATGTCATTTTTTCTTACTGCTGAGTAGTTTTCCATTGTGTAGAAAATGTAGGTTAACATTTTGTTAACCCATTCTTCAGTTGAGGGGCATCTAGGTTGCTTCCAGGTTCTTGCTACTATGAATAATGCTGCTATGAAAATAGTTGAGCTAATGCCTTTGGAGTGCAAATGTGTGTCTTTAGGGTATACACCCAGAAGTGGTATTGCTGGATCTTTGGGGAGATTAATTCCCAGTTTTCTGAGAAACTGCCATACTGCATTCCAGAGTGGCTGAACAAACTTACACTCCCACCAACAATGGAGGAATATTCCTCTTGCTTCGCAACCTCTCCAGCATAGGCTGTCATCTGTCTTTTATTTTAGCCAATCTGACAGGTGTCAGGTAGCATCTCAAAGTTGTTTTGATTTGCATTTCTCTGATGGCCAAAGATGTTGAGCACTTTTTCAAGTGCCTTTCAGCCATTCGTAATTCCTCTGCTGAGAATTCCCCTTCTAGTTCTGAACCCCATATTTTGATTGGGTTATTCAAGGTTTTGGGCTCTAGTTTATTGAGTTCTCTATATATTTTAGAGATCAGTCCTCTATCACTTGTAGGGTTTGTGAAAATCTTTTTCCATTCTGTAGGCTGTCGTTTTGTCCTATTGACAGTGTCCTTGGCTTTACAGAAGCTTCTCAGTTTCATGAGGTCCCATGTATTGATTGTTGTTCTTAGTGTCTGTGCCACTGGTGTTATATTTAGGAAGTGGTCACCTGTGCCAATTTGTAGAAGTGTATTTCCCACTTTCTTTTCTATCTAGTTTAAAGTGGCTGGGTTTATGTTGAGGTCTTTGATCCACCTGGATTTGAGTTTTATGCAGGGTGACAGGCTTGAATCTATTTGCATTTTTCTACACACTACCAACCAGCTATGCCAACACCATTTGTTAGAGATACTGTCTTTTGTTTCCCCATTGAGTATTTTGGGCCTCTTTGTTGAATACCAGATGTTCATAGGTTTTTGGGTTAATACTCAGATTCTCAATTCGATTCCAGTGATCCACAAGTCTGTTTTTATGCCAGTACCAGGCTGTTTTCATTACTGTAGCTCTATAGTATAACTTGAAGTCGGGGATGGTAACACCTCCTGAGGTTCTTTTGTTGCAAACTGATCAGAAGACATGAAGTGATTTTCAAAAGGGAAAGACACACTAGAGCATCACAGAGCCATCAGGACAGAAAATGGGCTCTTGTTCAGCAGCTGTGACTGTGTCTTACACGTGGCAGAGAACTTTCTCAGACAATAAATATATAACAGTGAAGAGGCAGATAATGTCTTTCTGTTATCAATTGAAAGAGGACTTTGGCTGAAATTTAGGCAGTCTGAAAAAGAGAATGAACATAATATGTAAAATGCACATATTCATGTTGTATTTTATTATAATTTATCAGAGGTATGTATCTAATAAGATATTCTCTGATAAACTGTAAGACAGGGTTACTGGCACAAAGATAAATTAATATATTTAAAAGACTCTGATAGGAATAGATCAGATATAAAAGAAATCTTAGCATAGCTGTATTGAGGAATTTAGAAAGTCTAGAATGATTTTAATGTTATTACAGCAAGTCACAGGCCAACATAAAGATGTAATTGTGTAGGTTTTATATTTCATTTTCAAAGGCAGTTGTACTGTTTCCTTAGGCTGACACAAAAATCTCTTGTAAACTCAATATTATGAGTAAATAGCATTTACTTAATACCTATATCTACATAAGAAGAACATGTTTCTTATGCAAAAAATTTTAATGTTGTTTTGAAGTAGTGGGTTATTATAAAATATGATCAAACCAATATAAAAGATAACATGAATTATGTCTTAAATTAAACTATATTTTATATTGATGTTAGTTTAAGATTTATAATTTTGAGATTATGTTGTTACCTGTTTGCAAAGATACAATCTAAAGCTTATCATTTTAAAATTAAATTATTCTCTGTAGGTATATGAGGAATATAATTTCCAAGATATGTAATATATAAAGATACAAATTTATTTTCATATTCATATTTATTTATGACTAGTTTTGTGACTTGGTATTGATTGCCATTTTCCCTTAGTTCTTATGCTGAAGAAAATTTTATGTGTAATATATTTTGATAATAGGTCTAATCTAGAACATTACAAAGACAGTTGAGATGCCAAGCGGGAGATGAGTATACTTATCTTAGCACTGAGGAGTCTGAAGGGAGAATTGCTAAAATTTCATTGTCAACTTGGACTACATGGAAGTAGTAGGCCAGCGAAGGGCTACGTACATTTTTTAAAAAAAGAAAGAAAAGGAAAGGAAACAGAAACATTGTGAGTTGTTACAATTATTGACGTGAACCAAGTATTGACTGGGCAGGAAGCAGAATGTTAGGCATCCCATACTGTAAAGGGTAGTCCCTAAATGGAGGTTTATTTCTAAATACTTCACTATCTTTAAATACCAATATAGGAAAGAGAAAGAGATTTAAATCTTGATAATATTATGGATCTAGTATCTTCTTCTTTTCCACATTGTAACAAAGTGTATTAGAATCATCTTATTTATAAAGTTTCTAAAATTACTTAAATATCAACTACATATAAGAAACTAAAATTATAAAAATTCAATGCATGACTTTTGGGCATCATTTTGGAAGGCCCTGTAACTCATTAGCAATATCCTTAATTGTCTCATGAATAAATAATTGAGTCATGGACAGATAGTATATTGTTTAATTGTGTTCATGTCAAATTTTCTTAAGAAGGAAAGCATCTATCTAGTTCATCATCTCACTTAGTACAGTTATTTCCAAGTCTTTAAAATACTGAAATACATATGCATTTATAGGTAAGAATTATAGAAACTGCTTTCCTTTTATGTATCTTTTTTTTTTGTCATATAGTGTATTGAGTCGATGTTTTAAAATTATATATTTAGGAACATATATAATTTTCAATAAGTCATGCTGGTAAGACTGGATGTATGTAGAAGAATGCAAATATATCTAAATGGATTAAGGACCTCAATATAAAAAAGACCAGATACCCTGAGCCTGATGGAAAAGAAAGCAAGGAATAGGCTTGAACTAATTGGAACAGAGAAAAACTTTCTCATCAAGGCACCAATTAATAAATAGAAAATCAACAATTAATAAATAGAAAATCAGAACTACTTTGAGATTTAACAATTAAAATCAACAATTAATAAATAGAAAATCAGAACTACTTTGAGATTTCATCTTGTTCCCATCAGAATGGCCAATATCAGTAAAATGAAGAAGAGCACATTCTGGTGAAGATAAGGAGAAAGTAGAAAATCTATTCGTAGATTCATAGTGGGACCAGAAGCTGGTACAACTAGTCTAGAAATCAGTGTGGATGTCTCTCAAAAAGCTATACCATATACCCAGAAATATACCCAGTGGATTCTACATCTTACTACAGAGATAATTGCTCATCCATGTTATTTGTCCAATATTCATAATAGTCAAAAATTGCAAAAAGCCTAAATATTCATCAACGAATGGGTAGTGAATATAGTACATTTATACAATGGACTAGTTTCCAGCTTTTAAGAAAAATAAAATTATAGTATTTTCAGGTAAGTAGATGGAGTTACAAACACTTGTTCTAAGGGAACAATTGTTTCTTTATAGATGTGGGTCTATAAAGACAAACATTACGTTTTTGTTTTTGTTTTTGTTTTTGTTTTTTACATGTTGATGTTAGCTTTCAAGTTGTGCTTCAACTTGAATAACTAGAAGTTAGCTAGCTAGTAAGGGATTGGAAAGAAGAAGACATTCCTCCAGAGAAATGGAAATAGAGTATAATGTTATAAAGAAATAAAGGGGAAACCAGAATACAAGGATTAAATGGGGAAGGGGATGGAAGAACAGGTAAATGAGTGACTATAGGGAGACCTTTACAACTAACAATAAAGATCTTTTGAAAAGCCATCTGGAAACCTACTTTTGTAGAAGTTTCCTAAAATATAAACATATGTAAAAGAAATTTAAATGGAGGCTTTTTATAATGGGGAGAAAGGCTCCAACTAGGCATCTGATGTCACCTTGGTGCCAGGAATGAGTTACATCTTGTTGAGTCATTGGCTAAAGGCTTTCCATAGATGTTGCCCATACCAAATCACAGGCTACTGCCAAGACCTTGGTTATCTTACATAGCCTGTTTGTTAGGCCAGTTGTGTGGTGAAGACACAACTTACTTATGTCATTGAACATGGAGAAATAGAGCTTAACTAGAAACTGTTCTGTTTTGCCTAGTATTCATGGTACTAGAAGGTACTTTGAAGACTATTAGTAGGGAAAAGTAATTTTCAAATTCACCAAACTATAAACCTGTGATCTATAAAAGAGACCTACCTGTGAGATACATTGGTACAACCATGGCACAAATATGGGAGTAACCAACCACTTTATTTTTCTTGAACTTGAGGCCCTCTCCATATGATGGGAACTATATCTAGCACTGCTAGAGTAGAGCAGGAGGTAAATCTACTACAAAAATTCTGATAAAGGAAGATAACAGTAAAATGACTCTTAATCATGTATTGCTAAACCCATAGAGCAGAGAATCATTCAACCCTCATTAAATATGGTTTATTTTTGTTGTTATTTTTCATTTGATTGCTTTGTTTTTTGTTTTTTGTTTTTTTTTTTTTTTCCTTTCTGGTAGATTGTAATTAACAAAGAAATATACAACTATACAATGTGCAGAAAGTGAGAGACTTTGGAGATTTTTTCTCTAAAAGCAATGTCATTATCAAAGCCCTCCCCTCAAGGCTCAGATATCTGTGCAGAAAAGAAAGTAGAAAAGATTATAAAAGCCAGAGATGGTGGATGACTCCAAGGAAACAGTGTTTTCCAGAATAATCAGTGGTACACATATGAAGTCACAGAGATTGTGGTACACACACAAGACCTGCACAAGTTCAACCCAGACAAAATGCCAGCACTAAGAAGAAAAGGTAGACACAAAGTCCTGTTCATAACCAAAAATTTCCTTATAATTGACATCTGCTGGGAAAAGGAAAATTAGTTTTCAACAGTGGAGTGTCATTGGTTATGTCTACCACACTCCAGAGCAGGTACTACATCCAGGAGTTCAAACAACAATAACAACCACAGACTCCATGATTTTGTGTGTGCATGTTTAGTTTCTTTTGGTATTTTGCTTGTTGATTTTTTTTTAAGTTTGTCTGTGTTAATGATTTTTTTGAGAGATTAAGAAGAACATGGGAGTGGGAGGGTAGAATATAGGGGGTACAATTTTGTGAGAGTTGTAATTCAGGGCAGCAATGGGGTCAAGCCATTTTTTGTGAAATGAAAACATCTAAGTCTAACAATGTTGGGAAGCACAGTATTATCAGCATTATAGTTCTGGTAGACTTAAATCTCCCAACAGTCATTTCTGATAGAGCCAACATTGCAGCAAAGGTTTACTTTGACATAAAGGCAATGCAAGTAACACAGACACAAGTGGTTACTCAGGCCTTTTTTTGTATATATAAAATATACCTCATTTAATGATTGATTTGAGTAATGTTTTCTTTTTACTGATTTTTTTTTTCTTTTAGCTATAGTGTGCTTATGGGACTCTAAGACACTGTGTCCTCCTAAGTGAAAATCCACTTCCATTAGGTACAAACTATGCATAGAAACTGTTCATCATATTTACAATGCTCCTAGCTTTTGGTATCGGTCATCAGGCCCTTATTTTCACTATTTTTTTTCTAAATTAATGTTTGTGTGTGTGAGTGTGGGTGCTTGTGTATCATGGTACATACATGGATCTTATAAACAACTCAGGTGAGTCAGTTATCTCCTACACTGGGATCCAAGAATGGATTTCAGGGCATCAAGTTTAGGTTACAGTTGCTTTTACCCACTGAACCATCTTGCCAGCTTGCTGTGACCTTTTTAAAACACTGAATTGGAACATATCAACTAACGCATAATTAGCTGTTATAGAAACATGATTTCCACTGAGCAGTAAAATTACTTAAGTTATATTTTGAGGAATGTATTATAAGCATGATTAATATTTTTAACAACCACAAACATTTCTTGATAAAGCTAGTGGCACAGGTTTTTCTTTTTAACTCATATATATATATATATATAAAATCATGCACATACAGACATGCATATGCTAATGAGAATACATATCAGAATTGTATATGCATACACATACATTGTACATACATACATATGTTGAATGTATAGCCATGCAAATATAAAATAACCATATATATATTTATTAACATGTACTGCATAGACAGCACAGACATACAACCAAATGCATATGTAGATATTTAGTTATCCAGATGGAAAAATAGATGGATAGGTAGATTTACCTGTGATATTTTGAAGGGCATATGCAGTTGTATATTTTAATGGTTGATTTTGTTAACACCCAGACAAGATTTTCTGAGTGAAATATACATGGTAATAATTGAGAAAATTACTTGTCCTCGGGTCATTTAAAGAGTTGGTTAGAAAAGGGCACATTCATCTTCATCTAGAGGGTAGGCCAGTATTCTCTCCTTCAATTCCCATTTCCCTCTTTCCTTGGCCACACACACCTTGCCACACTTTTCTTTGAATTATCAAGGGGAGACTGTGAGACAAGGAATACTTCACTGTGGGTGGTGATGTGAAACTGACAAGGAGTTTATAAGCTAGTCCTACCCTATTGCTTGGAGAAGCTTTACAACTGATTGTTTTAATACCAATATGACACCAGTGGGGGTCAAGTAAATAAATATGCAAGCCTCACCAGTTCAAAATAATAAAATTCCAATGTGTGCAAGCCTGCTTGTTGAACATATGTTTGAGGCACGGCTAAGCCATCTGGCTCAGTGTCAAGCATTTACACCAACTGCAGTCTTACCGTACCTGACAGCAGAAAAGCTTTATTCCCCTGGTGTTTGGGCACAAATGGAGAAATATTATTGAAATGATTATCTGCATCAAGACTCAGATTTGCTTTGACATTTAGCTGGCTCTGTTTAATCCAAAGGGTTGTCTGAATGAATAAAGAGAAGGGTTCCTCCAGAAGATGCAGTGAGCAGCCAGGGAAAGCCAAATGATTAATGAGACTGAAAGGCAGGGTGGACCTGCCCACCTCCACCCAGACCTCAGTGCCAAGAACTGAATATGAAATGAGTCTAAGGCTTTCCGTGGCTTGTCAGGAAGATTCTTCTGCCTTCACGTAGGCTTTTTTTTTGGTGGGGGGGATTCTGGAAACAAAAGGATCAGATATCTTGCCCACTATGGATGAAATTGAGAGACTGAGTGAGAGTTTCATATTATAATCAGAATGTTTCATGTTCTAACACTCTGGCTTTTAACAGCTCTGCCAAGGCACCCAAGTAACATGCTAGAACAGAGACTCTTTCAGGACTGGGAAAACCTCTGCTTCTTGCCTGGGTTCTGTTTTGGCACCTGGTTTCTCTACGCAATGGTCCTTAATGGAGATGATTTCATTCAGCTTTGCTTGTGGTATCCACCTGTGCTCTCATTCACCTGTAGAAGCTCTGTTATCCCAGTTCTCAAGAATGGAGGCACAATGTTCACCTATGTTGATGGGTGAATTGATGTTTAGAGAAGAGGTCTCTGTCAGGGAAGTGTACTCAGCAAAAAAAATAGGGTAGTCATTTCAAATAATAACAGAATAATTGCAGTATTAGTAGAACACACACCTTCATTTGAAATTCTTTATTATAGAGTCCTGGGTTAGTAGTACAGGGTTTATCTGATTCTCAGGTATACTGTACTTTTTTGAAGGGAGAATCTAAGTAATGATTGTTGATCTAAATTTGAAATTACTTTGGTGGTTTGGATTTAATAAGAATGTTAGACATTATTTCCTCCTCACTCTTACTTTTAATTAACTTTTATAGAGATATGAATGAATTCTAATGAATACAATTGGCAGGCTAATTGATTTGTCTCAGACACAGTGAGTGATCAGTATGCTGGCAGCATTGTTATATACTATTCAAGGATGTCAAACAATTTGGGGGTTAATTTTCTGGCAAAGGTTAGTTGGAAAAACTGCTTAAAATATATACTGTTTTGGGTTTTCAAATATGCGCCTTTTTTTAAAGTCAGTAAATTAAGATACATCTATTCCCTTGAATTTATAGTATCTTTAAATTACCACATTGCCGCGGGGGAGTTGCTTTGTGTGTTCTGTGAATATTAACAAAATGCTTGTACATGTGTGATGCACATGAGAATATCAAACATGAAGCTTTCTTATTGTAAGAATAAAGCAAAGAGTGTGTGCTTCTATCTAAAAAATAATTATTAAAAGTTGCCATGAAAATTAAATGTGGTCAAAACAAATCCTAAAAGTACCATTTAAAGGAAGAAAAGAAACCAACAGAAAAGCCAGCACAATTCCAAGGGGTGGCTGTTTTGCTTGAGGTCTCACTCTAAAGGTTTTGCTTAAATAAATCCTAGGGAGATGACATTCTTTTATAGTGTTAAGAACAATGAGCGTGTGAGAAAATATATTACAACACAGTTAAACACAAGGCTATAATTTCTAAACTGCATAAATTACATGTTTTCCCCTATTATGATACAGACAGCCAAACTGAACATTTTTGAAAGAAAATGACCAATGTATGATTAATTGCAAGCTCACAGATTTTGCAGCTTCAAGAGTAAATCAACTGCTTAGAAGTGCTAACTTGCTAAAATATAAACTCATTTTAGTCTCTGGATATTAAAATATAATTCATCTTCTTTCTCCATTGAGAAAACTAATTAGAAATGGTGGCTGGAAGAAGGAGGGGAACCCTAAGAACATCAGAACCAAGTCCATATGCTCAAAACCTGAGCCCAGAAAAGATGGCCAGACTCTACTCTTTTCATTGTACATATTTGAGTTTTCTGAAGCCAGCATGTGATAATGGCTGCTGCCCAAGTGTGCAAGTTGACAGAAGAGAGAATTTGTGAAAAGGACACTTTGAGTTAGCATAGAATGCTACACATATACAGTAGAGGCATAGAGAAATGACCAATTGAATCATCTGTAAATTCCTTGAAAGTGTTGACATCTCACAGTGGGAAGAAAGAACCAATAGATTCAATTGCATTTTGAACCTTTATTTACAACAGACCTTTAAACTATGAGCTTATCTTAATCTCACGCAAATTTTTTCAAATTTTGTTGCCTTTTCCATTGAAAGTGAAGATGAAAAGTGATGGGTATAGAAGAGAAGAATGAATAGATGACTGTGTAGACAGTTGCATATGCACAATAATTGTTGACAGTTTTTATTTGCTGTTGACTTGGTCTAATCTCATAATTCTGATTTTGTCATATGTTTAATATATATATAAATACATTATCAATCTTTTTTTTTTAAAGTTTAATTTCCTTTTCTCTCTGTTGAGGAACTAACACTTTCTTTTTTCTTTTTTTCTTTTAAACACTTTTATTTATTTATTTATTTATTTAATTATTTGCCTCGGTGTTTGCCTGGAACTGGAACTACAGACAGTTGTGAGCTGCCATGTGGTGCTGGGAATCGAACATGGGTCCTCTGGAAGACCAGACGGTGCTCTTAACCACTGAGCCATCTCTCCAGCCCAATCAATCTTTTTTAGAATATGACCATTGGATTACTCAGTCAAAGGAAGAGTAGATATATCATAATGCAAGGGATGATTTCCCGCAAATAATGTGACATGATATGACTTAATGTCAAGATCACAAACTGTGCAGTTCCACACAATAGTTTTGTAATTCCAGTGTTCCTCATTGACACTGAGAGGAAGAGGAACAGGCAGACACTTCATAATGGGAGCACAAGACTATCAAACATAGAATTAATAAGTTTTAAATTTTTTATAGACAGTTTTTAGTTTTTGATTAGATTTTCTTCATGTAATATATTTTTATCATAAAGTATCACCAGTGGATGCTTAATGCACATATGGGAGTTGGTGTCTTTATCTGACTTTGGAATCAGTTACAATGTTTTCTTATTGTGATAGCATGAGCTTCTCAAATAATTTTAATAAATTAAATATATAAAAAATAATGTTTTTTTAGCAACAGTTGGAACAAAAGCAACCCTTATACATTTCTTTCTCCTTTCTTGAACAAATAATCTTTTCATCTGAGATAGCAAATTCTAAGGTGATGGACCTAGTAATTTGTAGTTATTTTACATATTGAATAAGAACTAAATTACCAAGGTTATTTGGGCTGAGCAACTTCCCAATTGTAAAATGTGAGAAAAATATTTGAAATACCTGCCTTAGGTTCCTCATCTATAAAATGAACTCAGAGAGCTAACGAGTTTCCTACAGAAATGGGTGAAGTCATTCTAGTCTTCCAGTGACCACCATGTCATTGCTGTATGGTTTTAATGTGGGATTTATGATGATTTAGCAATTATCAATTTATATTATTTTTTAAATACCTGGCATTAATTAATCAATTATTTGAAGCATAGCAGTGATAATTTGTTCTTTTTAAAGAGCATTTGTCATTTCAAATGCCTATTTTGTGCCAAACATATTTATTTCATTTATTATTAATCATTTCTATAATCCAAATTATTGAATGATGTGCTGGAGAAATGGTTGGGAAGGTAAAAGCATGCACTACTCCCACAACAAATACGGTTCATCTCTAGCACCCATGTCAGATGGCCTGGAACTCTAGCTCCAGAATATTTGATACCCTTTTCTTGCCTCTGGGGGCATGTGATCACACATGGATAGACAAACAGACAAACACAAATATATACAGAATTTAAAATAAAAAATAAGTCATAAAAATATTTGCTATTATTATTGCTTTTTAATTGGGTATAAACAGTCAGATTCTTAAAAATTCATTCTAGGGCATATTCTCATTAATAGTGGAACCAGAATCTAAAATGTAGATTTAGTTAAGTTTTTTAAAAAAATGTTTTTAAAATTATTCATCAAAAGAAATAAGACCATTTTGAAATTTTACTAGCTATTAACAAAATAAATTCCGTGATTGAGTGAACTACACATGTGAATGGTAGAAACTTTTAGCTCTGGGTTTTCATGTTATTGTCTTTGTAAAGCGCATGAATACACTGTGTAAAAAGTTATTATAGATATCATCTCATTCCCTGAAAGTTTGTGTTTTCATGTTACTATATGAATTTCATCGCCTTTCAGGAAGTTATCAGTGCTCTTTACTCCATGGCCTCTGATTTAGTGTTTTCTTAATTCTTCTTTGCTGTGTACTGGAACTAATGAGGGAGCAACATTATTCCTTTTTGGGACAGAATGAAAATGTTTTAGATACATGCCGTTGGAGCCCCAGGAATAGTATAAACAAAGAATGAGGAAGAAAGGCTTCTTTAAAAAGTACTAAATGACGTAGAAAATTTCCTTCTATAATTTTACAGAAAATATGTTCTCTAGCCTTGCTATGTTCTCCTGAATCTTCCTCCATCTCATCCCTCTCATTCTTTGCCCATAAGCCAAAGGTTAATTACTGTTCTGGTGTGTCAAAGCTCTCTTGTGGTCCTTTCTGGACCTTTGTTCCTTTGTCAATGACTTGGATTAAATGATTCACTTCTTCTGCTTTGCCTTTCAGCTCCAGTACCACTTTGTCTCATTCTGGTAGCTCTCCACTCAAGTGTTTATTTGGCTTATTGAGCTTTCATTTCCAACATCATTTTTGTTTGGTCTTTTAAACTAACTCTGTCTCTTTAGTAAATTCTGTTTTCACACCTCATATTGGGTTTCTTATTTTAGTCATTTCTCTTTTTGTCTTTTTTTTAAAAAATAAAGATGTTTGAACATAGTTATAATCATTTTTTTCTAAAAGGTCTTTGAGGTTGGGGTTCATTATCATGGGATAAGTAAGTTTTTCAGAAGACAAAAATTAGATTTTCACATTTTTGTTTTTACATTGGGAGTTTTTACAGTTAGAGTTAATTAGTTAAATAGGACTATTGGCCTGGGACAGATGTTTGGGAGACGGCTTACTACAGGAGCTGGATGGTAGAGGAGAAGGGATGTAGTGCTGAAGCTGAGGACTCAGGGTCAGTGGAGTGTTCCTCCAGCTCCACTCCGCCTATGGTGGAGCTGGAGGAACTGGAGAAGTGTGGAGGCTTTACTTTAGTGTTTTCATTTGTGTGTGTGTGTGTGTGTGTGTGTGTGTGTGTGTGTGTTTTGCAATTGACAAAGTATATTTTCCCATTCATTAATAAATTCTGAAAATCCAAGCAAGTAAAACAAATACATGGGGAAAAGTTACTGAGACACACATAGTAAGAAAGTTGAAAACTAGAGACAAAATATTACAGGTAGCCAGAGGAGAAAAATACATTCTTTTAAATGGAACAGCAATGAGGACAGTTGACATAGCAGAAATGAAGGAAGCAAAGACAAGGAAGTATCATGGAGTGTGAGCCAGCTGGACATGCATGTATGACTAACAAATTCAGCACTGTAAGGAAAAATGCAGAGCAATGTGAGGGTCTTTAATGGATAAAGTTAAGAGGCCACTTATTATATAGAGAATTAATGATAATTCCCAAGGAGCCTAATATATGTAGACATAAAACCCATGCCAATAATATAAACATTAAAAAGTACTAGTAAAAATGTTGAAGTTTTAGCATTATTGGAAAAATAACAAATTTATCAATTTTTAATAGTATAATAGTATAAACAATTCTTTGTTTATACTATTCCTGGAGCTCCAATGGCATGTATCTAAAACATTTTCATTCTGTCCCAAAAAGGAATAATGTTGCTCCCTCATTAGTTCCAGTACACAGCAAAGAAGAATTAAGAAAACACTATAAATCAGAGGCCATGGAGTAAAGAGCACTGATAACTTCCTGAAAGGCGATAATGAATCTTTAATATATCAAACATATTATATAAAGTAATCATTAAAATAATGTTAAATTATTTAAAAATAACATGTCATAAATGTAGAAAAATAGAATAATAAAGCAAAAAATAAAAAGAATAGAAAAATCACATGTAAGCCTAGTGGTTCAAGGGAAAATTGATAAACAATAGAAATAAACTCAATACATTGCTATTTACTTTGACTATGGATTAACTAAATATTGGATTTTTAAAGACTAAAATTATCAATGAGGATAATATTGGCAGGAAAAAATAAAATAAAGAAAACAAAACCAGAAAGAAAAAATGTTAAGAATAACAAAATAAACAACAAATGTCAAGTGTGATGGCAAGCCATGAAACACATGGTAATTGGAAGGCTGAAACAGGAGGGTTATAAATTTGAGATTTGCCTGGGCAATAGTGAGATTTTGCCTTAACTCACTCACTCACTCACTCACTCACTCACACACACACACACACACACACACACACAAATACACACACACACACAAATACACACACACACAAATACACACACACACACACACACACATACCATACACATATAAGCACATACACATGTACACACACAGAGAGAAATACTAGTAATCTGCTTCAATATAAACAGGAAGGAGTGTGGGAGGCAGAAATATTCTACAACAAAAGTAGAAACAGGAATGAGAGGGAATTCTATTGAGGTTTTGATAACCTAATGGGAAAGTGACAGAACTCTGAGGGAAAGAAAAAAGAAAATGATTAAATTAAGAAAATAAATAAAAAGTACCACAATAGCTTATAAAAGACACACAAAATGCATCAGAGTGTGAAAAGCTCACAAATCTAAGCAAATTTTTATTTCCAGAACAGAAAGACAGACTTAATGATTTTCTCTAGAATACAGAAGAGTCCCAAACAAATAACCTCATGTCCCTCAATGAGAACATTTTAACCAAATTAGCTCCTCAGGGGTTGTACCATTGTCCATCATTGCTGTTCTGAAGACCACAGTGGATTCCTACAGCACACACACACTTCTTCAACACATACGTCTCTTTTGCACCAGGCTATTCTCATTTACTCCTCCTATTATGTTAGAAGAACAGGTAAATGAATTCCAGGGCACAAGGAGCAAAGTTGGAAGCATTAGAAGCAACTAAATAAGAAGATAAATATTGTGCAGTGTTCTGGAACCCTGAATCAGATTTACATAGAATAGCACCGAAATAGAGAAGCACTGAGTTGTATAACTTTTTTGGTGTTGTTGTTAAAATGGGTGTGTAGAGATTGAGATGTATAACATTTTGACAAGTGTAGTACTCCCCTTGGAGTAGGCAGAGCATAGAGACCACAGAACAGAATAATTTGAGGGTGGCAATTGAAGGCTAATCATGAAAATAACTTGTTTAGCATTTGAACATTTCTCTCATGATTCTAAACGATGTCTAGTCAAAATATCCTTATTAGATGCAAAAAGACAACAAAACCATCCAAAAGGAAGGCCTTCTGAAAATGCTGAAGAAATACATGGAACTATATAAGCAAATATAACAAGTTATTTTCATTAAAGTGATGACTCTCTAATTTATTTATTTTTATAATGTGTGTTTATGTGCCAGTACCAGTTAAAGCCAGAAGAGGCTGTGGAACCTCGTGGAACCTCATTAGAGGTGTTCATGAACCTTCCATTGTGAGTGCCTAGAACTTAACTCGAGTCCTCTACAAGAGCAGTGAGTGCTGTTCATCACTGTGCCATCTCCCTTAAGCCCTTAAAATAATGTTAAAAAGGAGCTTAGGCCTCAGTTTCTACAAGCAAGAGTAACAGGTGCATACTGCTGATGAATGTACCCACTGCGTTGCCAAAACATGAAATACAACTCAGAGAAACCAATGCTTGTCAAAAAAAAAGATGCAAAGCACCTACAGTCACTCTTGATTATGATGTTTAAAAGATATTTCTCACCAAAATTCACATAAAATTAAAATTCAGGGTCATATAGAGCTGCCAATCAAAACAAGCAAATGAGAAATGCACACAGTAAACATTTGGAAAATAATGTAGACTTTTTCTCCTCTTATTAAATTTTGACTGAACAAATGGTAAGTGCTTTTATCTCAGGCAAGATGCAGGAAGACATGACAAGTCTTAAAGAAGAGTGTCTTTAAGATGAAAATAACTGCATTCAATTATCTTAGTCACACAGTCTCCTCATCCAACCATATCCTGTCCCCTGGAAATATTTAATCTGGAGCCTTAAACCTGAGAGTTCCTAAGGCTTCTTTGTGTCGCCTCATTTCCATGATTTTTAAGATTTGCCAGTAGTGTAAAGAAATCAACTACATGAAAGTATAAAATAGATTCCTTAAAAAGTCACTAGTAAGAGAAATAAAGAAACTTTAGATATATTGGAAAGAATGTATCTCCTGTTGAAATGTTGTTCATTTGGTAGGTGAACAAATAGATAGTGCCCCGGAAGGATCACTGCATAAAAACATGAGAATGAAATAAGAGAATTCAGAGGAAAGACACACTTTTTTTTTTTTTTTTTTTTTGCAACTGAGAAACCTCACTAGGAGAAAGAAAATGGCAACAGTGTTCAAATAAATTTTAGAAAGATTTTCATAGAGAAAAATGAAATAAGAATTTAGCATAATGGGGGAAAGGATGTCTGAATAAAATAAGCAGAGTTTCTGCAAAAACACTAATCAAAAAAAAGTTAAGAAGAAAGTCATCCCAGTGATAAGAAGAACAGATGGAAAATACTTTTTAATCCATAATTTTGAACATGGAATATTTATATATGATGATTTCAAGTGCATTTTTGCATTGTAATGAGTTTCTACACACCTTTGTTGGCTAAAGTAAAAATCAAAATATCACTGTTATCATCCTTCACAAATACAAGTTGAAAATATCTATGGAACAAACTGTTCTTCAGACTATAAGATCCCCAAATATAACTACACAAATGATTACAATCTAATGGGCTAAGAATATATCATCTTATTTAGTCATAAATTTGTTCTATTATTCAGTTTACATTCAAGCACTGATTATTAACTTGGCACAAAAGCCCATTCATTAGAGAGGAAAAGGTAGATGGCATAGATTAATTGGCTCCAGAGAGTTTATTAATGGAAGTATAGTCATGTGTATAAATTGTGTAAATTAATGAATCAAATTTCTAATATTCACAGGACTAAATAACAATACTGAGACAGAATAAGACCCTATCTATTTGTGGGCAAAATATTTAAATGGTTCTCAATGACCGAGACTTGAGGGCCATGACAAGTTCACTTTACCTCTGGCTACTTAGAAAAAGCTATGTTTCTTGGCAAAAGTAAAAAACAGCTAAGTGTAAATGTGTACAACATGGAAAAGCCATTCAGTAAAGTACAGCAGGGGCAGTGAGAGAAGAAAACAGGAAAAAAGAGAATTAGAAACAAGGCCATAATCTGGCTAAAATGTAAAAATATATGTGATGACTCCCATTTAGGGGATTAGAAAAAGGAACCTAGTAGGTAGTATTAGGAAAGGTTACATATGAAAAAAAAAAAAAAAACAGAAAAAAAGAAAGAGATCTAAAAGGGCTAAACTGGAAAGTATATGAAAAACTTGTTCAGGTTAAAACTTTAAGGAATAGAGTTAAAAGATATGAGAATTATTAACACTGTTTATAACAAGAGCCATAGTGATGGGAAAATAATAGGGGAATAACTAAGAAAGAAAGAGTAAGAACATGCTGAAATTTTAAAAACTTAAAACTAGCAACTTAAAAAAAATCTAAAGATCATTTTAAAATACAATGAAACATTAAATGTGCAAAATATCATAAATAAAGAAAAAGCTGTTAAGTGAATGCATGGAGGAAAAAAGACGTTTTCCTAATAGAAAGAAAATTATCAGCTGCACAAGAGATGCCAAGAGGAAATGCAGTAATAACCTCAAGTTATCCAGCTAAATTTTGAAGTGTGAGTATAAAATACACACTTGGATATTTATAGACTGTAAGTATTTACCACTTATTGACCTTCAGCAAGCAAGCTATCAAGAGACTATGATATTTCAACAATAAAAAGATATTTAGTTGTCTTTATTCAATTGCAAAGCCTTACAAAATATAAACTACATGCAAGGCATTGCCATGTGCTGAGAAGAGAATGGTCAAACCAAAGCAAAACCAAGTTCCAAACCCCTGTTATCACAATCCTCTCACTCATGTTGGTGGCAGTGAACATAAAATATTACATTCTCAAACCACAAATGATGAACACTGTAAGACTAATAAAAGTGCTTGAAACAACATATAATGGACACAGGGTATTTTTAAAAATCTGAAACACACATTGAAAGACTCTACAGAGAGTGACATTTGTTAAGACATGGTGAATATGGGGGTGTGAGCAATGAGAACATCCAAGGGAAGTGAACTCAGCAGAGTAAAATACTCAAGTCCAAAGACTTACTTACCCATTTTGAAGAATAGTGATGATATCAGAATTGTGAGTGAACAGAAGAACACAGGAGACAAAGCCAGAAAGAGGGCAGCAGCGGCACATCTGGAGAACTTGTAAGCTAGCATTACACTTTGGGCTGTATTTTTGTATGTGTATGGCTGTGTGTGTGTGTGCTGCAAAGCTACTTCAGTGACATGACCATTATAGTTGCCAGAGAATGTTCCAGTGGCTGTGTTATGAATAGACTGAGACAGCAAAAGAAGCAACAAGACATTTCAGTAACATATTGTAGAGGTCTAGTTGATGATAGCTTGATCATGAAGCTAAGTTAAACAGAGTGGCAAGTGCATGGAATTGGATATAC
The DNA here is from genome assembly GCA_004025045.1 of Sigmodon hispidus. Taxonomy (NCBI): domain Eukaryota; kingdom Metazoa; phylum Chordata; class Mammalia; order Rodentia; family Cricetidae; genus Sigmodon; species Sigmodon hispidus. Next base: position 91,664 of record PVIH01002150.1, read on the forward strand.
TAGAAGGCAGAGAGAAAGGCGTTTGAAACTCAGGATACTGTGGGGTACATGAAGCAGTATAGATATAACTGAGTAAAATGATTATACTGTAGCAGTGGGAGAAATACTTGAAGGGTAGTTTCAATTGAGGCTAGAGCTCAAGTTTCAGGTCAAAAATGTTTGTACTTGTGGATACCAGGAACACATTTGGACCATACTGTTGTCTGAAGGGTTACTTTTGGTGCTGTAATAGCTCTGAGAAGACTTAGAGAAGATGAAATGTGGATCTAACTTGGGCTGGGGGATACTTCAAATTACAGAAGGAAGTTCAGACTCATGTGCAGAATACAGAGCTTAAAGATACTGAGGACCTAAGTATAAAGTGGTAGGCTAGGTTGCTAAGGGAAGGGCAGTGAAGTACTATGGGTATTCTGGTGGTAGTATGAAGGCATAAATACAAAACCTAGGTATAAATAACTCTAAAACTCAGAGCTCTTGCTGAGCAGCAAGTGAATAAAACCCTAGTCATAGGCATGTGGTTCAGGGTCAAAACTCAAATATTTGGTAATGAAGCTCTGCCTATATATTCTGAACAGGAAAACAACTGGGGATCCTATTTTATGGTAGTGATGAAAATCGGTGATATTACTGTTGAAACATATAGATCATTTTTTCCCATAGATGTGAAAAGCAGTGGTAATAAAGATTGCCACATAGCAGTTCTGCAGAAATTACACACAATTAGAGTTTTTGTATTTTGTTTATTTAGCCATTGCCTTTAATGTAACTAAGAACATTTGTGGTTTGTTTGTGAGGTTGCATGCTTGTGCACAGCATTCACATCTGCATTCTAGATGGCCAAGAGAGGGAAAAACTGTCTATACCGCAATCCCTAACAGATTTACTTACCTTCAGATCACCTTTGCTTGAATCACATGGACAAACCCAGTTAAAATGGAGCCTGGGACATACCTATTGGCTAAATGCATTGCTATCCATCAAGATTTTAATAGTAAATCAGAGGAGATGAATAGAATGTATATACAAAAAGCAACTTTAATTCTCTACTGGAGCAGGCTATCAAAATGGGAACTAACTCAAGTGAGACTAATTTAGGAAAAAAAATAAACTCTGATACTGCTTATAGTGGAGGCGGAAAAGCAAGATGAGAAAACAAAATCGAACAATGGAAGGAAGTTAGAGATGGAAGGTAGAGATAAAAAGATACCATTGTTTAAAAAATACAAAGTGATCTATGAGTAACTCTATCATGTAATCAGGGAAATTCTACAATGGTTTAGTATGCATTTTAATTTGACATCCCTATTTTAGGCTTCCATAGTCCTTCTTATCTCTGTACTTCCTGGACTTTCGGGAAATTTCAAGTCATACCTCCTAGTTCTAGCCAATGAGTCTATCCCTATTGAGTCTCACCATTTAAAGGTACTAATTAAGTCATGTAGTTAAAATCACCATTGCTTCAGAAAATAAGCTTTACAATTGCCATAACAGACTTTGGAGCAGGATCTTGGGTCTTAGTGTTTCTTGGACATGCTGTCTAGCTGAAGGCCTTGTTGATCTTCACAGCCTGTTCAGAATTTGCTTCTGAGTTTAGGATCACAGCAGCTCCCCCTGTCTGCTTTGGATGTGCATTATTTATATACCGAGGTGTATCTCCTATAAGAATACTAGAGACCTCAGATAATATAGGTTGAATTTGTGAGGGTTGCTGATAGAGTGACTGGAAACTCAGAGGACTCTTTTAGGATCAAACAGACAACAAACAAGAGAATATTTTATATAAGACTGATCTTCAGAAGCTGTCATTTAAGAAAAGAAATGGCCCTCCTTATTGGACTCCTTATAACCCACCAAAGTTAACTGCTCAAGACAGTCAATATTGATCAATAGCATGATTTACATTCCAGCCCTAGCTATGAGTATTAATGTAATGCATTACTTCTTTAGTTTGACTTTTTAAAACAGTGTATCCTCTGTTCAACTGTCGGAGCAACTGGCTAGCCTTTAAGCATGCAGATCTATAGTCCCACAAGCCTTTGCTTTTGGGAAGACTTTACCCGACTCTATCTAAGCATGCATGCTGCCAAAAACCAGTTGGTAAATAGGTCCACTCACTTGTTTGTGAGTGCTCTCTCTCTCTCTCTCTCTCTCTCTCTCTCTCTCTCTCTCTCCTCTCTCTCTTTCCTGCAATAGGATTGGTATAACTAATGTTTGAATGTTTGGGGTTTGTTTGTTCCTGATCTTGAACCAGGTTCCAAACTTGCTCGCCTTCTGGATTCCAGACTTTATGTGCATTGAAGTCCTAGTATTCTTGTAAGAGATACATCAGTATACAAATAATGCACATCCAAAGCAGATAGATTGTGATCTTGTACTCAAAAGTACATACTAAATGGGCTATGATGACGAAAATGACCAGCAACTAGGCACCACATTCAAGAAAAACTAGATCCCATTACACTGCTTCCAATTGTAATTCATGTTTTCTGAAGCAATAATAAATTCTTGTGCTTCTATTTGGCTTTGTTTAATTGGTTTTTATCTAAATTTATATCTGAATTCTTTACTGGTAAGTAAACTATATGTACATAGAATTCTAACATATAAAGCCTCACATGGAATGCAGTAAAAAGTTATTTATTTTACTTAAGGTCGTTTTTTATGCAAAAACATCTATATTGACTTTGTGTATTTTATCCAACCCAATTTGATGAATTAGTTATAAGACTCAATGTTTTCATAGATAAAGAATGTAAAAATTAAGAAGTATATGTAATTTTTGAAAGGAATACAAGTGGAAAATGACAAAAGTTGAGCTTCAAAAGCTACATGTCCAATACTAGAGTAACAAACTTGACCTGTTCGGAATAGCATGAAGGAGTCCTGGCAACCAGACACTACCATAGTCACAGGCATGGGTTTGGCATACTAAAAGTGGAGCCAAGTCTGAGTGTCAATAATCCTATTTAAAATAACATACGAAGGAACAATGGCTAACACTTCAATACACAGGCTTCCAAAGAAAGCAGACAACCATACCATTTACTTCTTTGCTCTACACTCATTCAGCACTTCACTGTCAGTACCCAGCTGCACCAAAAAAGTTATACATTTGATGTTGATATGAAATGTTTTTCAACCCTAGTGTCTTGGGTTCTGTATATTCGCTATGAGTTGTTCTTGTCAATCAGCTAGATATTTCCTATGCCTATCTCTCTCTATATATGACCTTGCTAAATATGACTAGCATTGGCCCTTCAAGCTTTGAATGTTCCGACTTATAAGCTTTTCATACAATTTGATGAATTTATTAGGTATATTTTTGCCTTCTAGCCTATTTTATAAGAAGATTTATGTCACTGGCTCTTAACCTGTGGGTCACAATTGGGGGTCAAGTAACCCTTTTACAGGGATCACCTAAGGCCATCAGAAAACATAAATATTTGCATGACAATTCATAACAATAGCAAAATCATAGTTGTGAACCATCAACAAAAATAATTTTATGGTTGAGGTCATCACATGAGGATCTGTATTAACAGGCTGCAGCATAAGAAGGTTGAGAACCATTGGTTTACTGATGTAATGTTTACTAAGTAACACTAACTATTTTCTCAGTATTTTCTTTAGACAGCTTCTTAATTTTTTTTTTTTTACTTACTCTGGAACTGTTGTCAATGGCACGAGCATTGCCACATACCATAACCTCTGTAAGTTGGAGAACATGTGGGTCAAGTCACATGCAAAATCCTTCTGCATTTTATGCTATTATAAAACTATATTTTAATTTATTATAGCATTCAGAATATGGCATTTTAAAAAACAACTCTGGTCAAGTTTTTCTACCATCTTCATAGGGCTCTGTCTTTTTGTGCTGATTTCATTACTTTACCTGATAAAATGTTGTAATTATTTCAGTGCAAATTCTGAACAAACACATTTGGGAACAAGTATAGCTTATTCTTTAGAATTATTAAGTTAAATATTGGACTCTTAGCTAATAAGTTATTACCATAAGTTTTCAACATGTTTAATATGCAAGTCATTAGGCTTCACAGAGCAGTGAGTAATGGTGAGTTAAGGAATGGTGACTAAAATGAGTTCACCATTTTATACCATCAATGTTGGGAGCAATAATTCCTTTAAAATATTTTCACAATACCAACTGAATACATAGAAATAAATAAAAGCTAATAATTCAAAACTTTAAGATGTTTTCCTTTGTTTCTTATTTAATAAAACCTAATTTCATTAGAATTAATCTTTGTGCAAAAATTGGTTTAGAGTGTATATTTCTTTCCATTATTATTAAGGCTATACTTAAAGTGTTTTCTTAGTACAAGTGCTACAACTAGCAATTAATGTATGTTGCCCATTTGTTTTCCAAGCCATGTGCTCTATGTAAATTAACTTATACAATGATTCATACATCATTGTAAACAATATTAACATTTCCCTTTTATTAAGGGAAAAATAGGTTTGTCACTCTGTATTATCATTTTATTTGTAGACTTATATTTAGCCTAGATTAAAAATGGATATATCTAACTCCAAAGCTTGTGATATTAACCACTGAGCTACATGTTTTCATCACACTTATTAATTTTGTTCTACTTTCAATAACTTGCCCAAATTATATAAATATATTCTATTTATGTAAATACAAAGGGGGATAGAACAGATTGCAGCTACTACTTGTAAGGTCAATGGCTTACCCATTGATAAGCCTCATGTACAGAATTGGCACAGTATATACAACATCTCTATGTCATGAAATTCTTTAGATTGTTTAAAAATGCTGGCACATTATACAGGCTTTACATTTTAATGTATGGTATAGAAGGTAAAAAGTCCAGTCTCTTTTAATTTCAACCATATTTTATTATGATGTTGTAGCTGATTCAAAGAACATTTACTGATGAATAAATTATATTCCAGTGTAATATAAATGCTCTTCAATGATAGAATAGCTCTAGTATATGAAAAAGTTGTTATCCCAGATTTCCTGGACATTTTGTATTATGGCTGTTTTTGGTTTTAGTGTCAGAATGGAACACCAAATTTTTTTTAGTGTTTACTGATACCCTATATTTAATATTTTGATGTTTGTTATGATAGATCTAGATAAAGTTTTTTCAAGTGTTAGAAAATTTGTTTACTATGACATAATAATATAGATAGTATATCTAAAGGATATCCCACTTAAAGTAAATTTGAGGTTAAAAAAGCACAAATATTACATGTTTATGTCAAAGCATTTAATTAATTATGTGAATTTATTTCATAAAATTATCCAGTGACTGCTCAATGGTACTTTTTTCTGAGAGCCACCATCCTTTAAAAGATTAAAGATTGGCAAATGTGCATGGCATATTAATATCACACCTTCCCTAATTAATTAATACTGTCTGTCTTGAAATCTCCCAACTCATGCTGAATAAACTTGAGACTCTGTTAGGCAACTTCCAACAATTGGTCAAATTAGAATAACTTGAAGCAAGTTTAGTAAAGGTGTTATTTGCAAAGGTGTATATAGCGTTTAGAGGAACCATATGGAATCTAAACAAATACTTTTCAAGTTAAAAAAGTCTTTTAGAAACTATGCTCAAATACTTAAATTTTGTATTTGTAAAATGTTTGAGAGGATAAGGATGGTAAACTTATTTGGAAAGTATTATTATTATTATTGAAGTGGAAAAAGAAAATTTAAGAGTGTTTTCACATTCTTTATATTAAATTGGATTTTTTTTTTAACAAAAAGCATTGTATATATTATGGTGTAGATTATGACACTTTAAAATATGAATACATTATGGAATGGCTAAATCAAGCTAATTAGCATTTGCATTGCTTAATGCACTTATTTATTTGTGGTAAGAATACTTAAAATCACTAATATTGATGGAAAATAACACATTCTTGCCAAATCTGCAAGGCTGTTGTAGGATTAAATAAAATATCTATGAAAATGCTATGCAAATGTAAGTTGCCTTTTTTTAAGTGAAAAAACAACCTTGTAATTATGCTCTTCATTTTTCCTTCTTTCATTGACATTTCCAAGAATACACAATGCTGTCTTTCTAATGATCCAGTTAAAATGCAATCAAATAATTATGATATGATGTGATAAGTGTGAGCGATTAATTCTGCATCTAGAAGGGGGTTGGGCAAGGTTCCAGAGAGCAGGTAGTATGAATTGGACGTTGACTATGGCCAGGAAGAGGATTATGGCAAAAGGAAGAAAAGTATATAAGGAAGGATGTCATTGTTTTGTTGACATGGGAAAAAAGAAAGCCAGTCAGGATCGTAGTTTAAAGGATGTACTAGACGTGGGAAATGGTAGGAGATAAAGCTGAAACAGAAACATTATTAGTCAGGGATCTACAGAGGAATGGAACAGTATAAACGTACATTAATTTAAATGTATACATAATTAATATATGTGCATTTAATAACATTACACACACACATTATTGGAATTGACTAAGAGGGTTATAGAAGATGAGAAATCCCAGGACTATATGTTGGAGTCCTGGGAAACATGTTGTTATGATCTAGTCAGAAGGGAAGGTATGAGAATGGATTGAGGCAGGCATGCTGATGGTAAACATTAATCTGAGTCAGACATTCTGAGAGCAGGGAGCACAAGTGACTGAGCCAAAGAGCTGGTGGTGCCCAAGCTCAAAGAGAGGATGCAAATTCATCCTTCTGCTGTTGTGTTCTAATAAGACTTTCAGTGGCTTGGGTGATGGCCATATACAACACAAATGTGACCTTTACCCAGAGTATGAATTCAAATACTCATTTTTTTTTGAATTCTCTTCTCAGAAGCAATGCTTTACATACAATTTGGCATCTTTTAGCCCTATCAAATTGATGTACAAATGAGTGATCATGGGAACATTGCATTAAATTAAGATGCACCCCCCCACACACATATACAGACATCATAGTAAAATTTATCCTTATTTATTTATTTGGATAGATAGTGGTACTTTTAAATCTGATCTTCCTATTTGAATTCCCTGGGGAGCTTTTTAAAAATTACTAAGCCTAGGACCAATTAAACCAGAATCTCTGGGAATGAGTATCAGGCATAGTTTTCTTTCTTTCTCCTTTTAAATGATCCCTAGGTGATTTTAATATGCAGCTCATAATCAGAACCTGTACAGCAGAATGAATAAGAAGACATGGCACAGTCTTCAGTCAAGATTTATTTCCTGGAGCACCAGGCCCACAAGCTAGCTGTCTTTGCACATATCCTCCGGCAGAATTCCTCCCGGGCATTGTACAGGTGCCCCTATTAGACTTTAAGTTGTAGCCTTTTCCATGTCCAAAACATAAACTTGGTAGAAAATTTTTTATTTTTCTGAATGTCAAAAATGCATTCAGCATGAAAATCTCTTAGTTATTTCCAAGTCCCTTCCTCCTCAGTCACCACATCCTCTTTGTCTCCTCTAATCATCCAGGCTGCCTATCTTCTCCCTGTATATTTGCATGTCCCAGGCCAAAGCCTCTATTTCCTCTCACCTGGAGAGTAGCTAGAATGCCAGCTAGAATTTTGTTCCATTCCATTCACTTTTTAAGATAATTATCCCAATGACCTTTAAGATATATGGATCTACAAGTCATTCTAATATTGAGCACCTTTGATATTTTCTCATTTTTTTTGAAAATTAAAAATATCTCATTCTCAGCTCCTTGCTTCTTTCCTTTTGTTGTATTTCTCATTGAGGTATGGTATTTCCAGCCCACTGTCTTTCAGGGAGTTCTCTGCTCCTGATACTTTCACCAGGACAGTTCGGTGCATTCTTCAGCAATTCCCCCATCACTCACATCTGCCTTTGTGAGTCAAGAGACATCTGCACCATTCTTATCAAATTGTGTTAGACTGTATTTAACTACTTCTTTGATTTAATAGTTTCCTTACATGGCATAGGTTTTATAGTACCAGGTAAAGTTTTTTCTTGGTTATCACTATATTCCAAAAGTGTAAAGCAGTTAGGGGCAAAATACAGGCTTTGATTATTTGTTGGTTGAGAGAACAGAGGTGCTAAGCTTAGGTGTGATGACATATTGATGTACAATACACAAGTCCTTTCCTCACAACTTTGCACCCTTTTCAGAAGCAGACAGGTAAGTCTGATGTGAGAAGCTCTTTCAGGTAAAAATCTATGGAGCCCATTAGGGGTGGCATCTTAGCAGGGATGGAGACAGGTTACTTGTGTAAGGTTTTGTGATGAGTGAATCTCTAAGCTTTATCTATAAACACAAAAATTTGGCTAGATCAGGAGTGGGGCCAGCTCAGATGACAAACAGATCTGAGGTGACAGAGTGGCTATGTATTTGGAATTTGATCCCAATGGCAATTAAAAGCTAACAAACATCAAAAGCAGGTCCTTGATACCATTTCATGTGGTCATTAGAGTAATCAGTGTATGATCTTGGAGACTGAAAAGACCAGAAGGTGAGCAGGGATGGTTCAAGAGAAAAGTTCTTAGTACATGTGCCGATACAAAAAAGGAAAAAAAAAAACCCAAGAAATCCTCAGAGGGTATGATAGTTCATAAGAGAATGGGAAAAGTCAGTTGCATCTCTACAGCAGAAGGTGGTCAGGGATCACAGGATATATAGGGAGAAAACAAAATCAGCTTGGAGGCATTTGCAGAAAGGAAGTTTAGTTCATGTATGGGAAATCACTCTAGTATTAACTGTATTCCTCATTCTGTAAAAATGGTTGAAGATACCTTCAGCATCTCAGAATGTGGCTGTATTTGTAAGTAACATAATTTTGGATTAATACTGAAGTTATCCTGAAGCAGAATGGTCCCTTAGCCCAGTATCACTGCTGGCCTTCTAAGAAGATAGCCACATGAGGACAGGAGATTCCCCCATGAGATAAGGATGACAATGTTGCATCCACATGCTTAGAAATGTTCATCATGGCTGCAAAATACCAGAGTCTAGCACCAGGCAAGTGAGGCCCTGCCACTCCTGTGTCTTCAGAACTGTAAGATAATAATACACTGTTAATTTTAGCTAATCAGTGTGTGCTACTATTTCATAGCAATCACCAGAAATGAACAAATTTTGTAACAACTCAATTGATGTTAAGTCTGTTACATGTTACATGTAACTGATACATGTTACTGATACATGTTAGTGACTATCCTATACATCTGTGCTTATTAATTAGTTTAACTCTCATGCAGCTATAGATGTTGGTACTGACATTATTCTATCTATCTATCTATCATCTATCTATCTATCTCTACCTATCTATTATCTATCTAGCTAATGTATTTAATTACATATAAAATTAAAAACTGAGACATTAAATAGCCCACATAACAGATGAAAATTCATGGGAAAAGAAAAAAATTAGGTTATCATTACCTGGCTAGGATAATCCTTCCTTTTGGAAACCCAATATCCCCAGGAATTGCTCTGCAAGAAAAAGATCATCAAGGTTAACACACCCAGAAAATCAAACCTCCCTCCAGACACTATAAGAAGTGTACTTATCTTATACAGTATTTTCCGTGAGTACTGGTTTCTGTGATAATCATGAACTATCTCATCTAATAGAATATAGCAATGTTGTGTTACAACCATTCACTTGGCAATGACACCAGCATAGAAGGAAAAAGAGCGGGTTTCTTTACCAGTCCACATAGTAAAGAGCCACAGGATGCCATTTAGATGAAAAACAAAGAAGCACAGTTGATTTGTTCCAAAAGTTGTCATTTATATCCATAGGGCTGTACTCATGGAGGACAGAGCCTTCTCTACCCCTTTGTCTAATGACACCTAGGATCAACTGAACATCTTAAGTATCTAGGGGTAACTGTATTCTGATTTGATTTATTTATGTATTTTATTTAGGGAACACATTTCTGTAGATGTTGATCTTACCGTAAATATATTGACTACAGGAGCCTGCAAAGTTAGGACATGATTTCCACTTGTAACCACTTTTGGAATCTGAGGAAATAATAAATAACTTGTGCTGCTTTAGTGGGTTAATTTTGAGGGGTGGCTTATATGTTACTAAAGTATGTAGAGACTGAGATGAGGTAGAACCATGTTCTACTTGTGCACTGGTGGACCCTTTCACAGGAATTGCCTAAGACCACCAGAAAACATGAATATTTAAATTATGATTCATAACAGTAACAAAATTACAGTTATGAAGTAGCAACAAAATTAATTTAAGGCTGGGAGTCAGTACAACATGAGGAGCTGTATTAAAGGGTTGCAGCATTAGGAAAGTTGGGAAACATTGAGGTAGAAGAAGAGATTTGGGAAAACAGAAAGTACTATGCAAATGTATTCTTATTCTATAAGGTTATAAATCAATCTGTTATTCAGCATACTGGCAACTAAAACCTTTATAGAAGCCCAGGGTTGCAATTTAAACATTATCCAAGAAAAAATGTAAGAATTTTTCTATTCCATCTGGAATATTTCTTAGATTATTTATATATATATTTTTAATAGTTAATGCTTATTTGTATTTGGTAGAAGAGGTTGCTACTGTGACTCTTCATCTAGAAGTGATATAATGATCAACACATAAGCTTTATGTAGGGATTGTTTACAGTCTCAGGAAAGAGACTGACACCCTAAAAAACTCACTAAGGAAGAAGACAAGGTTAGAACATAGCCTTGGTCTTCATTTATGTATAGGATTTCTTGACCGTTCCGCCTTCTGTGAAACATTTATAGGTATACATTTATATTTTGATATCTGCATGACTAAAGAACTAAGGACTCAATTTTCAGCTTTTGTACAGATAAGCTGAGAAGATGCCACATCAGCTAATAAATTGAGCTAGCAGGGGCCACACTACTGTGCTCACCTTTGCAAAACTGACAATGAAAAAATTGGCAGGCTTAGATGCTTTTATCATTATGTGAGTCTGTGATGTCCCGTCTTGCTATGTTCATATTCTGGGATCTCATATGCTTAAATGTCATTATGGCTTATGGCAATGTATTTAATGACCAATCATTTAGCAATGAGTCTTTCTATCTCCTTGGGATATACATTCAGAATCTTGGAAAATGATCCAGGTAACTGAATGTGAAAGAAAGACAGCTGATATCTCAGGACTTGAGAAAATGGCATCTCACTCTGGCTATAAATGTTATTATTGTTCAAACGTAAGTATTATAACCAGCAGGACTTTAAATTCATATTCACCAGAGAGTGTGTACCAAAGAGGAAGACAAATACTGAACTATGATTGGCCAAAGGATTAATAAAGTCAACCTTTCCACCTTTAGCCTTTTATGTATTAATTTGAGAATAAAAACTGTAAAATAAAAGCAAAAAATAGACTGCTGTCACTGACCTATGTTAGTCAGAAATGAGAACCCAACTGGATTAGATAATGATTGGGAATTATTGATAAAAGGGTTTATAGGTACATACTATTCAAAACTTTCAATAGATTTTAAAATTAATTATGTTACCTTACTTTAGAACACTCTATTATATTTTTATTGCAGTAGTTATTATAAGCTATATATGAATGGCTCCAAACATAAGTATTAATGGTGGATGCAGCTAAACTAAAATATAATTTTTTTATGTGAATCCATTTGCAAACACAGGTCTATAAATAAATACAGCTATTTCTCCTCTTAGATTTTGTCATCTTGGTGCAGCTTTACTGCACCAAGAAACACATCTTTAAATTGTGATTTACTCTTAATTTTAAACATTTCAATTCATATTGGTTTAAAAATGGACTAGTGCTTCTATTAGTTAGCACATAAAGAAGCATATACCTCTCAGATTTTGGGTTAAACATGGATATGTCAGGACAAACATGTGGTTCTGAAATCAACCACAATTCTATTTTTTAATATTCACCTCTAATCTAACTCATAACAATGCCCTGAGAAAGTGTCCCTGGTTTTGCAATCCACTTTGGTGCTATGCCTAGCTATGAGTTTGGAAATCGGTAATTTCATTGTTAAATGGCAAATCAGTGGGGTTATCTTTGTGACCCTTTGCTTCCATCTTCCAGGGCCAGTGTATCAGTGCATGACACTTGATCAGTGAAAGATCCAAATAAGACTTTTCAGCTCTTCAGGATGACTGACATGAACATGATAATGTGATATTCTTTATCCTGCACTTTCAACCCTATGGATAATATTCAGCTGGACATCATGCAGGTGATGTATGAGAGGATAATCTAATTAATTCTACAATGACTCAATGCTGTGTTGTTTAAAGTTTCAGCTTGCTTACATATTTAAGTCACATTTCTAAAATAAAACATAAAGTGCTGTAGGAAGAAAAACTTAAAAACCTTGGGAACATTAAGCAGAAATCTCCTCAGTAGAATTAAAAAAAAATGACAATTAGAAAAAAGAAAAAGAAAACACCTTGTCAATTCAAACATGGAAATTGGGTTTGCCTGTGCTACCCAGAGAGGAGAATTTTGTCATTGCTGAGATTCCTTTCTGAGCTGAGCATGCTAGCTAGGAATTTGATGCTTCAGTTTAACTGGTCAATTATCAAAGGAAAACTCAGTAAGCTGAAAGGAAAAAAAAAAAAAGATCAAGCAACTATTTGGACAAGTGTTAAAGTTTTTAATTAAACATGCAAAACATTGTCACACTGTCTGTCAGGGTTCTTGGTTTTGGTACTTCAAAAATATACTACAGAATACCACAGCTTTACATAAACCAATGATAGTGACTAATACATAAATCCCAGACCACCAAATAAGATGTGAATGTGGTCAGAAACCAGAGCTTTTGTGTAAGTGTCTTTAGACTAAGTGGACATGATGTTCATGAGGCATCAATAATTTGATGTACTTTGGGATTGACTACTAAAAATTAGCTGAAAATTTGTCCATCAAATTCTTCATCTTTAAAGTATTTGATTTCCAAGAAAGTATTTTAGAATAAAATATTAGCCTCTCTTTTGCAAGGCCTGGATACATTGAGTATCCATTCTTATTTATGTTAGCCTTTTGCTTTTAAAGAAAATTCACTGTTACATGGATATCGTCAGATTGCAGAGAGTGATTGAGTGTGTATTAGTGCATACATGCCTGTGTGTATTATTGCATGGGCATTTGTAATTGTTCTTCCATTTCTAAGAAGTCAAGTGATTTAGCAATATTGCTTTTTATGCTCCCACATGTTACAAAATACCAAAATTGTTCTTTGCAAACCTGATCTTGCTTATATTATTTCATCTATTTATGATCCTGTGTATTCTGTCTGGACCTTTGGGGTCCAAACAATTTTAAAATCCTTTAGAATCTTTACAATGGTACTTAAGTTACAGCTGCATTTACACATGCTGGTAAATTATCAAGTGGGGAAAAGATGAAGCTAGAGTAGATAGATAAACACTAGGATTCTGTTTGGTTGAAAAAAAAATGCTTAGCTCTGTTTATTCATTCAGATTCTATGGGAATTAAAAGGTGCCCTGACTCATTTAATGCTCTTTAACATTGTGCACTGACTTACTGGAGAGTTTCTTCTTCTCATGTTACACACACACACACACACACACAGAGGCATGCACCATGCTCAGTTACTATTTATACACTATCATCTGCCAGGATTTTTGAAATTTCTGTTTTGCATCAAAGACAAAGCCTCCGTCTCTCTGATGCTCATTGAGGGTTTCCTGATACAAGAACGTAATTAACTCTTTCTTGGTTTAATCTCTGCATTTTATAATGTAGGCAGATTTGACAAAAGTGGAGCACTCAATCCACAGGGTGGCCATTAACTGCACTCCGTTCCTGTATGTTCTCAATTCAGACCACAATTACTGTCAGGGAATGGCCCGGGAAGCTTCTTCATGTACGCAAACAGGAATGCTATTCATTAAAGAGCACTTTCAATAAAATACAATCTCTATTTTATAATGAATATTTGAGAAAGAAAATACAATCTTGGGTTCAGAAACCTGCAAGATGGTTATTATTCTTTTAATAACATAGACTGTCTCATGTACATATACTGACAGTTGTAGGAGAAGGAAGCAGAAATGAGATGGCGGGTTTTAACTCAGAGGAAATGAAAAAGCAGAGCCACTGTAAACTAAGTCAATGTTAAATAAGGATTTCCTGGAAGCGCCTACAGCAGCCATGGCTTGCTTTGGGTTTTATTGATGTCCCAAGGATGGTAGATTCTACTTAAATCTTTGAAGCCCAGTTAAATATAAGAACATGAGGCATTTTAGAAACTGAAAAACACTATTAGGCTCTTCTAAGACCTGCAGTTTCTTCAAGAATTTACCACTCTTAACCTATTCGGGTTTTTTTTTTTTTTTTGCTCAAGGCATTTTTACATTTAATGATTGTTAGTTTTTCATTTTTAGATTACCAGTTTTGATAAAATGACTGGTTATAGCTTTCTAAAAATGAAATCAATGTTGTTTAATGCTCAAGAAAAATGTCTAAAGCCTTCTTCTCTTTAAGAAACTTTCACTGTGAATCAGTACTAATAAAAACAAAAGCAAGAACAGCGATATACTTTGCCCATGGGCACACAAGCACGCACACAGGCACACAAGAATATTCATGTATTTGTAGGGAAATGAGCCAGGAGATGTGCTAAATACCAAAGCAGGTTGCTCTGGTGGTAATGGAGTCCAGGGACTTGCAAAAGGCTCCAGAGAGCAAAAGCACTCTAAGAGACTGTTTCCGCTTTCACAAAAACATCCCAGGAATTCTGCTCTTCAAACAAACCTTCCATTGAAGAATTAAATTGTACTTTCCAGGAAACAATTGGGTCATAGTTCTTTAAAGGAGTGTCAAAATAGGTAGAACTTAAACACTAAAGCACAAGCTATCTAGGTTTAAAACGCTCCATCTTTTAAAAGAAAAGGTAGAATTCTAATTTAGCATTTCTCTGAAGAAAACAAGTTTTTTCATAAAGGTCCGAATTCACAGTGGATTGAGCAAAACCAGCTCGACTCACCACAAAAGAAACCAACTGCCGGTCCCCAGTTATCAACATCATCCTAGTACTAGGCTCCCCTAATAAAAAAGATGGCTAGTTTCAAAGTATGTTCCCTGAGAACAAATCCTTGTTCCGAGGTTGGCTTTTCCGTTTGGTTGCCCGTGGAGAGCATGAAGAGATGCTATACTGACCGAATGTTGGGGAATAGGGGCATAGTAGACATGCCTTTCAACATTTCATAAAGCAGACTGTTTTTCCTCTTACCCACCAGTGGCAGAGGGAAAAGAGCAGAATTAGAGAGACAGCGTTTTGCCCGCGTGTGCCAGTCACGCATGGAGTGAAAGGCATTACCCTTTAAACAATTTGGGAGTGGATACCGTTAATAGGTAGGACAGATAGTTACAAAGTCCTGATTAACTACAAAGCGCAGAGACATGTGAAAACTTGTTATGCGGTGAAAGGGAACAGACAGAGGCGATTATTTACCGTTCTGGGGACCCATTCGGAACAGAGCTAGGAGGTTCTGCACAGCAACATTGCCCTCTTTTGGTAAAACAGGGCACAGTGTGTTTACCTCATTCTCAGGTGAAAGCATTTCTTCAGGACACAGGAAATTTCCACAGCAAGAAAAATGACACAAACTAACACAGAAAAGAAATGAAGCTAGGAGGTGAATGCTTTTGCGTCCAGAAGACTGACCACAATCTCTCCCAGTCAGGCGATCGGACTTGCTAACAAAGAAACCTCTAGACTCAGTCTTTCTCTGATCCCTTTTCAGCGACGGTGGGGATTATTTACTCCTTAATTTATCCTTGACAGCTTCAAGCCTTCTCCAACAAAATCAGAATCATGTAGGACTCAGTATGTGACCAAATAAAACAAGACCTAATTCTTTTCATGCCCTCTCGCCCCCAATTCTTCAATATGGAGGGAGTCCGTCTGCACTGAAAGCTGAAGTCATTCAGCAGAGCCCTTCAGCATGCTCCGCACTTTGTGCTTTCCAGTTCTAACGCCTCTGCAGTGATTTAGGACAGCAAAGGGCTTGATTACATCAACAAAAGGAGAAAGCACTGCCAAGACAAGACACAAAGTTAACCTAATTACTTTTATTTACGTTGAAGGTGCCTGCACCACTGTTTCAATCAGACCGATTTCAGCCTTGTCACTGTTTCTAATCTCCGTTCCCTTGAATGTTAGAGTCCTTCACTTACCGAATCATTATTATGGGAATTTTCTAATTAAAACTGTAGGTATCTAGAGATGCCCAGTGCAAAGGCAGACAGGCTGAGCAGGTATTAGTAATCCTTACTACTAGTAAACATGTGACCTTCACTCTCTTACAAGCTTAATGTTTTTGAAGGAATGTAGCCAGTTTTTAAACATCATGGTTCTTTTAGGCACCAGGGTAAAGGAAGTATCGTTCTTAACAGTTTGGGATGACATTTACTTCACAAAAGGAGGGTGAACATTGAGTCCTTTTGTTTTTTTTTAATCCTCATTAAATAAAAGGACCGTTAAAGTGACAATGTTTGTCTGCAAGTGAAAATCTAACTGTAAACTAAGTAATCCCATTCTTGAGGTTAGAGATGTAGCTCACATCTGTTTTCATAAGCTGTACATTCATCTTCACCCTCATGATTTATACAGTCCAGATCACTGTGTCAGCATCATTCTCAAAGTAGGAATTTTAAAAAAATTGAAGTTTAATATTTAGCTCAAAATTCCTTTATAAGATTTATTTGCAAAACCTCTGAAAGTTTGATTCACTACACTAGCAGTAAATAGTTCTACATAAAATTTCCGAGAGATCATGTTGCTATTCTTTCCAGTTTGCGCTGCCCTAAGTTAGCTGACACTCGTACTGAGGAATACTTACATATCACGTTCGTATTGGTCACCTTATTTTACCTTTTCAGAAACCTAGTGAGGTAGATAGGGCCCTACAGTTATTGGCAGACCCTGTTGAAGGACAGACAGACAGTGAGGCTGGAGTCGGAGAGCTCATGTGATACCCCCCCCACCCCCAAATATGTTGATGGCACAGGTGGAAGGAAATTTGCCCCAGGTCTATTCTTTTTGTGTTCTTTCACATCTCCTGGTTTTTGAGACCATGTAAGTTAGTTCAAAAAGTGCCCCAAACTATAGGGAATGGAACTTTTTAGCTCCTCAGAACTTCCTAGCAGCATGTAGAACTGGACAGAAATCACTTAAAAATTAAAACTGAATGTGGACCTTTCTGTTCATTGCTTTTAGAGTGATTGTGAACTACAATACAATCTTAACAGAAGCATAATTTATGTGGTATCATATCCCATAAGACTAAAGTTCCTTTGTGTTCTCAACTCCTTCTACAATAAATACTGCTATGCTTCACAGTGACAAATAAAGCAACCCATTAACACTCCTGTTCTGTCATGATCACACTGACATTTATCTCTCCCACATCCTGGGGCACCTCTCCACATTGCATCTCACAGCCTCTGCAGATTCATACCTGAAGGAAGGAAACTAATCTCCTAGTGGCAGTATTTGAGGGGCACATAGGTGGCAAAAGCAATTGTATAGGTCTGCCACCAAACACAAACAGCATTCCAGGTAAGCCTTGCTAGATGGCATCATTCTGTTAGAACATATTTTCACTGAATTCCCCTCTGAACCCAAGGAATTTGCTTACTATTACCTGTAGAAGAATATGTCCTTGTGCAAATTTCTCTTGGCCAAAATATGCAAGCCCTTATTACAGTAAGAAAGAACTGGTTCCCTGCAGTCATCAATGTCTTTCTGCATGAATGTCTTTATTGACCTTTGAGGCCAGCGGCATAATTGGGGTGTGGGAGAAGGAAAGAAATTCATTCCAAGACAAAGCAAAACAAAAATCGGTATGGTTGCTGTTTTTTACATATGGAAAGAAAGGCATTTTTGCCCCCTGTCTCTGTGAGTGCCAACACGGACAGACATGCACTATGGATGCAGAGAAACTTGTGTGGCTAATTCATTTTCACATAGGAAATATAATTCAAGCGAGATTCAAGTGACATTTTCCAGCATGATACTCAAGTTATAAATAATGATGGTTCTAGCACTTATTTTTTTTTCTGGACTAAGATGAATGCAAAATGACATAAATTTACTGCTATCATTTAATCAGTTGGTCAAATAATGCTCATACTAGTGGCAAAAATCTAAAAAGCATTTTTAACTTTCTTTTTTCTTTCTTTCTCCTCCATTTTCTTCTTCTTCTTTTTTATACATTTAGACTCTGGCAGGTAAGACAAGAGGGCTCAGGATATTATTAAAGGTTGCTGTCACAGGTTTCTTACAAGAGTCACACAATATCTTATTAGTATTCTATGAAACACTGTCTCATTTCTTTGCAAAGTTTCAGCTTCCTGATTTTTGAAATACTTTCAGACATTTCCCAAGCAGCTCGCTGTTCACTATATTTGTACATGTATATGCTTTATTAGAGTCATTGTTACTTATTAATATCATAATTAGTATTAATTTGGTCTTCTGAGTTAAGTAACCAGTTTGGATAAGAATTATATCAGATAAATAAAAAGAAACGAACTTTTGAGGGTAGGCACTGCAGAATTGTTTGGGCTTGTGAAGAATTTGCATGTTTTCATACAACCTCTTAGTCCTTTTGATGCCTAATGTTTCCGAGCCATGGTGGCTTTCAAAGAAAGCATGTGAACAAATCACCTTAGTTAGTGTGAGCTTTATGGGAGGTATTTTAAAGATACATCTCTGGAAGGCTAGACACATTTTTCTCCAGCAACATTGTAGTGGCTAGAACCTCTCACCATTTTGCCCCTCCCACCACATCTCCAAATGTTATTTGAAACATTGTCTTACATTTTCAGAGAAAATTTATTAAAATTATTGGCCGTTTTCAAACTAGTAATCAAACACTAGGGGAAAAATAAAAATTGAAAAGGACTATTTTTGAGAAGCTTGTACTTGATTAAAGCAGGTTTAATTAGAGGAGGGTGAGGGTGTGGGTGGAGCCTGTTGTGGGGCTTCTGAAGGGGACTCCTGGGCACACTCAAGGGCTCTCAGGTGCATGAAGCTAGCTGGTGATAGTGTCTAATTTCACTTCACAATTTGAGACCCCACTTCATTCTTTATTACAGGTGTCTCATGAATGCTTATGAACCATAATTGAGGTCATTGTTTTTCTGTGTGTTCTCAAATGGGAGCAATTGCTAAGGGGGAAATGATTATCTTGGGAAAAGCATTCGGGAGATAGAAAAAGGAAAACAACATCACCAGTAACGAACAGCCCAACCACAGGTTTCCTGAGAGGAAAGAAAGAAGGTAACAGTGCTGCTTGTCTGAAGGGATGCAGGGCAGTGTGTCTGAGTCCTGACATGTGGCTTAGACACATATTCCTGAACAGGACTATCTCTCTCCAAAGAGCTAGGAGAAACAACAGTGAGGCTGGCCAGGTGAGGGTAGGATGAGTACAGCATCCTTGTTTTTTGAGATATTCACAAGTTTGGAAGGCCATGCTCTCTAAGGGAAGAAACTGGGACACTAATAGATACAACCACCTCCCTATGTTTGTTATTCTGTATTTTAAGAATTCATGGGCTAAGTCCTATGCATTAATCTTCAAAATAGTCTATTAACATATATATGTACGCATATAAATATGACATAAATCTTATATGCTGTATAGAAAAACATGGACATATAAAGAAAAGATTTCAATACACTAGAGAAAAAGAAAGTCAAAGAATCGATGAACAGAAGCATTTTTACAAAGGGCTTACAACTACAACTTACTTCAGAATTCACTTTTCATTAACTTAGGAAAAACATATATTTCAGAAATTTGTAAGTCAAATGACTTTGTAAGCAGAATTTGAAAGGGGTATGTTTAACAGTGAAATTGTCTTTTTAAACAATATATGTATTTAACAGAGTTTATAGCTGTATTTCCAAGAAGAGAACAACCTCATGCCATTCCATTTCTTTCACTGGTTACACATAACACACTGATCTTATTTTTACTAAAATATGTAACAGTTATGAAGTCTGCTATATACTTCAGCCTTTCATTAGAATCCCATGAAAGGCATTCCATGCAAAGAAATCAAATTCTATGAGACATGCTACATAATTTGTTTAAGATAACACATAGGTACTTGGTATAAACTGGGGCATAAATTTTCTGGAGTCAGAAAGTCCTGTGCTTTTGACCATCATATGTACTTGAAAATATATTCTACTAAGAAGCAAAGTTAGAATAAATAAAGTCATTGTGGTCATTGGTCATTGTGTCCTTGTGGAGGCCTATGAGATGATTCAATATCAATGCCCCAGGTCACAGGCAGAACAAGTAATAGAGGTTAGGCAGATATCCAGACAGTCATTACTGCTACTGAAAAAAAAATCCTTCCTAACATTTTGATGTAGAGTTGTTTGTGTCTCACTGTTGCTTCACCTAGCTTTTTGAGTTGGTCCTGTCCAGGGGAAGAAAGCCAAGCCCCAAATGCTCAAGCATGCTGCATCCAGTCTTCATTCAGGAAACAATTAGACAATAGACAATGATGTTGTTAGATTAGAACTATTATTAATAAGGGAGCAACTATTATTAATGAGGAAGTTTTTAACTTTTGGCTTGTTTCATTATTGGCTTTTCATCATATTGATAAATTTATAGTTTACAATGGCCAATTGGTGGCATGTTTCTTCTGTTTTTTTTTCCTCTGGTTTTCCTCCTGTAGGAACAGATTCCTTCTACTTGGATGAGGGACAGAAATGAGAAATCTGCAGAAGAGAATAATCAAGAGCTGTGAAGAAGTTAGAGGCCAGTTATTTATTAAGAGAATTACTGGCAAAGGCTGGGCCGGGAGATTATCCTATTAGAGAAGGATTCTTAGATGTTCAGGAATGAAAAATCAAGGAATAAGTCAAAATCCCTTGGAAATGTCAAATATAGCAACTAGTTACCTACAAGTAGGTAATAGATAAGTCATTAAACAAATGTTTTACAGTGTTTGTATTCTAGTATGAAAACTTTCCTCATTCCTGAATTCAAGAGACTGAGATAGGATTCAGGTCCTTACCTGAGATATTTTCTTCCACTTCACTCTACAGAATTCAAACTCATAGGTAGACTCAAGAGAGGATAATTCTATTACCCCATGTCATAGACAGCCTGACTACTCTTACTTTAATCTTGTTTTGGAAGCAGTACTAGGAATAGTATTAGGGAGGGAAATGGAGAAGGGGGTGTTGTATGAGGTTTTTGATTTTGTATGGGCCAGAAGTTTAGACTTGTCTGATTTGTCTGCTTCCCCCTACCCCAAATGACTTAGATGCTTATATTAATTTTATCTTGTTTGGGCTATGTCTCAGGCACATTGCTAGCTAGTTCTTTTATTTTAATTTAATCCATTTCCATTAATCTACCTGACCATGTACCACCACAGGTGGGAGGAAAAAATTGGAAAGAGGGGACTTGGAGGGATTAGAAGGAGAAAAAGAAAGACGAAAATAATATAATTATACTTTAATTAAAATGTTTTTTTAAAGAAGTCAGCATGTCAAAGAGAAAGATTTACACACATGACATTGCAAACAACAAAAATAACAACAAAAAAATAGGAAGGGCCACATATTAAAGAATCTCACAAATTTATTCTTCTTTAATTATATGTTGTGTTTTGGATCTTTTCACTACGAAACATAATAACTGTTGGAGACCTATATTTTATACTTATTTATTAATACACATTATACAATGTATATGTATGTTGAGATATTGCATGGTTCATTGACTCCATAGATATGTACAACTTTTGTGTTCCTTATATACCAGTTAAAAATAAATTGAAACTAAAAATAATATGAGTAGGTCTTTGAGTAAGCAAATTAAACCAGAATCTCCGAGAATATATTTTTTGGCAATGGTTTTTCAAAGATTACTCACTGACTTTATTGTGAAGTTCAAGTCAAAACCAGTGTTGACACTGACTCAAAAATGTCCCGATGGGACATAAGCAGTAGTCTGATGTACAGAACTCAAATGGTGGAGGCTCATAATAAGAACCCACTAACAGTTCTTCTCCCCCTTTATTGCCTTGCTGCTAAACAGTATGTGTTTTCACCTGTGTCTAATTTATTCTTTCAATGAAACACATTTTACCCCCCTAGAATAGTGCTAATGTTAGGTATTGTATGTTCCTCAACAGTGTTGAAGGATTAGTTGTATAGTGGTTTGGCTATGGTTCCCCCCACCCCCCCTCCCAAAAACAAAAAAACAAAAAAAACAAAAACCAAAAAATAAAACTCAGTCTCAGATTCAAGGCCTGGATCAAGATATCCATTATTTCAAGTATCTGAGTTGGAAATACTCATACTCAGTGTGCAAAAGGGGACTAGTCCACTTCCAGCTCAGATCCTGTTCTGAGCAGAAGGCTCCACTGGGGAGTAGGATATGGACAACTCAGAGCTCCAGAGCAAAGCTGGAGTGAAGATACTGAAAAACACTGGGGAAGACCCTAGCAGGGAAGAGAAAGAAACTCATAGTCAAAAAATACAAGTGATTATTGAAAACTAATGCCTCATAGACAGCTAAACAATTGCATCCTGAGAAATTAATTCAGTATAAACACAATGAAAATAATCAGTCTGAGAAATATTCTGTGGAAGACAGATATATTGAGGATCTTGTAAGTAAAAGACTAAATGTTTGCTAAAGTAAGAATCAAGTTTTGAAATTTTTAAAATAAAAATATCATACATTAATAAATAAATAATAAAATAATAATTTTGTGAAAATTTAAAAGCAATAATAGGGGAGCACAAAAGAACAAATTGGAATTCATGATATATTCTGTAAAGAGTGAAAAACCCTAGAAGGGAAATTAAATAGATGAAAAGCAAATTTATGATTTAGAAGACAGCATCAAAGATTTATTTAATTCAGTGTGACATGGAGAGACATAGCCTAAAAGTATTAAAGGGCAGCTCAAAAGCACAGTCAATGAAGGTAACTAACTGAGAAGTCTCAAAATCTGCCTAAGAATAAATCTCCAAATGAACAAAACAGTGGCAAGAAGATGCTGAGCATGCCACGAGAATCTCTTAGAAAAATAGGGAAACTGTACATGGTACCAAGTAAGGCAGAAACAAAAACATATCTACACACATGTGAAAACATTTCAGAACACTGCTATAAATTGGTCCTAAAAGCTGCTGGAGAGGTAAAAAGAAATCTGCAACAACAAAAACAGCTTTATCACCAGCTAAAATATTGCCAGAATATAAATATAATAACTACAAAATATCATATAATTGTTCAAGAATATGATAAAATAGTTCATTTTCAGATATTAAAAAAGTGATTTTCTATATTCTTTTCCAGAAATCATTACTCTGGAAGCAGGGCTGGTGGGGGAGTTTCTGGTACTAAGATGGGTAGGACGCCTGGAGATCTTTGTAGGAAGAGAGGTTAAATGTCATATTGACATCTAAGGGAAGAATTCAAGAAGAAAAGCCAGACTAGGCTACAATGTGGGATGGCCCAGGAAGACCTGGAGTTTGGACAGATAACCAAAGGATGGAGTAGTGAACCTGAGAAGACAGCTCACATAGGGAACCAACTGTCGAATCTTATGACCCGAAAATGAAATTGTAATGAAATTGATCCTGGTAGAAATCTGAACAAAACATTTACTTCCAAGAAAGTTGGAGAAAGTTCCATATGCAGCATTGTAAAGAAGGAACTGCCAGGTCATTTTGGGGAGGACTGAATGACCTTTCAATCTTTTACTTCTAAAATTGGGCTCTTTACAGTAGTATTCTACTTAACTAACCACACTCTTGGAAAGAAAATGCAATCAAATGGATTTGTCACTGAGTGATGACTCAGAAGGGTTAATCTGTCCTTGATTTAGTCTTGATACACTTGATGCCAGGGCATTCTGACTATGATCTCTACAATGGAATTCTCTTTTGAGGTTATCTTTTCATTTAAAATTAAATTAGAAAGCATCTATTTGTTGCTATTTCAACCCCTTGGTAATGCAGAAATATATTTCTGAGAATGCCAAAAAAACTTTTGGAGTCTCTCTTCATTCTGTATATTTTTGGTAATAGAGTAGTGATGTCAATTGTGTTTTTGCTTCAGAGCATGAGAATCATACCATTTCATAAGTCTGATCAAAGAAGATCCCAAATACTTTTCAACTAAACACAAAGAAGTATGAGTTCCTGGGTTTCTTGGGGAAATGAATGCAGACATATAAAATTATACACTAGGAAAGCACAGGTTTTTGAATGTGACTTGGCGCATAGGAAAATTGGTCATGAATACTCCATCCCGTGACCATTTGCCCCACTATATTGGGCATAGTAGCAAACATTATTAATTTTAGAATCTTGTAGTTTGAGGCAGAATAATTACAAGTTCCAGATTAGGCTGAGTTATAGTTAGTGTGAGACCCTCTCTCAAAATACATTTCTTACATTCTATACTCTTGACTGCATCTATTGCTGATATTGTGAATCTGAAAGTATCCAGGAAGTATCTATACAACCACTGAAAAGACATTTGTAATCTTTCTGTCCTTTTTAATTGATACCACCATCATGTACTTGTTAAAGAGTGAGCAGTCACTCTAAGTTCAAGGCTGTCATACATACTGCAATCTCAACAATGGGCAAGTTTGTAGTATGTAACATAGAATTAAAAAAGCAAGTCTGCTCAGTTTGGGAAGTCCAATGATAGGGACACAGGGGTTGTTTTCACATGAAAGGCATGTTTCATATAATTCTGCACATTCACCATGTTTCAGGACAAGTTTTAAATGCTTCACATGCACATGTGAGTGAAAGCTTGAATTTTTCTTATTCAACATCTAAGCCAATTTGCCCTTGGTGCCATTATTTTCTCCCTAGGAAACAGATCTTTTGTGCTTTCTCTCTCTCTCTCACCCTTCCTTTCTTTTTTCTTTCTTTCTCTCTTTCATTCTTTCTAAGTCTGTATTATATTGAGAAAGTTTCCTGGAAAAAGTAATATCAATAGCTTTTTACATATTTCCACCAACTTTGCTGAATTCCGGATGTGGCTTGTTTTCTTCCCTTCCTTAAAAGCTCCCACCTCCAGCGGAGTTCTTACCTGGATTGTAGCTGCTGCAGTAATTGTAATATTTCCTGTTCTCTGAAGCCAGGCAAATAGTTCACTTTGGTCATCTTGATGACTGGAAATTCATATAGATATTTAACTATATACCTTATTATTATCCACTTTAAGCAGGTAAGACTAAAGATCTGTTTGAATGGACACCATAAGGTTGTGAAGAAAACATGGAAAATATGCAGTGAAGAGCTGGGATTGGAACTTCTCATCTAGCATCATACTCCAGGAAGAGAATTCACTAAGGAGATTAGATGCTGCTCCTGCTTCCCTGGGACAAATAGTTATGGGAAAGAGTATTAATATAAGTTTTCCTAACTATTAAGTAACATCCAAGAATCTATATTTTCTTAATGTATAATTTTATATTTCTGCAATCACATACCTTATGAAAACTCAGAAACTATTCCTTTCTTGTGTTTAGTTGAATAGTGGCTGAAATTTTCTTTGATTAAACTTATGAAATTAGAAAATTAATTCCAACTCCCTGAAGGAGAGAAAATGAGCCAAATCTCAAGATGTCATCTGAACTCTTGCCATGCTGAAAGAAGGCATAGGTTTAAGCCCTTGACTACAAAAGCTTCTTATAGTTATGAACAAAGAGTCTACCGAAGTGTTCTGAAGGGACAATCCAAGCACAGGCCCAAGAGTTGGGAGGTTCAGGGCTGGGACATGGGATGAGCTGAAATAGAGATGGACTGAGTAGGAAAAAAAATGTGATGAAGCTAGAAAAATCAGGAGACCCAAAAAGAAAAAGATTCAGGCCACATATTTTGGAAAAGATGGTCATAGCAATGAACACTATGCTCCATGGAAAGGAGTGTGGTGATCTAGGGAATGAAAGGTTGTGAGGTGGCTAGGTTTGACCCAGGAAGTTTCACCTTACCTAGTATGGTAATACAAAACTTGTTATGTTAGAGTTGGCAGAGGTTACTATAACTATTTTCTCAGAGAAGAGAATGAAATTCAAATATTAATTCTTGAGCAGAATGTCAAATATTAGGATCCTTTCTTTCATGAAATATCATCGAACATAGAGGAATATTTCCATTTCATCTTATAAACAAATTTTTTGGAGAGACATTTTGTGGCAATTCTACATGTCAGCATGCTTTATGGAAATGGTCAGGGACAAGTTACAAAAAGAAGTTCTCCACCTCATCTAAACACTGTCAACTCAAATTGGTTTATTCTTAATATTTAGATGATACACTGTTCTTGACTTTATTTTGCTCAGATATTATAGCTTCTGGAGTCAGATTAATTTAGTCTCCACTTACTTTGAAATCATATTCTAGGTCACCTCAAACTGATTCCTTTTTACTGAGAATATCATCTTAACATTTTCAGTGGAAGGTACATTCCAGACAGTTGTAATCAGTCTATTTTTTTTTACCTTGTTGCTGTCTCCTTAATGATACACCATACAAATGCAGGTGATAGTTTCTTTAAGCTAAAACACAGAATATTTGACATTAATCTGGAAGGGTTGTCCACAATAGCTGTTGTGTTTCCAACATGTGGCATTAGATATTTTTTCCTTTTTTAAAATTATGAATAAAGTCATGTTTTTTTATTCATGTATCCCTTTGTTCAAATTCCCTTCCACCTCCCACCCTTCCCAGTCACTCTCTCTTCTCCTCATCACTTTATCCCCTCCCCAGCAAGGGCAACAGGTCCCAAGGTCTCAAGGAGCTTAGTTCAGGATCCACTCCAGGAAGATCTGCTTTCCTCATCCCAACATCAAGACTGGGTCAGGTGTTCCTCTGGAGGGAATGGGCCCCAACATGCCGATCCAAGGTGATTCAGATCCAAGCTGTTTAGTGATTGTGATTTGTAGCTTGGACATGCTTTGCTTTTTGTTTAAAGTCCACTAATGAGTGAGTACATCCCCTGCTTCTCTTTCTGGGTTTGTGATACCTCGCTCAGGAGGATATTCTCCAAATCCATGGAAAAAAAGATAGTATCTTTAACAAATTGTGTTGGCATAGCTGGATGGTAATATATAGAAAAATGAGAATAGATTCAAACCTAACACCTTACACAAAACTCAAATCCAAGTGGATCAAAGACCTCAACATAAACCCAGCCACACTGAACTTGATAGAAAAGAAAGTGGGGAAATACCCTCCAACAAATTGTCACAGATGGCATTAGATATTTTACACCATGTTTTTTTGCTGAAAGAAAGAGAGGTTTAGAGACATAGTTCTAAGCTGGAAACTTAATTTTTTCCAAGAAGAAAAACAGAATATTAACAATCCCCTCGAATCCTCAGTATTCCAAGATTGCTTTGTACATCAAAACCAAGTTAAATGTTTTTAAAGTAATGGCAATACGGTTAGCAACACAATGTAAAACTGTCACTGTACAGATGGGGAGAAAGTCAAGTCTATAAATGAGGACAGAATTTGAGCCCAAGAAGGCCCCTCAAACCAGGCACAAGCATGTCACTGGGACCTGATGGCTAGCCAGCTTAGCCTAATCTGCAGGCTCCAGATCAGTGAAAGACCCTGTATTACAATACAATCACACATATGGCGGGGAGGGAGGTAGAGGCACATACAGGGATGCACACACACTCACATACACACACACACTCACACACAAATAGTCCTTGTAATTATAGTAGCAAATACATTATTTATAAAATTAAATGTATATTTTATTGAAATTTGGAAAAATGTCACAAGTTTTGAAAACTTGTATTTTAAAAACAATAATGCTTTTTGAATAATTTAAATGAAATTGATAATAAAATAATCAAGCAATAATCCATATATCAAAATTCAGATGTTTTCAATTATACATTCATAGTTGCTGAATATCTGTTGGAATAAAGTATAATTTGAAAGGTTTTAACATTTACATAAACTCTCAAATGTAGTTTTGTTTCTTCCTTGTTCCTGGGAGTTTCTGTGTGCTACATTATGTATTAAGGTGAAAAATTTTTTATTGGTACATTTTCACTGCCAATGACTACAAATTATAAAGCCATGTGTTAATTAACAAGCATAGTAAAATGAATATATTTCGTTCTTAATATGTTGAATATCTTTAGAAATATATACATGAACATATCAGAGCAGAAACTATGAGAAACAACTCTAACTTGAGATGATATCATTATCCTTGGATATAATAAAATGTATATGATAAAAATCAAAGGATTAAAGACAAAGAATAAGTTTGTAGAGGGAAATATAGAAAATATGAGGCAAAATATGAAGTACAGGAATTATTAAAAAGTATTCCAGATAACAAGCTGAAGTATACACATAAAAAAGTGTAATCTTTCTGTTGTGTATTTTACCATGGGAAGTCTCATACACGTATAAAGTTATGTAAAACACTATAGTGAACCCAGCATAATAACACATGTTGTTTTCCTGTTTTTTCTAGATCATTTTGAAGCACATGTTTTCAGATGACATGTAATTTCACATGCAAATATTTGTATATAAGAATTGTACATGAATACCATCATTTATCTTAAAATTATAAACAACATATTAGTTAGTATCTTGTAACCAATCATATTTAAGTTTTCTTCTCTGTCTCATGTTTGTGTATTTGTGTATAAATACATACAGATTTCTACCTGTGCAAATATGTAAAATTTATTTTTTTATTCATGACAAGCAAAGATATAGAGCATTTTATTGTTACTGGGTGATATACTTCTTTTCTCATGATATTTCCATAGAGAGCCTTGCTCATATTTAGATACATTGTATGTGTGTGAGTGGGAGAGAAAATGGGGAAGAAGAAGCTGAGGAAGAGAAAGAAGAGGAGCAGGAAAGAGGAAGAGGGGAAAGGACAGTAGGAATACTTCATAAATTATGTTATGTACTGTTAGACAATCTGGAGGGAATATAATCTTGTTATCTCTTTCTGTGATGCTAGAAGCCATTGCTGATCACTGTCTTTATCGCATGCCAACAAGCCATAATCCAAACCTTTCTTCCTATTTTTGTAAACGAACTTTTCTTGGAAAACAGCCTAATTTATCACAGAACCATTGTAGCAGAAATCCTACTGGCCTCAAAACTTAAAAAGACTTACAATATGACTATTTAATTTATTCATTTTTATATTATTTGATTTTATGTGTATAAATGTTTTGCCTGAAAATATCTGTGTACCATGTATCCTTGATGGTGGCAGACATCTGAGGAGGGAGTAAGATGCCATGAAACTGGAGTTAGAAACATCTACGAGTGGCCACATGGATGCAGGAAATCAAACCCAGGTCCTCTGGAGAAAGAGACAACACTCTTAACTGCAGAGCAATTTCTTCAGTACCTTATCTTCTACTTTGAACAGCAGCCTATATGCCGATGTTTTTATTGTCAAAATTGTCACTACTGCATTCCTTTCTCAGTTGTTAGCCCATATACTTCAACAAAGAGGAACCATCTGGGCCAGAGATATAGCAATGTGCTACAATATTTTCTCAACATTGCAAGGAAATCTTGGATCTAATCTCTAGTATCAGGGAAAAAAATGGATAGAGAAACTTACCCTCTTTAAGAATATGTTTACTCTGAGGTTCAGACTGTATATAAAAGAAACATAATCAATGTTTGCTTTTATATTTTATTGTTTACTGTTTTCCAGAAGCAGACACTGCTGTTTTGGTACTACTATGATGTGATTGAGTTAAATATTTTACACACATTTTTATCCACTGTTCCCCGTTTACAAACGCTAAGGTACTTCGATCAGAACCATTGACAATATCAAGTCATTTCTCCAGGTGACCTGTTGTGTTGAAAATCTGTTTCCTTTGGTATGTCAGAATGATGGAGCATAACTATATGCCTCCTGCCCAAGATACAGAAAGAAGTAAATTATAGAATAATTCTTGTAGATTTTGAGAGAAATAATATTGAGAGAGCACCCTAAGGGGCTTGTGCTCAAGAGCACTTTTTGCTCATGCAGAAGACCCGAGTTAGGTTCCTAGCACCCACCCTGGGAAACTCACAAAGTCTTGTAATTGCAGCTGCCTCTAGCCTCCTCAGGCAATTGAGTTTATGTGCACATCCCCTAGTCTCCCACATATACACAACTAAGAATTAATAATAAAAATGAATTCAAACAGTAAAAAGTCTCAAGAAAACCTACATGTAGTGTCTCTTGCTTCTAAACCCAGAATTTGGTTGAAACAGGAGGATCATCTCAAGTTAGAAGGCCAGCTCAGTGTTTCATAAAACAAAACAATAACAACAAAAGTCTCATGTATCCAATGACGCTTGTAACTAAATTCCCAAACTAGAGTTCTAGTTTAACCTGCTCATCTTATACTGGTGTACTGTCTGTCTTATGTCCAAATTTCCGGATCCTCAATGGCACTAGTATAACTAGGCTTTTTTCCTTATTCCATGATATACACTTAATACTCAAGAACAGAAATATTAACTAAAGATATTTTCTCTCCTTCACTTAAATGATTAAATTGTTATGCTTCTCCTGCCGAGAAGACTTTCATATGCTGAGTGAGCCAATCATTTCTCCACAAATATTATCCCAACCCTTTTAATAAAAAATAATTTTATTATATCGTGTGTGTGTGTGTGTGTGTGTGTGTGTGTGCCTATACATGTGAACTTGCATGCAGGTATGTGTGGGTGATCATAGAGACCACAGGGATCAGGTCCTCCAGCCCTGATGACAGTGAGCAGCAGACATGGATACTGGGAATTGAACTTCATCCTTTGCAAGAGTGGTAACCATCTTTTGAGTCCACTGGTTAGTGTTCTTGTAGTTTGATTTTACCTTGTGTGACCAGGAAAGGACTGTTAATTTTCTTCAGACTTTCTTTACCCTTTGGAGATGTTTATCTTCTCCCATGGGCATCAGTAATTTGCTGCCATGCACAACTCAGTTCAGCAATTCCCTGGAAGGGCTGTTTTTCTATAGAGCAAAGCCAAACACCATTGTTGGAGCTGCTTTTACTAACACCATTCTTAGACTAGGAACATAATGAAATAAACATATAAATGTGAATAATCTGCATTTGTTTTCAGCTGGAGAATTTGACTTCTTGGAACCATAATCTATGCAGTGCTATCACTTTTTAAAATGAAGAAAGCAAGACACAGATCATTTCTAGTGTATGAGATAGAGACAATTTTCAAAATATAATTTAGAAGACTAACAAGGGAAATATAATTTTTGATAAACTCAATGATCTTTTCTACTTCCCCAAATAACTTTATTTCTCAGGGTCAATATACATTTAGGTAGTATTCTGCATATGAAAACCTTAATTCAAAGGAGTGAGATAAAATATGTCAGTATCAAGGTGAATAATAAAATGGCTACTTAACAGTACTGCATATGCCAATAAATCATAGGGAATCTCTCCCTTTCTCCCACACTCTCTAGTGGGAAAACATGGTTTGTCACATTCAGAGAATATTGTATACTGTAGGAATAATCAGAATACATTGTTAGCTCCAATTTTCCATCATTTATTTTTCAGTGCCAAACAAAAGCAAACCTCACCGCCCAATTTAGTCATGGGTGGAAACCCAATTTGCCTTTTAATGGAAGCTGCTGTTTGAAATGTGGCTGTTCAGAGTGGCAGCGATAGTTGAGGCAGTGTTCCTATTAGTGCACAATGGTTAACTGTACTTAGAAAAGCCTCTTTAAAAACTTTTTATTGCAGTGTATTTTGCATAGATTTATATTAAAAAATCAATGTGGTGTTTGCCTGTGGAAACACGACAGCTGATCTCAAAGTCAGTTTGAAAGAGAGCTGAACTGAGTAGACAAGGACTGATTCTTTATCCATCTGATATGTCATGCCAACAAATGGCTTTTTTGTGCACTCTGTCAGCGTCTTAATCAGTGTCGACAGCCCCCAGCTTCAACTCAGCTCTGAAAGCTATTCTCACACTTAATCCTTCAACTCATATATGCTGTAGAGACATTCAGACAAGGCATGATAGTACACATGATTTACACGCTTCTGTCAATTCCTGGATTTGTCACACATCAAAATCACACAAGACAGATCTCTTCCAATTGCTGTCTAAGCTGCTTAAAGGATCACTTACAGAGCTCATACTTCTCATTTGCTTCAGAGAGATATTTATTGTGACTTGATGCCACAATTTGTATAAAAAGAAGTTTTAAAATTATTCTATTTGAAAAGTGTTACAGTAATCAGGGCCCCAAGCACATATGTCTATATGCAGACTGATTTCTTTTTTTTATTATGAATAAAGTCATATTTTTATCCATGTATCCCTTCAAACTCCCTTCCCCCTCCTGCCCCTCTCAGTCACTTTCTCCTCTCCCCATCATTTTATCGACTCCTCAGCAAGGGCAAGATGTCCCAAGTTCCCAAGGTGGCTTAGTTCAGCATCCACTTCAGGCAAATCCACTCTCCTCACCCCAACATCAAGACTGGGTCAGGTGTTCCTCTGGAAGGAGTGGGTTCCAAGGTGTTGGTCCAAGGTGTTTCAGATCCCATGCTGTTCAGTGGTTGTGGTTTGCAGCTTGGACATGCTTGCTTTTTGTTTAAAGTCCACAAATGAGTGAGTACATCCTCTGCTTATCTTTCTGTGTTTGTGATATCTCACTCAGGAGGATATTCTTCAAGTCCATCCATTTGCCTGCAAATTTTAGGATATAATTTTTTTCTTACTGCTGAGTAGTACTCCATTGTGTAGATGTACCAAAGTTTGTTAATCCATTCTTCAGTTGACGGGCATCTAGGTTGTTTCCAGTTTCTTGCTATTATGAATAATGCTGCTATGAACATAGTTGAGCTAATGCCTTTGGAGTGCGAATGTTCGTCTTTAGGGTATATGCCCAGTAGGAGTATTGCTGGATCCTTGGGGAGATTGATTTCCAGTTTTCTGAGAAACTGCCATTCTGCATTCCTGAGTGGCTGAACAAACTTACACTCCCAACAAGAATGGAGGAGTGTTCCCCTTGCTCTGCAACCTCTCCAGCATAGGCTATCATCTGTGTCTTTTATCTTAGTCAATCTGACAGGTGTAAGGTCGTATCTCAAAGTTGTTTTGATTTGCATTTTGCAGACTGATTTCTAGTTTCATTTGACTACTAGATATATGTAAATTCTCACAAAGAGTTATAAAATGTGAAGTTGACAATTGCTTAGTGTATTAATTGGGATTTTTTAGCCATATGAATTTAAAGGTTTTGACAAATCTTTACCTATGATTAAGTAAGTTTTGATCTATAATTTGCTATATGTATTCTCTCTATATACATATTACATATATATATATATGTATATATATATATAAGACTAAAATAATATTATATGGGAGAACAGAACACTCAGCCACAAAGCATTGTTAATTTATTAGGTAGCACTAAATATAGATTGACTTACATGTTTGTCTAATAATGGACCCAAAATCTTCACAGTAGGACTAAACTGTGAGTATTTATATTTTCCTTCTTTAGAGATAGACTCATGGTCCGGAAAGAACATGCTTAATGTTTCTTACACAGTAGATAATGGGTAATATAAATAAATGAAAGATGCAGATGAAGAAATGGAAGTATCTGTATTAGTTAAGACAAAAACCTAAAATACTACAGAAATTTGAAGGTCTGAAGTGTATGGCATTATTTCAAGTAAATATTTATAAATACAAGTTTTATTATAATATTAAAATTAGACCCTAAATTTTTCTGTCTTCACTGAAATCTCTTTTATACTAGCTAGGAAGCCCCGTCAAATTGACTTCCCCTCTCTTTGCCTCAGTTTCTCAGTAGTCATTTCCCTGTAGGTGTGTGGTGAAGATAGAGTTAGAGACGTCATCCAAGCTGATTAGTATAACAGCCAGAGGGTGAATGTTTCTATACCAGTAAAGCTATTAATATTTAAGTGGTAATAAAACACATTTCTAAAAATACAAGGAACTACTGGGAAACTAGAACAAGGAACCATTTTAATATAGTTCTAAAAGTAGATTGTTTTGTGATGTCTAATAATGGACACACATTTTCATATCAGGAGTAAATCCTCTAAAATAGAGGGAAATAACCCAACAAAAATTTATTTAAAAAATTAACAGCAATGTTCTATATGGGTAGACATGTAATTTTTTATAAGTTACTAAAGATGGACTACAATTATACCTTAAAAAAGTGAATGGTCAAAAATAGGAGTGTTATTTTAAATTTTATAGAATGCATAAGAAAAATACCCTTTAGCTTCTTAGCAGAAAAGAAAGAAAAAGTGATATCTACCTTGCCCCATTACGAACAAGGAAGAAATCAGACATAAAAACAGCAGAATAGATTATCTTCATGTATAATTAGATTGAGCTTTCTAAAATTACCAATAATTAAGTATTTCAACCTGCAGTTGGAAGATGCTATGTATAAATTTATATGAGCAGTAAAGGACAGGCATCAATAAATAATACTTTGAATGTTAGTCTGAAAACATCAAGTCAGAGTTTTATTTTGGAATAAATGTTAAATGAGTTGAAATCCAGCAATAAGAGCTGACAAGATGGCTTCACAGATAGAGCTTTTGCATTGAGCCTGATGTCCTGAGCTGGATCTCCAGAACCTACACGGTGTAAGGAAAAAACTGAGTCTTCTACGTTGTCCTTTGATTTGTCTATGTGTGCTTCTCTGAAAACAAATAAATAAAAGTAATAATTTTTAAATATCTAAGAATTAAGTGTTTAAAACATATAAAATTATATTTTGTTTATATATATATGTATAGTGATGAACAATGCTTCTGTGAACTGCTGTGAAAATTCTTTGTTTTCATTTCTCCCCAGTAGACTCTGAGTAGGAATGGTGGAGCACACAGCAATGCTTATATTAGGAAACTGACAAAGAGCTGTCCAAGTGTCTGGGCTATTAAACATTCCCTTTAGCAGCCTGAAGGGTTTTGATTTCTCCATGTACTCACCATTGTTTGTTATTGTTAACTTATTTTTTTCAGTGTTCCTTGTGTTCCTGTGTGTTTTGCATAACACATATGTGTTTGTGAGCATGTGCTTATGTGTGTGTATGTGTGTGTGTGTGTGTGTGTGTGTGTGTGTGTGTGTGTACTTGGTGCTTGTGTGTATTTATAAAGGCTGTAATAACACCAGCTGTCTCTCCCTACCATGGGTTCAACATTAGTTTTTTGAGGTAAGATCTCTCATTGAACCTGGTGATCAGTGATTATCTAAACCTGCTGGCCCCAAACCTGCTGGGGATGCACTTGCTTCAGCTTGCCCCTGCCTCTGGTGATGGAATTTGAAGAGATACCATACTTGGCTAATTTTACATGTGTGCTAGAGATACCAACTTAGATCCTTGTGCTTGTGCCTCAGGTATTTATGGATATGCCATTTATTTCCCTAAGTCTAGTTTATTTTTAATAGGATATCTAGTAGCTCATAGTGGAATTTGTGTGGATTTAACTGGTATTTATTTAAATAATAGGTAATTCTGAACATGAATTCCACATGCTTTTGTGGTTTGTGTATTTATATGGTACACCCTCTGCTGTGGGATATTGATCTTGCACACAATAAATATTTGTCAATTGTATTGGTTTAATAAAACACTGATTGGTCAGTAGCCAGGCAGAAAGTATAGGTGGGGCGACCAGACTAAGAAAATTCTGGGAAGAGGAAAAGCAGAGATGCAGATGCCAGCCAGATGTAGAAGATGCAAGATTAGAGTGCTGGACTGAGCAAAGATACCAAGCCATGTAGATAAACATAGATAAGAATTATGAGTTAATTTAAGTGTGAGAGCTAGACAGTGATATGTTTGAGATAATGGCCCAGAAGTTACTATACTGTTAGGCCTCCATGTCAATTATTTGGCAAGCAACTACTTGGTATTTGAAATATTTTGGCCAGGACAGAGACTTGGAACTACAATCCTCCCCATTTTCTCTCAGTTAAAAAGAACCTTGCACTTACACACCAAGCATGTGGACTTCCCTAAGCTGCATCCTCAGTACCCATTTTAATCGGATGTTGTAAGAGATTTTTCTGCAAAAAGATTTTTATGAAGCATATCGTCTATTGATATTTTCTTTCTGTCTTTCTTTCTCTCTTTTTTGAAATGGCTTTGAAGTGTGTCCCGTTTTTGGTTGCTTGTTTTTGTTTTTCGTTGTCAACTTGATACAAACTATGGATCTGAGAAGACTGGAACTCGATTGAAAAAATGTCCTCTTTCGTGGCTGATGACTGATGTGAGATGGTCATCCAGCTCATTGTGAGCAGTGCTGCCTTTGGGTAGGTGGTCCTGGGGTGTATAAGAAAGCAGGCTGAGCAAGCCATGAGAAGCAAGCCAGTAAGCAAGCTCCTCTATGGCTTCTGTTTCATTTCCTGCCTCCAAATTTAATTTCTGTTCTGACTTCCCTTTGTGATACAGCATGAACTTAAGAGCTATAAGTTGATGAACCCTTTCCTTCCAGAGTTGCTTTAGGCTGTGATGTTTTCTCTTAGCCTCAACTAAGACAAAATACTGTTTCTACTTATACTACTACTGTACCAACACACATACCTTGCTGGCTCATTCATTATTGTAGTTCCTAGGGTCCACACCTTCACAAAACTTCCACCACTTCTGTGTAAAATTATCAGAAGCAGAAGGAAATAAACACTAAGATATTTACTGTAAAGATTTCATTTGCAAATGTTACCATTTTATTAGTTTTTATAGGAGAATAAAACTGTATTTTGTATACATGCCACAGTCTCCTACTATCCATTTAATGACATTGCCTTAAGCTGGTCCATATTCTTAGCTACTGTGAAGAGTGCATCAATAAGTATAGATTTACTAGTATTTTTATGATATGAGTTAAATTTCTTCAAATCAATGTCCAGGAGTGAGATAGCTTGGTCACATGATAGGTTCTAATTTTCATTTTTAGGGACACTACGCTGTGGTTGCACCAGTTTATATTCCCACCAACAATGTTAAGAAATCTATTTTTTCTAGCAATTTTTCCAACACTTCTTTTCTAATGCCTTCACTCTGTATTGTATGATATGAAATCTCAAACCAGTTTTAATTTGCATTTTTCTTATGGCTAAGGATGTTGGACATTTTAAAAAGTGCTTATTGAACAATTGTATGTCTTTTGAGTACCATTGTTTACTTTAGAAGCTCATTATTTTATTGGGCAAACATTTTAGTGTTTAGTTTTAAAATTTTTTATAGAGTTTAGATATTCATTTTCTATCAGATATAGAGTTGGCAAAGTTTCTGCCACCCTGTAAACCATCTCTTTCCCCTGCTCACTGTCTACTCTGCTATGTAGAAGCTTTGTAAGTTCATGCAGTGCTATTAGTCAATTCTTGTCATGTTGGATTTTTAGAAAACCCATACTTATGCCTTGATCTACTTCTGTGGGAGTTGGTTCTTAAGATAAGGTCTTTCTATGTAGTCCCAGTTGCCCTGGGCCCCACTATATATAAAATTGGCTTTGAATTCACAGAGATCTGCCTACCTCTGTCTCTTGAGGGCTGGGAATAAAGGCATACACCACTACTCCTAGTCTCTATCTATCTATCTATCTATCTATCTATCTATCTATCTATTTATTTCAATTGAGCCATATTAGGTTTATTCAGGAGGGGAGGGGGAAAGGAAGAGAAGAGAGAAAGAGTAGGGTAAGGGGCAGAGAGAAAGAGAAAAAAGCAGTCATATTTATTTTTATCTTAAAATATTTTTTTTCATTTCATTTGCCATCTAGCAGAGTTTGAGGTCCTACAATAATATCTTGGAGCTTTAAAAAAATGATGATAAGGTTTTAATGAATTATCATTTAATAAGTGGAAGCTGTCGAGGAATGTCTTTTACCATAATCTTCAGCAGGAGAATGAAAAAAAAAAAAAAGCAGACACACTGACACAGGTACAAAAAGGCTG
Organism: Sigmodon hispidus; assembly: GCA_004025045.1. Lineage (NCBI taxonomy): Eukaryota > Metazoa > Chordata > Mammalia > Rodentia > Cricetidae > Sigmodon > Sigmodon hispidus. The sequence goes on from PVIH01002150.1 coordinate 129,659, forward strand.
GGATCATATGTGCTATGTGTACTCCGATGGAGTGGTACCAACTATTCAAAATTCCACAGCCTCAGAAGATTATTGTGCATAGCACAGGAGAAGAAGTTAGCTAGTCAACTTAGGTGTCTATAGGTGAGTCATCTCAGGCTTTAAATATTGGGAAGAAAGAAGCTTCACTTGCTAGGTTATGTACACACTGATTCATGAACACTCATACTTGGACCAAAGGAAGGCTTTCCCAAACTTATGGGTGAGACACTGAGTTCTTGACATGGCTCTGCCATGTCAATAGTACTCATTCATTCAGAACATCAGGCACTCTTTACACATTACTCAAGGTTTTCTGCAGTCCCCCACAATATTTGTGTCTTATTTTCTAAATAGTAAAACATTGAAAAATCTATCAGAAATGCTAATAAACATTATGCATAAATTTGTGTTAAAATGATATAGAATTCCCCTTTGTGACATTCTTAGACAAATGTCACCCAATCAGTGTCCTGAACCCTGGAAATCCCCACAATCCCAACTTCTAATGTAATAAAACCCCACCCTTCCCTGGCTGGACACTCTCCTCCAACTGCTTTGTCGAACAGGCATAGAGTCTAAGCTAGAGCTCACTTGAATAAAGGCTCTTTGGTTTTGCCTTTATTCAAAAAAAAGTATTCACCTATATTTCAGGCCTCCCCTATTTGGAACTCACCTTATCTTGAGGTCCAAGCACTCATTTTTCTGAGTCTGAGCTCCTTTTTGTAATAAGAAGTAGGTCAAAGTGTTTTACTATAGACTTTCTGGTCAAGTTTCTGTTATTCTGATATTATTTTGAACTTACTAAGCAAGCATAGACTAGTTAAGTGAGAATTATATTTAGTTATTGAGAAAATCCCTCACACTAGACCGTTCACAGTTCTTTTTATTTCAGTGTCTACCATTCTCTATCACCACCCCATCCCTCGTGTGTAGACACAATTCCATCTTACTTTCTTATCCTCAGTCTTCTGGCCGCCTTTTATTTCTTTTGAAAGTTCTCCATAGAGGACACCTCTTTTTGTCACCTCATATTATTTCCCCAAAGTTAGTGAAGCCTTCTCTTTTTCTTTGACACTTGATGCTCTTAAGCATGCCCTTTTGAATTGATGTGTGTGTGTGTGTGTGTGTGTGTATAAGATGACTGATGTTTTTCAAACTTTGATAAACAAACTAGCTGTTTTTTTCTTATTTCTAGGTCTTCTATTATCCTTTATGCACATGTGTGTTTTCTTATGTGTTTTTTATGCTAGTACCCTGCTATTCTTGTTGCCACATTTCTACTCATAATTTGAAAACAAGCATTGTGATAGCTCTTTCTGTCTACAACTTTGAATATTTGGTATTATTTTGGCTTTTTATGCTTCCATATATACTTTAGAATTGTTTTCTCCATATTTGTGAAGCATATCAATTGAATTTTCTTGAAGACTGATTAAATATGAAGACTGATATCAGTAACATAGCCATTTTCAACAGTGTTGATTCTGCCTCTCTATGAGCATGCAGTGTTTCTCAATTTCTTGTGCCTTGTTTAGTGTTTCAAAGTTTTCTTTTCTTTTGCTTCTTTAGTTAGGTTTGCTACCAAGTATTTATTGTTGTTGGAGTTTCAGAGAATGGGCCTTATTTTCTGGTCATTTTTAGTAAACATGCTTTGAGTAGCTGGGATATTTGATTTTTGTATGTTGATTTTGTATTCTACTATTTTTCAATTCTGTTTTTAAGGAGTTACAACAGATTGAGTCAAGCCTGTTCAGATTAACTCAGATGATCTTTACTTACAATCAAGTGATTATTGGCTGTGATTACTTTTATAAAATATGTTCACAATAGCATTGAATGTTTGAGTGAATAACTGGGAATTTCATTACCATGAAATTGACACATAAAAACCCATCACGTCTGTTCTAGGTCTTTTACATTCTCATATACATTAGATTTAATTTTTCCAAAGGGAAAGAAAAAAGACATGCCTAGAATTGTTCTTAATATAAAGTATTCATTAAATGAGCATAAGGAGAATTGTCATTTTAATAATATCGAGTTTCCAACTCACAAACATATAATGTCTCAATTTATTTAGATCTCTACATTCTCACCATTATGTTATAAAATTTTGGCATTGTATGCATTGTATGCACTTTGTTCTTATGTCATGTATTTCACACATTTGTTAGTACTAAGAACAAAGTTGCTTTTTAAAGTATTATAGCATGTGGATACAGAATAGATGGCTTTGATGTAGTAGAAGATGACTTTTAGAGACTTAAGGTACTACTCTTTAATTTCTCTTATTGAAAGGTTTTTTAAGTAATTACAAATGGATATCATGTTCACTGTTTCATTGAGAATATCAATATATTTAGCAATATAGTCTATTAATGTTGATCATAAATTTTATTTCCTTAGCCGTATTAATACTCCTTGGAATATATATCACTTATCCATAGTATGTGTTTTAATTTTCTTTCCCTGCTGCTGCAATAACCTCCTCTCCCCAAAAAAACTACCTAAGGGAGATAGGATTTATTTTTCCTTCCCTTCCATGACAGGAAGGCATAGAAGCATGCAGAAATGTCCTGGTATCAAGGGGAGGAGGCTAGCTGGTCACACAGCATTAATACTCAGGATGCAGAATGTGAATGTGCCTCTTTAGGGTATACACCCAGAAGTGGTATTGCTGGGTCCTTGGGGAGATTGATTCTCAATTTTCTAAGAAACCACCATATTGCATTCCAAAGTGGCTGAACAAGCTTATACTCCCACCAACAATGGAGGAGTGAGCACACTCCAAAGGTATTAGCTCAGCTATGTTCATAGCAGCATTATTTGTAATAGCAAGAACCTGGAAACAACCTAGATGTCCCTCAACTGAATAATGGATTAACAAACTGTAGTACATCTACACAATGGAATACTACTCAGCAGTAAGAAAAAATGATATCCTAAAATTTGCAGGCAAATGGATGGATTTGGAGAATATCCTCCTGAGCAAGGTATCACAATCTCAGAAAGAAAATCAGGGGATGTACTCAGTCATTAGTGGTCTCTAAACAAATAAACAAGAAAAAAAGCCAAGCATGCCCAAGTGGCCAGCCACAACCACTGAACAGCTTGGGATCAGAGACACCCTGGATTGACCCTTCGGATCCCACTCCAACTATAGGAACACCTGACTCACTCTTGAGGGTGGGGGGACAAAACTGGATTTGGCCAGGAGTGGAGACTGATCCAAGCATTATTGGGTCAGTGGGACCATAGGACTGTCTGCTCCCTGCCCAGGGAGAGGATGGGGAATTGCGGAGAAGAAAAAATGACCAGATGTGATGGGATGGGAAAGGGACCTTGAATAAGGATATATAGGGATGGAAAAAAAAATTCAGAGGGAAAGCTGAACACAAAGTAAATATATGTGTAGCAATCTTATTTGCATTATCACCCTTGATAAGTCATGCTTATGATTTTTATCTTCTTTATAGTTATTGTTAACTTCTCAGCATTTTAAATTCATTTTACTGTTTTTCTTGATAAATAAAGAAAAAAAAAAGAATTAAGAGTTGCAAACCACAACCAGTGAACAGCTTGGGATCTGAAACACCTTGGACCAGCACCTTGGAGTCCATTCCCTCCAGAGGAACACCTGACCCAGTCTTGATGTTGGGGTGAGAAAAGTGGATCTGCCTGGAGTGAATGCTTAACTAAGTCACCTTGGGACCTTGGGACCTCCTGCCCTTGCTGAGGAGGAGATGGGGAGAAAATAGAGTGACTGGGAGAGGCAGAAGTGGAAAGGGAGTTTGAACAAGGGGATACATGGATAAAAAAATATGACTTTATTCATAATAATAAAAAATTTAAAAAAAGAGTTGACAAGTTATATGCTTGGGCCCTAGGTCAATCAGCATAAAATTAATATAAGCATTTGTGTGATTCTATGATTTGTGGGACAGCAGGTCAGAACTTTAGGACTAGGCCTGAAAGTTGGAGCCAGAAACCTTATACAACATCACATCTTCACCACTTCTAACCCTCTTGACCCATAAAGCCAATTAATATAATTTCCCTTGGTCATAGTGTTTTACAATGGCAATAGAAAGAAATATATACATATACACATATATGCATATATGATTATATGTATTACAATTAATTTTAGATAAATAAAAATGATTACCAACAGCATGCAAACAACTTTAGTATTCTTTTTCCCTATTTCCCTTCTCTTCTTTTGTACCGACCTTTCCCTCCACTCTCCAGTTGATACCACTCCGTATTTTTCTTATTTTCACCTTTAAGCCAAGTGTATCCTGCTATTCCCTTCTCTAGTGCTACCCATGCCATTGCAAAAATGCAAAGAATAGAACATGGAGTGCCCAGGCCCAGTAGATACATCAACAACAGAACTTCAGGACCTGAGGCTCAAGGAACATTGTGGCATGGGGCTGAAAAATTTTTTAAGAGGCAGAGAACAAGGAAATTGTAGACAAAAGTATGTCCATCATATATCAACAATATGGCTGCCTTAGCAAGACTTGGAAAATTATAGTATGAATAGACACGTTATTGTAATAAGTCCTATCTGTAGACAAAGACTGATAAACTGTTTAGAGAGTCAATCCAAACAATCTGCCCCTAATTGGTTATTCAGTTGCAATGGTAATCTTTAACACTAAACAGATACAGAAGGTTGTATTTATATATTTATGCATTTATAGATAACAATAAGATTTTAAGAAAAAGAGGCCATGAATTTGAGAGAGAACAAGGTGTCAGGACATAGGAGAGGTTGAAGGGAGGAAGTGGAAGGAAATATTGAATCACATTTTTCTCAATATAATGTGTCTTCCTATTTAATTCTGTTATTGTCTGCTAGTATGTAGAGTACAACGGATATACATAATTATTAGACTATTGTTAATTTTGATGATTGTGACTTGATTTCTACATTTTTAATTTTCAAATATTCTCTTTTATATTTGAGAATGACACTTTCCTTTCAATATTGATTTAGTATCTTCAGCTTTCCTGAAGTAACTTACTAGTTCTATTAACTTTAAGAGTCTTGCATATTCTACATGTTCAGCTGATCTTGTTTCTTTCTTTTGTTAGCATGGCATTGGGTTTTCATTGGTTAAGATTTAGAGGACAATGTTGAACAGTGAGAAACTTAACTTCACCAAATTTTCTTTTATATTTGAAATATAGTTTTGTTGATATAAAATTCATGAAATGCATTATAAAAAGCTAACGGAAAAAAGATTTCTTTTTGGGGTGGCAAAATATTCTAAAATTGATTGTAGTGTTGGTTGTAAAACTTTGTGAATATACTGAAAGCCACAAGATTGCACAATTTTAATGGGTAAATTTTTATATGAATTATATCTAAATATATGTTTATTGCATATTTTCACAGCTACTTCTATGGTTTTATATCTTTATTCATCCTTTCAACAAAGTAGATTTTTAAATCTTAAAAAAAACTTCAGAACAGATACTTTCTGTACTTTGTAGCTATATGATGTGATATTCCCTTTGGATATACATTTCTTGGCTTTTTTCTGCAGCTGTTTAAAACTTCAATCCTTTGTATATAATTCTATTATTTTCCAGTTTTATTTTAATATTATCTTGTAACAGTATGATTCTGAAGTTCCCTGTGATTACTTATCTTGTTAAGTTTTACTAAGCTCTTGGGCCTTCTTCATTACACTTTTCAAAGTACAGAAAGTAGCCTCATAATATTTTAAATAAGTTTATGATTTTCCATTAGTCACATTCATGGCAGCCCTTGGCCAGCTGTCCAGCAGGTAGCCAGATGTAGCCTGTAATCTTTGGATTGAACATACCAGAATTGAGTGTCTAATTTGCTATTATTCATATCTGATGAATTTTCATTTCAGATAAAAGTTTTCAGCTCTAGAAGTTCTAATAAATTTCTTATCCTATTTTTAATTCTATACATATTTCATTTATATCTTCTTTGAATTCTTTAATATTAAATATTATATTTAACATTGTTATATATATGCAAATTTACTATTTATTTGTATAATTTAATTTCTCATAATGCATGATACTTGAAAAATTTTATCACATTCTTATTCCAAGTTCTATTTCTATTTGTGTCTCTTTGTTTCAGGTCACTTAACTACTTGCTTACATGTCTAATAACTTTTACTAGACACTGAAAATTATTATTATCACTTTGTTAAATAGTAAATTTGGTAATATTTTGTCAAGCCATGCTAGAATTTGTTTTTTCAGGTAGTTGTTTTCTCTGGGATCAGCTATATTCCTAGCAATTTTTTTAATACCTATAGCTCTAATTCAGGAATATCTAACCTGTAACCTTGTGCATACATCCCAGGATGGCTATGAACCAGGTCCAATATGTCAGTAGGTCACCACAAATGGCATGCATAAAGGCTAGACACCTTTCCATTGATAATAAGAAAACTTCAACTGGTTTAGTTCCATTGGTAATGTAAGAAAATTCTGTTGTCAAACTTGAATCCCTGTCTACTCATTAAGAACTTCTTACTCTAAATTGGAAGAAATCAATAGTTTCTGTCTATGAGCTAGTTCTTACTGTTATACTTTCTTGGCTCAGAGATCTTAATCACTGTTTCTTTTAACCTATCAGTTGCTTATTTACCTTATAATTGGTAGTGTGGAGTTTTACTTTCTTAGTGTGTGATATGAACCAGACAGCAAAAGGCTCTGTTAATGCCTTTTCTGTGGATAATTCTTGATATTAGTGACAATCTGTTCTATGCATCAGTCACTTTACATGTGGAAGAAGACATAAAGAATAGTGGAATTTGAAGTGAAATCTTCTGGTTTTTAATTTCCTTAACTTCTATGAGGTTTATTTTTTTTTTATTTAAAAGAAAATAAATAAAAAGAAACTAAATGCTTTGTCTGTTCTTTGATGATAATAATGGGCCCAATTTTAATCACAAATTCATATTTATCTTGATCTTACTAATACTTAACCATACTTTTTATTCTAATGGATAATGAATTATGTTTTTATTGTCACATTAGAATTACACAGTTAACCAAATAGTAACCGAGAATGACATAACCACATGGTGTTTCTGTTTTTAGAAGTACAAGGTTTTCGAATGCACAAAGTAAATCCCACTATGGTGGGAATAGCCAAAGAATTCAGAAGGAAAGAAGAGATTTATTCACCTGTGCTCAGGCATTAAACACAGTAGGCAACAATAGCAACGACAATGGCATGATAATAGGAGATTGAGTCAATAGGCAGATTCAGAGGGAGGATTGTGGGATGGGAAGGCTTGAGGGGTGTTTAGGCTCAAAATACAATAAATGTATGTGTGAAATTGTCAAAGTGTAAACTTACAATGGGAATAAAAGTTGTCAGATGTTCTAGGACTATTCACAAGGATCAATAAAGTGGAGCAAATGGAAACATTCATGCAAACCAGCAGCTGTTTCATACTGCATGGGCATTTCAGTGTTCATGGATTGAATTTTCATACGTTTCACATCGACTCACAAGAGTTGCTCTTTTCCTTTTATGCTACTCTAATGCAAAATCCCTGTATTTGAAGATTTGGTGAAATACTGGCTCTAAAGGCTGTTTGCCCTTTTATATTATTCTAAAGTAACTCACATTCAGCAGGAGAAAATGGCCTCATTTTTACTTCAAAACTTTAGATATATTTGCTCAAATAAGGTAAATCAAAGAATTTTATGTAGCAATAAGTTTTGAACTACTAGACATAAAACACACTTGGAAGATAGTTGTGCTGACTTGCTTTTGGAAAACTCTCATGACTTCACTTGCAATATTATATATATGTATGTATGCATATATATATACATATATATAACATTCTTACATCTTACTATGTTTGCACCATTCTTATAAAAGATTGCAAGTAAAATAACAATTTTAAAAACAATGGTTTTAAGCTTTAATAGAATTTTTAATCTTTCATAACTAAAACAATGAAATCACTTCTCTTATCACACAGATATATCAAAAATACACTGCAATTGCTAGAGATGTTCATGGACTTTTAGCTGTCATTGTAATTTTATTCGTGGTTCTTCATAGTTCCATTACTCTTCCTAATTTTCATGAGCTACTCATATGAAATTGTGTCCTAGAGCTTGTCAATGGCACTTGGATGTCTAATGTACATTCATCTCTCTAATTCTGTTCATGTTTCAGGTTTCATTGATGTGTTTTTCCTATTCATTGGCATACATGGTGAGGCAGAGTAAAAACTCAGGGACATTTGTTGGACTTAAGGAGTCCTTCAGTCTGGAATCCAGTTGAAGTTTGTGCAAGTAGAGAGGCAAGAATTTCACACTGGGTACAAACTGTTTAAGACTCTCTCCTCCCATATACCTGAAATTTCATAGAAAATTTACCTGAAAACTTCTTTACAGGGAAAAGATGTAGCACAAACAAAGTGTTAGAAAGGTCCATAACAGCATGAAAAGATCATACTACTTGTACCAATTATTTCTAAGGGGGAGCCAACAAAGCTGGGCAGTAGCCATGCAAAGAGGCACATCGCTATCTGGCCCACCCAATCCAGGCATTCTCAGGATAACCCAGAATATGCTGTGCTAAGTGGTAGACAATGTGTTAAAGAAACCTTCTAGTTTGGCACAAATTCAGCGACAACTGGAAGCTGATTGGAATATCTATGCATAAGTATCATTTACCTTTATCTCTACCAGTGTCTTATACATGATACCTGTCATCAAAAGTGAAACCATCAGAAGGACGTAGACACAGAAGCAAGGACAAAATAACCTTCTTTCAACAAAGTAGAAGCAAGCCTGGAGCAGGATCAGTCTAGGAGTTATCTCTACATCAATATTCTCAAAATTCAGTCGATAAGTTAAACACTTGCATGAAGAAAATGAGAGGCTTGGGAAAGAGCGAAAACAAGATCCACAAAATACAAGTTAGCAGAGAAGCACACAGTCAGGCATCCTGCAGACCTCAGTGTAACAGTACACCGGACTATCAAGTGTTTCAGTCAGTGTGAACTACACAAGGTAGACTGATGAGACAGTGGGTGAGGAGAGGAAACAAGGCAGGGGGGAGGATGCTAAACATGATTGAAGTATGCTGTCTGCACATGTAGTGTGAAAATGGCATGAGGAGGTCCATTATTTTGCACTAGTAACATATACTCATCATTTTAGAACTTAACACAATTTCTATTATGCCTTTAAACGCAGGTACCTTTGCACAAACAGGAAAGAAATTTAAAAAGTTAAACCAATACAAATGCTATGAGGGTGGTTGCTTCTTAAAACTTCTGCCTGCTTCATATTTAGATACTAATGTCAGATGTTTGGATTTCTTCCTCCTTGTGTTTCATGCCCAAAGTCACTCTGCAGGCGTCTGAACAGCACTTTTATATTGTAGTTTGAGCTATAGAACGGCAGCCAGATTTGCAGAGCATAGCGAGTGTGAAGTGGATGAGTTTTTGCTTTAACATCTAGGTTGTATGACTTCTGACATTAGCATTGCTAAATACCTAATTGATAAGTGCTACTACTCCTGATATTGTAGATCATCCATTCAGTCTGGGGACCATTTTATTTTAAAGCAAAGATATAAAATAGATTTCACAACTATGAAGTATAATAAAATATACATTTTGACTAAACCAACTTTAGGTATACATATATATATCTTTAAGCAAATAAATTATAGAAAGTAAAAGTTGCTAAATGTCTGAGCAGTTTAATATAGAAGATATCAAAATCTCCTTTTTATACATTTAGATGTAAATTTTTTACTTTGGTCTAGATTGCCTGGAGAATTTGACCTGAAGAAAGGGTTAATGACAGTATGCCTGAGTGAGTATAAACTTGGAGGCTAATGGAAGAGTGTACTGATTAAACCAACAAGAGCTGGTGCCTGCATGTATGCATTCAGATAAGTGTAATGGAAAGCCTGGGATAAAGTGTTTGAGACCAAAAGCACTTGGAATCCATTTTGTGAGAGTAGGGTAGCATGGCTAATGCAGTACAGAGTAGAACAGTACTGATTAACAGAAGAGCCTCAAAATTCACTGGAAATTCACAGGACTAGCAAGCCCTGCCCCTTCCCCCATATTCTACATGCAATAAAGAATTTCTGTGGCATAGGGAATTCTAGCAGATAGTAGCCTGTTGGCTCAATGGAGTGCAGGAAACTCCAGAGGTGTTGTTCCATGAATTTTCACCTGTGCTGGATGGGGATGCTTCTCAGGGCTACTGCTGCCTGAGTGTAATTAACCCTAATAAACACTGCATTCCACCAAACTGGATTTGGGTGAGATTCCTTATTCAGCCTGTGGTTGCTATCTCTATCTGAGGTGAATATAAATTTATTCCTTACAATAAATAACACAGCAAAGTGTGTTAGTGTTTAACAAAATAAAAAAAGAAACAGATAAAGGGGAAGAGGCAGGGCATTAGGGGGTAGAAGACAGAAAAAAAGTAGAAACAGAAATTGATAAAAATGGGTGACTCTATGATTTAAGCAGTGATTGGGACATGTGTTTTACCATTTACAATTCTTCACCATTTTGGGGCACCCAGGGTGTCATTTGAAACAAATATTTAGTATGGAATTAAAGGGAAGCAAAAACTTAATAACCCTAGCAGTAATCCTTCCCTGGTCTTGGGTAACTTGTGACTTTAATTGCATTATTTTTATTTTTGTTCTTTGAAGTGCTGTGGTTGAACCTGGGGCCTAATACACACTAGGCAAGTGACCTACTACCTAGTTGTGTCTACCCCTTATCTGCACTATTCTATAGGGAAAGTGTGACAGATGGAAAAATTACACATTTTGAAATTCCAGCTTCTCCATCTTCAGTTACCCAAGAGCACACCTAACATGGTTAAACTATATATTAATCAGTCCCTGGAACGACTCCTTTCTGACCCAAACTTCCTGGACTGGCATCCTAGCTAATTGCATCTTCATCATCAACACATTCCCATTGATTGTGATGTTTTGTGCAGATGCAAAAAATAGAATTTCTTTTGAAAACACTGTCCCATGTTTTCAGTGTCATATTTGGGCAAAGGCAAATGTCAACTCAAAGGTCTCCAACAAAGGTGTGCATTGCTTAGAGATATTGCCAATTGAAGAAATATAGCACTGTGGACTGCCAAGAAACAAAACAAAACAGAGCAAACAACCAAACAGAAAACCCAGCACCTGACGCTTAGTGAGTGTGGTTTTATATCACTATGTATGAAACATGCCCCTCAGAGGCTCTCTGCCTGAATGCATCTTACTACAGAAACAAATTCATTCTTCTCATCAACTATTCCCCTATAAAGAAACAAAAACAACAACAAAAAGCGAGTTGGTATAACTCTACAATCTTATAAAACACGTTCTCTTATTCCCCACCATTAATTTATTCAACAATTATTTATGGTGTAAAATGCCACAATATGAGACACCATGAAAGTTCAGTGTTTAGAGTAGAGGTAAATGCAGAAAGAGGGTGGAACTGGGGATTAGGGAAGACACATAGTTGGTTTCGTGTGTGAGAAGAGATACACACTACCAAGGCCACACGAGGCTTTATTTAAGAGAATTCCCAGGTGGATACAGAAACAGAAGCAGGACAGAAGGAGATAAGAAGAGGATGACCAAAATGTGGCATCTCTTTTTAAGAGAAGGGGTGTGTGCATGGGTTTACGTAGTCACATTCCGTTTGTGTCCAGGGAGATGCTTCTATATGCAGTGCTGCACGGGTTTTTGCAGCCACGCCCGGGGCGTGCCTCTGTATAAGGTGCATCCCATTGAAGCCACGTTTGCTCAACCACGTGGAGTGCCAGGAATACTTACACACATAGTCTTTCACAATGTTGTTTAAGCCAAATAAAAAATTTGATACAATTTTAATTTGGTTAATCAACAAACAATAATCTAACAAATGCCCCCTCCTGCATTTTCACTTAACATACAGAGGCTGAAGAAAGTCAGATAATTCTGATTGGCAGGATTTGGTAAGGAACAGATAGAAACAATGCAATTCATCATCTATGCTATACTAACACAGTCAGTTGCCAAGAACTCTAACCTCAATTAAGTCTAATTCTCTACTCTTTCACACTTGCTGGCAACTGCAGTCTCTATTTCTTGACTCCATGGAATTTTCTAGAAGATTTTTTTCAAATCTCTTTTCTCTTTCTCTCTCCTTTGGTCTTCTATGTTGTTTCATCTACCTTTATTCTTACTTCAGTATGTTAGTTTTATTTGACCAAGGAAAATTAAGCAACCTGAGAATAATTTCAACAGAGTCTACTACCTCAGCTGTTCTCTGGTGGCATCTTGACCTACATACACACTCTGCCCCAACTCCCACGACTGTGGAGGGACTGTCTATGATGTTCCCATCCCAGGCTAATCTCCTAATTCTGTTGGATGCTTTGCTATGCCTGTATGGTAGCAGTGCTGTGATTCTTTATCTGCCATTCATTTACTTCCTCTCCTCGGATATTATCTATTAGAAACATGTCCTTGTGTCTTCTATCTTAGGAACACTTTCTACTCAAGCTCTGTTTTTATCAATTTTCATTTCTTCTCCCCATAATCGCAAATCCCTTAAATCAGTGTGCACTTTTGCTTACTCCATTTCTCATTTTACTAAAAACCATTGTACTAAAATGTGCTCATTAGATTCCATTACTTTGACACAAACCTAACCATCCCTAGGAGGAGGAACTTCAGTTGAAGAATTACTTCTATCTGACTGGCTCATAGATTATCTTCTTTTTCGTCTCCTTTTTATTAAAATGTTTTTCTTCCCATACTCACCATTGCTTCCTCTCTCCTCCTGCCCTCCTTCCGTCAGCCTTCCCATATCCCCATTGATTTCCTAGGAAGGGCAAGAACTCCCAAGGTGAGTCTGTTCGGTCTGGTAGGCCCCAGGATCAAGGCTTAGTAAGGTGTTCCTCTGTAGGGAATAGGCTTTGAGAAGTCAGTCCATGCACCAGGAACAACCAAACTAGTGTGACTGGAAGAGGCTCCACAAACTGCCGACACTGTTCGATGAGAGTTAGTTCCTTTCCATGAAGGTTCCTCAGCTGTCATTTCAGAGTTAGTGAGATCCTAGTAGCTTGGATCATCCTTCTCTGTTGGTCTCCTCTTCATGATCCTGATCCCTTTGCTAATATTCTCTTTCTTTCCTCTCTTCAGCTGGACCAGGAGCTCTATATGATGCTTAGCTATGGATCTCTGCTTCTTCCTTCATCAGTTGCTGGATGAAGGTTCTATAATAAAAATTAGGATGGTCATTCATTTGATTACAGCAGAATGCTTATTTAGGCACCCTCTCCACTATTACTTGGAGTCCTAGCCTGACACATTATGGGTTACTGGATGTTTCCCTAGCTCCAGGTTTCTCTCTAACCCTTCAATGGCTCACTCCATCAAGATATCTATTTCTTTGTTCTGCCTTCATTGTTGCTCTCCCCACACAACCATTCCATTCTTTCATGATCTTTTCTCCCCTCCCCTGCTCTCCCCCAGTCCCTGAGTGATCCCAATTTTCTCAGGAGATCTTCTCTATTTCCCCTTCCCAGGGGATCCATGGATGTTTCTCTTATGTTCTTCCTGTTACCTAGCTGCTTGAGGGTTGTGGATTGTAGTCTAGTTGTCTTTTGCTTTATGCCTAAAATCCACCTTCGAGTGAGTGCATACCATGTCTGTTTCTGGGTCTCTGTTATAATACTTTCCAGAAATTTGCCTGAAAATTTCAGGATTATCTTCTTGATTGCTAACAAATGTAGGAGAATCAGTCAACTGTGGGCTGTACCATTCCTAAAGGGGCAACCTGCTCTACATATGAAAGATGGCTTAGCAAGCCAAAGGGAACAAGTCCTGTGGTCTCTGATTTAGTTCCCATTCCAGTTTCCTACCTTGACTAACCCTAGAGGATGAACTGCAAACTGGAAACAAACTATTTTCCCCAACTCCTTTTGGTTGTGGCATTTACAGTTGCAGGGACTTAATTAGAGCAGATATTTCATTCAAATCACCCACTCAACTTACTAGTAAGTAATGGATTATCTATTGGCTGCTTACATGTCCCCATTTTATTAATCAACCTGTATCATTTATTTAACACACACAACCACTCTAATCTTTCAAATATCCCTTTTAGTTTCCAAATATTCTGGAGCAATGAGATCATCCCACTGCTCAGCCTGAGACCTGATCAAGTGTTTCCTAATTTCCTCAGGCTGAAAGCAACATCCATACAGCATCCTCCATGACCTCATGTTCTTCTATGCTCAAACCTCATTTCTACCACACTGCAGCTGCTGTTATTTTTGTAACATGACCACACTCCTGTTGATCCTGGGACTCCTCTTGACTGTTTCCCTTTTTTCTGTTGAGCCTGTTTTCTTTGCTCATAATTCTTCTTCTCCCCGTATTTCCAGGCCAAGTTATATTTAAAAATCTTTTATTAATAATGTAAAAGGCTATGGCCATCCATGAGGTCTACTGGAAGCAACCCTGATCATAAATGTCGACATGGATCCCAGAGGCAGCATGGATCATGGAAATCAACATGGCCCCCAGAAGTATCTAAATGCATTATCCACCACTAAAGAATGGAGCAAAGGAACCAGAGAAATAGTGACCAAAATCCAGTGAAACTGAGTAGCTGTGCATAAGATACAGAAATAAAAGCCTTTGGGAACAGAAAGATACACAGAAATAAGAAGCCCAGAAAAGCAGTACTGAGATGAATGAATGAATGAGTGAAGAAAATAGTAGACACATCCCATCATGAGAAAGTATCCACTTGCCCTGTGTCCATAGGTCCTGGCTTATTGCTGTTTTTCAATTTGTCTGAGTGAAACTTTTTCTTCTTTAAGTTCTCCCAGGTTTCTTAAGTGTTTTCAAATTCTTATATAACCTACACACAGATAAAACCTCACATTCAAAATTTCTCTTCACTCTCTTTCCTCCCTTTTATTTTCTTTCTTCCTATTATTCTCTTTCTTATTTTACTTTTCTCCTCATCATTTTGTCAATCTTTTCTCATTACGTCATTTCCTTAAAATATTGGTAATTCTGTCCTTGCACAGAAATATGCTTCATTAATAAATCAAAACACTTCAAAAAGGTAGACTTGAAGTTGACAGTTTACCTCTTTGAAATAAATAAATGAACAATAAATAGATATATAGATAACACACACACACACACACACACACACACACACACCCTTTCCCTGTATCTATGTCTACACTGGGAAGAAGTCAAGAAATGTTTATGTTGGGAGTGTTGTTGAAAGTGATTCCTGAAAGGTATTTGAGAAGTGTAGCTGAATGCTTTGCATAGCTTTTATCTTCCAAATACCTAAAGTCTGAGATGTGAAAATCTACTGTTTAGAACTGAATTTCTGTCATCTAAAACTGGTCAGAGGCTCATGGTATATGCAAATTATTATTTATTGGAATTTCAATGGCATTTAAACATTCATTGTGAAATATTTTAAAGCAACAATGAGTTATAAATACATATTGACACCCAGGATTATGAAAATATACAGTTTCTGTTACTATAACAGAATTTAAGTTGAGAGGTTGTATAACTAATTCAGCTTTATCTGAACACAGCTGTGAAATGTCAAAGTTTCTGGAATATTGATTTTATACTGTGCACTATAAAAAGGGGATAAGTCAGGACATGATAAGGAGTAGCATCTATTCTGTTGCAATCTAATGCTTACTTATAATCAGTTCAACATATATTTTAAAGTACATTATGCAATTCACTAAAAATAATGATTTTGAGACAAATTAAACTATAACAGCCTCAGATCAGTTTTCCCACACAGTTAATGTGCTGATTAATGTCCTGTTAAGACTGAGATACTCATCTTTATCTCATTATTCAATCCAGTGTTTTCCCACAGCTATTGAGAAAACTGTTATTATTGCTCTAAATTATATTATTATTAACTTCCAAATGCTGTTCTCTGATAAACAGTAGCATAAAATAAAGGGTAGGGAGGAGCGAGCAAGTAAGAATATAAACACGTTGGTATGTGGGACCATTGCCTTCAGATCTATCTGAGGATGAAAGAAAGGAAAAGCAGTATTTTTACTAACTACCAAGTAGGATACCAATGACTTTAAATACTGATGTCTTGGAGCTTGCATTTGTCAAATAAAATACATCTGACAATAATTCCAAACACTGAATTTTGTTCTGGAAATGTGTAAATGCAGAAGTCTCTTCTCATGTGCCCATATTTATAGATTCTTGACAGAGTGATCAGCACAAAGGTCACTCACCACAATATTGCCATATTTTCTTCTAATATCTGAAGTTTCAGAAGGAGCATTTGTTGATGACCTTTACCTAAAACAAGCATGAGTTCAGAAGCAGCACTCTGGGATTAGAGCACACCTGTGTACTTAAACTGAATACGGTCTTCTTCTATCTTGTCAGAGATATTATACAATGCAAAACCACAAAGCATTTTGGAATTCTTAAAAGATAATGTATCAATCCTCTGCTTGAATTTTATAACTAAGATGGATCTTTTCAGAGTTATGTTTTTGACATTATTGTTATGCAAAATGGCATTTTCATGCATTAATTCCCACAGGAACACTGAGAGCTACTCAGTAATGTTATTCTATTCAATAAAGGAGATTGTACCAGAGTTGGTTGGCTGCAGGTTTTTTTTGGCTTGATTACCAAAAAGGCTAAAGTACTAAAGCATTTCTATCTGCATTCAAATACCCATATTTTAAGGAAATTTAATAACATGCTTAGAAGTTAATAGATGAGAAATGAGCATTAGTGCTGACATTCCATAGGAAGTGAAGCTGAAGACCAGAAGGATGGTGAAGTTTATCTGAGAAAAAATCAGTTTACCAGGAGATTAACAATGTCTAGTTTTGGGAAAGCAACAGTGTGCTAACAACACTAGACACAGAGGTAGATGACTATAACACAATAGTCAGTGCTACTGAAGGTACAATTGATATAATGTCACTTCAACTTAAGACTCAGAGAAGGTCTGTGGTTTGACTAAAACTATATAAATAGTTAGCAATGGGATCTTCCTAGGAGATAGGGTGGGCCCATTCCATATCATGAATTTGAAGACCATTCCAGAAAGCCAAAGCTAATAACAAAGACATGTTTAGGGTAAGGAAGTGACAGCAGATAACATAAGAGATAAAAATAGAATTTTTGTGCTTTAGATGATACAGAGTTATGGTAAGTGTAAGGCATGCCACAAACCTGTTATCCTAAAGTAATTATTAATTACCTTCATTTTATTCTAAAAAATTTTGACTTACAAAATAATAAATCACACACTACACTAGTTTTTATGTAAAGGGGATAGACACTGAATTAGAATTTTTGCCCCAAACATATTAGTTATATGAACTCTGATATAAACTAATATATTATATTCTTGACAGATTGATATTACTTCCTATCATATCATATTATTTTATATTTTTTTTTCCAGTATCAGATGACAAGCTGAGAGCCTAATTTTATGTGGCTGGGGAACTAAAGCCACCTTCTTGACCATTACATAATGTTACTTCTCTGGATAATGTTATCTGATCCACTCATATCATGGGGTTTAAGTAGGTCTAAGAGGAATAGACTAGCAATTGGCCCAATTCAAGTGAATTATAATTACTCTTTCTCTTATTTAGTCTTAAATTATAATATACAATAAAAGTAAATATTAACATGTTTCTTGGACAGATTCATATTTACTCTAGATTCCTGTTAGCTTTACATACAAGCTCTTGAGACCATACATAGTGTGATGATGTAAAGAAGTTAAGTTTGCATCTAGTCTTAGGTATCCACCAACTCTATTGGTATTCATATGGGAAACCATTACTCTGTGTAGCTTTCAATAGTTTTGAAGGTCCTTGTTATCTTAGTTTTTGTTAGCTGTGGGCCTTCATACTACATTAATGATCTGCCTGGTACATGAAACAATTCCATAGACTTCATGACAGACCAAACAAGGAATCCATGGATCCTCCTGAGCTATCACATGGCTAACTCTGAATGGGGACCTTGCTTCCTTTCTTATTCCAGGAGAGGACCAAAGCATACTTCTGTCAGTTTTTAGATTCCCAAGCACTTTCTGGGGTTCGGATTCTCCCTACATGGCAGCAGAACAAAGAAGTAGTTTTGATTATGAAGAACCCTGCAGCAATCCAATATTGCCTTGATTCCATCAGTCTTGACACCTGCTCCTGGCTCCTCTGACCTGGGGTGAGTCAAGAAACATTTCTTGTAAATAATCATATTCTTTCAAGTCCTTTTCTTTCTTCAAAATTCCTTCCATTATGCCAAGAACCTCAGATTCTAAATCAGAAAAATCAGACAAGGATATTATGTTTTTATCTCTAATCCCTTCCAGAGTAAATGAGGATGGCATTATTTAAGCTATTAAATATCACAGGGTGAAAAAGAATATCAGATAATATTTCAAAAATATTATCAGATAATATTTCAAAAATTCAGCTGCAGTTGCTTACTACTACATAGTTTATTTTCTCCAAATAACGGGGTGTTAAATTCATCCAAACATTGGTATGTCTAATTGTGGAAAAGTAGTTTCAGGGAAATAGCAAAGAAATGGCAATTTTTGTATAAAATGAACTATGCTGATTATGTTTGGAGCAAATTATATCAATCATGTAACTCAAATCTTTGCTTCTCAATGACATTTATATTTTTTCCTTCCCCACAGAAAGTACCAAACACCTTTCAAAGTACAAATTCAGTTACCCATAGATGCAGAATAAAATCACTAATGGGCAATATTTTTCTTTAACAACAAATATCTAATGTAGCTAATAGTGAGTAATCTACTGCTATAAAATATAGTATGATAAGGACCTATCACCTAGAAACAATAAATAAGATAGATTTCAATCTGGTAACTCTTAATTTGTCTAAAACTTGTATTTATGTATTGTTTTAGTTTCAATGGTATTGAATCAAGTGCCTCATACATGCCAGCCCAGTACTCTGCCAAATGATTCATATCTCCATCCTCAAGGTTTGCATTTTTTTAAACCTTTATAAACATACTTTTGTAGAAGGCAAGCATGCATCATATATAAATAGTTCATCAAAAATAATTTCATACATTCACTTGAGGTTAAAATAAGTTCAGTAAGTTAAAACATGTTTGTGGTTTCTGATCTTAAGCACAGGTTACCAGAATGTGGATAATATCATACATAATGTGTCTCTCAATTCTGTTTTCTGAATCAGATACAAATTCCCAGAGTCCCTTTGTCATAGGAGCTGAGGGACGGTAAAAGGAGTTATGTAAGTTCCAAAACTAAACAACTATAAACTATAATGATTTTCTAGGTTGATAGGCGCTCTTGGCACTCATAAACCTTGCAAAAATTTGTTACATGTGGTGGAAATGTTCTCTGTATGCTGTAAATAAAGGACTGTTTTGGCCTATGCACAGCACCGTAGAAGTGGGTGGAGAATCAGAGGGCAGGCAGGTAGAAGGAGGGCGGAGTTAGTCAGTCTCCATCTTTCCCCTGAAGAAGAAACATGTAGAGGTACAGGTGAGCCATGGGCTGAGCCACATGGTGGGAAGATTAATGGAAATGGGTTGATTTAAGATGAAAGAGCTAGCTAGTAATGTGCTTAAGATATGGGCCAAACAGTATAAAGTATATGTGTCTGATTCATTTCTTTGGGGGACAAAAGCCGCTGCGGGTCAGGTTTCAAAACTTCTGGTCCCAAAAGGGCCCGGGGAAACTTACTACAACAGTTACATGTATTTATTACTATTGCTATTTTTTATTATTATTATTTTACTATTATTATAAAAAAGATCAGGTATGGGCAAGGAAGCTGAATAAACAAAACACAGATGGATGTGGAGCAAAGATTGACTTGTTTCTGAAAAACATTCGTCTTTATTTCCAACAAGGCTCAGACTGAATAAAGCTTCTAGAATCTGAACATGATCCTTTGGGCAATAGCAGCTCTGTTGAGCTGTGCCTTCAGGATCAGTTATATCTCAAACGTTTCTGTTTCCTGCCAAGACTCATCATGAGCTCCTGAGAGCATCCCCTTTCCAACTCTGCAATATGAAAGAAACTCTTAATATCACTTTCAGATCATGACTTTTGAAAATCGGTTTTGATGTAAAGTAAGTCAATGAGGAAATGCAGTGTAGGAGAAAGACATACTCACCAGGAGACCTGGCATCAGATCACACCTTTTTCTTGTCCTAAATCTAGTGGGAAGTAAACTAACCTGTTGTTCCAAAGGGGAGATGGCTTGGCTAGACTAAAATTTCTTGGCCATTTTAAATGGTGTGATTTTCCTGTGTTTTTACAGGTACACTCAGAGGTCTATCCAGTACTTGCCAAAACTCAAGAGTAAATCCCACAAATGAATTCTATATAATAGGGTGGAATAGATGATCCTAAGTATTTCTACCTTTATAGTCTCATAAGACTTTTCATGAAGAAAATCCTATTTTCTTCCTCTTGTCAGAAAAAAAGCTACAGCATGAGACAATGTATGTCATAAGCAAAACATGGTTCATACTTCATTATATAATCCCATGATGAGAACAAAATAGATAGGAACCTTTGTTAGATCATATGAGAGACTATTCATTGAATTTGCTTTGCTTTATTTCTACCTGAATGTATTATTTATAGCACCCAAACTTTCATAATTAGATAAAATAAAACATAATTTTTTTTATTTAAATGTTTTTCTTTTACACACCAACCACAGTTCCCTCTTCTTCCCTCCTCCTGATCCCTCCAGTTCTTTCCCATCCCACCAACATCCATTTCTCAGAGGGGTAAAGCCTCTCATGAGAAGTTAACTAAGCCTGGCATATCAAATTGAGGCTGCATCAATTGAATCATGGCTAAGCAAGGTATTTCACCATAGGGAATGGACTCCAAAAATCCAGATCATGCACCATGGATAAATCCTAGACTTTCTGCCCAGGGACCCCACAAACAAATCAAGCAACATAAATGTCACCCACATTCAACTGTCCTAGCTTGGTACCACGCAGATTTCCCAAAATATAATTCTTCTTAAAGACATTTATTCTGTAACATAAACTGTTAAGTTTATCAGCTAATAGTCTCCCACTGACCAATAGTTACCAAGACATCACCAAAGTCATCCTCACACATGCTCCTGGAATATAATCCAAGGAACTTCAGTCTGCCTCATTAAAGTCAAATAAGTTCTCAGATGAAGATATTTAAGAAGAAAATGATTTTGAAAACTTTTTAAAGCTATCCAAAAGAACTAACCTTACCCATTTGATTTGTAGTGTCATATTTCTATAGAATAACATCTTTTATTTAAACAAATTTTGTACAAACAAGTTCCTGATTTCTCTTCAAGTCAACATTTTAAGACAACCATCATCAACCCATAAACCTAATTACATGTTATAATACAAGATGACTTTAAAAATACATATTTTACAGCCAAAATTTTAGGAATACAAAGGCAGAAGAGCACAGCATTTTTACTGGAGAGATTCCTCTTTGCATCAGCTCAGGTCAGGTACAGATATCCACAACCAAGGGTGCCTGGCTTGTTAGAGCCAAGATTCTTTCATAGTTGAGACTAATAATTTTCTTTGGCTCATCATTTAATCAGTTAAACATCTCTTTGATTGAATCCCCAATGTAATGGATTTTATTTGTCATGATGAGCCTTCAGACCAGCAGCTCATGATAGTGCCCTAGTTCCTGGTCCTTGATGCTTCAGGCTAGACACATCTTCACATCAGAAACTTCCTAACTTGACTGGTACTTTCTTTTCATTTCCACCAAGAATCTTGGCACCTAATGTCATTATTAAATCTCCTATGTAATGTTTTGTTTGTTGGCTTGATTCAATCACTTTTAGTTTTATTTTAAATATGTAAAGAATCGCAATATTTTCAGGTAGATGAAGCATTTTCACAAGTTATACTGGTTGCTGTATTGAAATTAGATACAAAGATCTGGGAAATAAGATAGGATTCAAATGTAAATATTGCCTAATGGTAGCCTCTAGGTAATATTTTCTGTGATCTACCATTATTCTTAATGGTAGCTCATATGAAATCTACAAATAAGTATTAATGGCTATGAGAAAGATGATTCTATTTTTTAAAGTGTCTCATTATAAGAAAATACTATTAGAAATATCTAGGAAAGCCTTCAAATACTTGATCTAATATTGTCACAATCTTATAAATTTTCATGCTGTTCACCACATATAAAGATATATTAATTAATAAATATATTAACAGTTTCTTGCATAGGTCACAGAAAATCCCCAAAGTTATTTTATAAAGTTAAGAAATTTTAGAATTTAGTGTGAGAAATTAATTTAGTCTGGAATATAAAAATTGTGTGTAGATAATTCTCTTTTATCAAAATTAGTAAATATCTATGTATTTATAGACAAATATACACATATATATAAATTTCATAAATAAAGAAGAATAGATAGTTAGTATTTAGTAATATAGACATATAGAGTGAATCAATATTAACAAATCAATGATTCATCATATTAAGGCTCTGCTTTTGAGACCCCATTCCTCCTACTGGGTTGCATCATTGAGCCAACATATGGGTATATGCTTCCTTTTTATTTGGTTGATGTAACTGGGGGTCCTGCTCTTTTCTGAAGAGAAAGAAAGAGGAGTAGATCTGGGGGAGAGAGACTGGGAGAAGGGGAACTGCAGTCAAGATGTTAATAAATAAGACAAAAATAAATAGAGTTGTCTGAAAGGCAAGTTCATGTGATGGGGACATGAGGATGTTTTATCTGTGAGTTACTGGCATTCTTTTTACTAAGACATTTTATTCTTAAATAATCACAAACATAGTTTTGATGTTTATATACTTAATTAATCCATTTCATGCCTCCTTAACCCTCTTTGAAACCTCTCTCAACATATTTTTAAATTACTACTACAGCATTCTCAGGAGGGAAGTATTACTGTGATTCAAAGGGAACATGGAAACAGAACATGGTGGACATTTTCTCTGAGCTGGTATAAATCATTACCATGTGTTTTCACCCGTGTCTGGAGAAGACTGATACAAATAGAGTGTGTATGAACTCTGAGCTGTCGTCTTCCACATATGACACACTTCACCTCTATATCAGGCACTATAACCTGTATTCTGTCTTAACTTGAGTGTTTTCTGTCAAAGACTACATTTGGCCAGATAGAAAAAGCATCAGTGTTGCCTCAGGATGGCTTTCCAGTCCTCTGGAGACTACCACATTTAAAGCTGAGCAGTGGGAAGCCAAACTTCTTTTTTCCAAGGTCTTTCAATTTACCACAAAAACCAGAAGAGGATAATAAGTTATCTAGAGATATCTAATAATTTACTGTTGGATACTGTATTTTAAAATGAATTTGTGTAAAAAAACTGGATTGTTAGCTATAGACATACACAACTATCTTAGAAATTCTCATTTCTTAACATGAGTTAAATATGAAAACAGGATGGACCATTTCAATTTAAAATTTATTAGATACATCTTCTTATAGGATCTATGATTAGGAGAAGAATACAAAATAAGACATGATTTTAACATGACTGAAATTACTACTGAATCATGAACACAGTTTCCAAAAGGATAAGCACTTGCTTTTCTGTTCCATTTTGGACAAAGATTGTCTAAATAGAATTGATGCTTAGTGCTTTAGAAAGCTGTCTATATGTCTATATAAGTCTTAAAATGTGACATAGGCAGGTAAAAAGTTCTGCATTTTACTCAAGACTCTTGTAAATTCTAAAATGTTGTGGCCACTAAAGCTTGCAATAGATTTCAACAGCAAGGACATCCTTAATTTTAAAGGGAAGAGGACAGATTGTAAATAATTCTAATACTTTCTTGTCTTTTACCAGTTATGGCTAGTCTTTTGAAAGGTTTTCTATTTTTGAGCAACATTCAGACAGACCCTGCTGTGTGACAAAGCTTCTTTTCAAGTCTGATTCACCAGAGCATTGCAGGGACTCTGCTGATTGGAGGCAATTCTTCTAGAAACATAAAACTTTTCATTGGATAATTAACGATTGCCACGGGAAACACGATACACCTCCAAACCTGACTTCCCAGGAAAACATGCCTGTGCTGGTCAGTGGGGGAATCAATGCCTTGCTCCCAGCATGTCCTCACTGCAAAGTGAACTCCATGGCCTGTGGGACGGAATCAATGGAGCAGTGGGACGCTGGAAACCCAAGACAAAACACAGGAAACAAGAGCAATTACTGACGATCCAAACTGAGCTCAGACAACAAGAGAGACGTGATTGGATGACCTTGCAATTTCCAACCATTGGAAAGTGGTAGACAACAACTTGAATATTTTATTGCTTCAGATTTATACTTCACGACTATTTAAAAGGGCAACTGTATCCTGGCTCCTGTTTCATATCTCTGCTGTAAAATGTCTACCTGTCACCTTTTCTTTGGCTGTCTTCTCTGAATTCTCATACTATTATAGCATTTAAATACAAATGAATATGGCATCCAACTTCATTTGGCTAAAATTCTTTGGGAACATCTATGCATTATTTTATTGCCAGAAAATAGAAAAACAAAACAGTGTTTGGCAAATGACTTTCCAAGAATGCCACACTACTGTGTATATAAGCAGAACATGGAAACTGTAATTTTGTATTTCTCATAATTATTGCTAATGTTTTTCTAGCTTCTTTCTATAAATTCTCAAGAAGGGACCATAGGCTGTAGAATTGTGTTTAATCACCAGATGTGATATTTCTGTGAGACAAGTTACACTTTATCATCTGAATCATTTTTGTGTAACCTCTACTTTTGGACAAATATTCTGTCTTGTATAAGCAAAGTAAAACATTGCTAATAGAGACCTATAAATTTGAAAATACTTCTAAAACAATACAGTCTCTTACTATTGCCCTTGGTTGCTTTTGGGAACTTGAAAAGGAGATTCCATTGTTGAAGACGGCACATAATTTGGAAATTAGACTTGGAGAAATAGAGCTGGAACTTATCTGGAAGCAATTTCTCCAAGGAATGGCTCTCATATTATCTTAGTGTGCTATGTAAACCACTAAGAAAGAAAGGAAATCAGTAGTCTTAGTCACAACAATTACTGACCTGACAAATATCTCCAGTGTTGTAACATTGGCATGTCTGTCTCGAAGGTAACCAACAACTCTCTAATTAGACTCAGAAGTTGTCCAGGAGGAGAGAATTCATATCTGATACCATAAATTTAGTCAACTACTTGTGTTCAAAGTGGTCATAGATCCTAGAATAAAACCTACTATTTTCATTTTCCTAAACCAGCATAATTTCTAACTGTATTCTAAATATTTAGTCTTTATAGCCACATGTACGTTTATATCTCTCCCACTATCAAAAAAAACTTCTTTTTTTGAAACAAATAAAAATTGCTTTGCATAGCTCACAACTGATCAAAATGCACAGAGTAGGTGACCACAGGATGCCTTGAATCAGTTGTTAAATTTACAACACAAATTCTACACACAAAGCTCAAGAAAAACCATAGAAGAATAGAGAGAAAAATTGTAAAAGCCAGAGGACTAGTTTGCCTACTGTTATTTTCATATTTTTATTCCAATAGATGATTGTTGATTATTTTAATGTTCAAGTTTTAAAATGGTTTATTAGTCTATATGTGATCTGGAGAGAGAAAAATTGCACTGGTTGGTTAATAAAATAGAATTTACTCTAATAAATTTATTAGACAGTTGAAATTGATGTTTGTGATTACAGTTGTGTGGACTATTTCAAAGGCCTCTATTCCATGGATCTATTTTTACCTTTCATCCAATACTTCATTGTTTTAATTCCTGTAACTTTGTAAAAAAGTGTTTTTGCAAACAAGGAATGTAAACCTCAATCATTTGTTCTCAAGATTGTTTGTTTTGAGATTTTGAGGTCATTTATAATTCAATGTTATATTTATATGTATAATAGGAATTTAAGCTAAGGCCTTGTTCATGTTATGCTAAAGGTCTAACATTGAGCCACATTAACAGCTCCCCTATAAATTTTAAAATTTCATTTTCAATTTTAGTAAAAATATCATTGGAGTTTTGATAAGCATCCAACTGAATAGGGCGATCACTATCTGTGTAGAGATTCTAATAATATTTCATCTTAATCAATGAATCATAGATATCTTTCCATTAATTAGTATCTTTCCTTTCTGTCGTGATTTGAATAGATGTCTACCGTAGGCTTGGGTATTTTAACAGTTGGTTTCTGGTTGGTGGTGCTGCTTGGGGAAGTTAGGAGGTGCATATCAGTTTTTCCTTCTGGTGCTTTAAAATATCTTATCAAATCTATAAGTAATGTTTTGAGATGGAGAGGAGCTTTGTTTACATGCAACTAATTATTTTTGAAATCTCCTCCTGATCAATTTTCCTGAGATGCATAAGTAATGTCCATCCTGGTCTCTTTTAATTGATTTTAGATTGAAGTCTACTTTGTTAGATATTAGGATGGCAACACAGCTTGTTTCTTAGAGCCATGGGTAGTTTCTTTGAACTCTTCTTTATGCACACTTCCTCAGTTCTTAATGCATATCATTATTTGTCAGAGCTCACAAATTTGAAGAAACAGCAACTTCTCCTAGTCCTTAAAGTGTTCTGTCATGTAGAGAAAGAGCCTCATCAATAAATTTGGGTAGAGATTTGGGGATTTTTAGTACTATCAAGCCTGTATAATTTCTCTACTCCTGTGCATAGTATCCCTTAGATTTTTGCTTCTTTTTCAGTATCTCATAATCACTTGCTCCCCCTGGTGTCTTTCTATGACACTGCAAATTCTCTAAGTCTACAAGGCACCCCCCATCTTCCTTGCTCTCAAAGGTGAGCAGGTATCAACTTCCAGTCTGCATTCTGAAGTAACAACAACAATAACGAAAAGACACCTTCCCCTTGCAAATATTCTTAAAATTCTGAAGGATAAGTCACGTTCTCCACTCATCTCCCTTCCCCCCTAAGAAAGATGACTACTCTCTGCTCAAAATGTATGGTCGACATTAGTATTCAGATTATTACACAATTTAATTAACTTATTGTAGATGCTCTGTGATGAAACACTAAAGGGAATAATTTTGTTTCTACTTTCTCTTTCTATTCATGTGTCTTAGTGGACGGAAATTTCCTCACTTAACCTCTTTGACCTCTGACCCTAATTCCGAAGGGACAATGAAGGGCTACAGCTCTGAGACATCCCTGAGAATGCTCAGCCAGTGCTCTTCTCTGCTCAGTTTATTAGGGACCCCAGTCTTTCATCCCTCCAGGCCCTGCACGATCTGTGAGAATCCCTAGGGGACATAGCAGTAGCAGTTGACTTCACTAACTGAGGCCAATGCTTCCTCTGTTGGGAAACACTATTAGTTCCCTTTGAGCCATAGATGCCAAGTTGCATCCAGCTTCATTTATTCATAGGACTATACCTCAAATGCTGTGGACTACTATGATTCATATTACTTTTATAACCTTAAAAAAGCACATCCCAAAGCCACCTTCTATAACCTCAAATTTTATCATTCATTAATGAGTTGAGTAGTACTGAGCTTATAACATATTCCTGTATTGGGTGTTTTGAGGAAACCTTTTGAATTACTTTTCTGTTCAAGCTTTCCACAAATCCTATTGATCTGATCAGGGCTGAGTTACTTCACCTCATTTCCATTTTACTCTTCACACTAGTAAAAAAGAGAAACCAGCTTTAAGCTTGTGATTTCTAGGCAGCAGAACTGTTCCCTCTTTTTGACAACCACATGTCTCTAAATCGCAGGATCCAGTACATTTATTAACTAGAACAAGATTCGATACACGTCAACTTAGTAATTTGAATAAGATTCAGTATAGCTAAAATGAAATTGTTCATATTTGATCTTTAAAATATTAGGCAAAATCATTGTTACAAAATGATACCTATTATTTGTTATTAGTGTGTCTTGGATGTACAGTTTATTAGTAATTCATGTAATGCTTACAACCAAATTTCTAACTACTGAAAGCAACCCTGTCCTCAGCACAAGTTATTTACCAAAGGAAGTCCAAGAAATTAAGAGTTGAACAGGAATCAAGATTCAAGTGTCTAGTTCCTCAGTTCATGGTCTTAGTTACATTACTTTTAACATAAAAGTCTGATACAGTTTTGTCTGAAAGTGTTATGGTTATAATGCTCACTTAAAATAATGCTCAGAGGAGAGAATTTCTTGGCTGAAATAACTCTGAAATCTCAAGGCAACACTGGCTTTAGAGGGTGCAATGCAGGCTCATAGACTCTAATGTTGTAACTTCTGCTCGTCCTGGATGAACTCTGTTCTCTGTGTTGGCTTTATTCTTCAAGTATGTCTTACCTGTCATGCCAGCTATAATTCACCTTTTCCCCCAGGTATGCCTCACCTGTGATGCTGGCTGTACCTCACACTCTCTCAACTTTATGTTTTTCAAGTATCTCTCTCACTTGGCATTCTTATCATTCCTCTTGGGGTCTTGACACTACTTTCTAACCATGTATGTCAAGGGGATCAAAAGAGCTGATATAAGCCTACATAGTCTGCTCCATTTCTATAGACAGAGTGTGAAATCCTTCCCAAAGGATTGGGAAGCAGTCTTAGCATGTGGTGAGAGTAGGCAGTGACCAAATGACTTAAGTGAACAAAATACAGTACATTATGATATACAATTGACAACTACTTCAGCACATTTTTCATTAGTATCAAATACTGCCCCAGTTCCTGAAAAAGAAACCAGACTGTAATACATTCATATAACTGGGAGAAATGGTTAGTATTCTAAGTACTCTTGGAATGACGTTGCTCTGGAAGCATCATGTGAGGCAATATTACTAGTCCCAGTTGATGCCTGGCTTTTACCCACATGGAAAGAGGAATGTGGATGTGCAGCAGTTAGGAAGGAGGTGTAAAGGATGCTTAGCTTGATTGAGAAAGGTTAATTACATGTGAAATGAGGCTGGGATTCAGAGGATGTTTGCTCTAGATTCTGTGTAATGTTATATTAACACTGGGATTTTCTTTATTCTATTAACAAAATAAACTCATTTTGTTTGGTTTCATTTTACAGTTGCTTTAATCCCACTGAACATTTATAACTATTATTTAATTTTACTAAGAATTTGTGGATAGTAAAATACCTATAGAGTTAAGCAACTGCAGGATATTAAAGACATCCGGTTCTTACAGAGATTTGATCTGCTAATTAGCCACACCAATTTCATGGATCATTGCATCTCACTTAAAATGTATTGTTATACGTTTATAATCTTTCCGTAATGAGCTTTTATTGAGTGCATAGGCCAACTTCTGTGTGATATACAGGAGAATCTCCCTTCCCCCATCTAAATAATATGTTCACAGACTAACACATTACGATAATATTCTAAGGAAAATGGTCCTCTTGGCATTATAAACTGGCATACTTAGGATCACAATTGCAAATACAAAGATACAAGAAAGGAGGAGAAAGAATGTGCCTAGAGAAGCTCAACTAAATAGGCAGGTAGAGCGCAGGAAAGTTAGCCTTGTATGATAGTCCATATAAAGTTCTAGAGACCTCACATGGGGACCAAGCTTTCTCTCGTTGTCACAGGAATAATTTCTTTCATCATCAAGTGTGTTTCAGAAATTTCTGTTAATTAAATGAAATAAGTCAAACTTTTGAGTCTTTTCAGTGAAATACTCACATTTCAAAATAACTACTGGCTTTTAGAATATATATTTGAAAACATTAGACTAGTTACTGCTTTTCAAAGGACTGTCAGACAGTGAATTGGCGATATTAGGTTTTGTTTGTGCTCTGAACTCTTGGAAAATTGACAATCAGGAAACTGCTACTGCTACTGCTACTGTCTGAAGAAATGGCTTCCCTCAGAAAAGCAGTTTCCTATTCAATAACATAGACCCTAATGGAACCCTTGCTTACACATGGCAGAGGCAGGCAAGGCCTTTCCAGATTCCTACTCACTGTTTTTTTAGCCATGAAACCGTTTTGTTCCACTAACCAGTCTTGACAAATTACCTACTAACTAGACTTTGACCAGACAGTAGCCAAGCTCATTTCCTTTATTCAGGACTCTAAACTTGGGCTCAACCTTGAGCATTAAAACTTGGATCATGAACTCTAACAGCAATGGCCAAGAAGAGTGACCCAGATTTTCTCTGGTCAAAAGTGTACCTATGTATTTCTGTACCCGTTGCCCCACACCAGGTTCATCTAACCTGCAAGCACCCTCCTTATAATAGAAAGAATTTTTTTTAGTGTTATCATTAAGAAATTTGCATATCTTTTGGGTGAAACATATAACAATTAATAATCTCTTCTCATATTACAACATATCCCTTTTCCTGCTGCAATAACCCTTTGGATCTTTGTTCATTCTTCATACATAGTGTTGTGTTGGGAGTAGAGAAGTTCTGGAGTGAGTGAAGACCTGAGTGAGGCTCAGAGGACTGGGAATCCAAGTATAAGTGTTGATCTCAATGTGTACAAAAGCTGTCCTCCATAGTTTTCTGTATGAAAT
The DNA here is from genome assembly GCA_004025045.1 of Sigmodon hispidus. Lineage (NCBI taxonomy): Eukaryota > Metazoa > Chordata > Mammalia > Rodentia > Cricetidae > Sigmodon > Sigmodon hispidus. The sequence goes on from PVIH01002150.1 coordinate 160,307, forward strand.
CAAATTGAACATGCCATAGAAGAGAAACTGGTAGGCAGCACTCCTCAGTGGCCTATGCTATGCTACAATTTCTGCCTCCAGTTTCCTGACTTACTCTCACTGATGGGTTGTTACCTGAAAATGTATTATGAAACCAACCCTTTCCTTTCTTCCTAAAGCTACTTTGGTCTTAGAATTTATACAGCAATTAAAGAAACCTAACTAATTAACTAATTAACTAACTAACTAACTAACTAACTAACACAGGTTGTTCAGAGTGTTGTCTATTCTGTAACAATTTGGTGGGATATTCTGTAGATGACTGGTAAGTCTGTTTGAACTATAAAGTTATTTCGCTTTGGCAATTTTTCTTTTGGTCTAGAATACCTATGTATTGATTATAGTTGAGTATTAAATTCACATCAATTACTCTGTTGATGTTAGTCTATACCTTTATATCCCATAGTGTTTATTTCATAAAATTAAGATGTCAATACCCAATGCATGCATACAAAAACTGAAATATTCTCTTGTTGGATTATTTACTTAATCAGCATTCAGAGACTTTATCTCTGCTAAATGATTTTAGTTTGAAGTTTATCATGTCAGATTAGTATTAATATTGGTGTTGTTATACCTGCTTGCTTGTTCAGCTCATTTAATTGTAATACCTTTTTCCATCCCATCACAAAACAATGTGTTTATTTTTGCACGTGAGATATATTTCTTATAGGGAAGAAGTAGCTGTATCCTGTTATGGTAATTAAATATGCTAGCCTATGTCTTTTGGTTATACATTTGAGATTATTAATATTCAGGGTTATTTAAAAATATGCATTCATATCTTCCAATTTTTGTTTAGGAGTATTTGGTACTTTCTTAATCCTCATTTGCGTAAATTCTGCTTCAGTGTATTTGATTTTTTCTTCCATGGTTTCATGGATATGTTCATATTTCTCTTCAGTGGATGGGACTTCTTCAGGGATATTCTCTAGTATTGGCTTAGTGGTCAGGTATTATTGTTGTGTTTTTTTTTAAGTCAAGGAAATTATTATTATTTTTCTATTTCAGCCATGGAGGGTGGCTTTAGCTGTATTGGACAAAGTACTTTAAGTATGTAGTCATGGCTTTCAGTGATTGAAAAATATTTCTATGCTCTCCTGGCTTCTATGTTTTCTTGAGAAACCTACTGTCATTCTGAGAGGTGTGCCTTTTATGTGATTTGATGATTCTCTTTTGAAAACGTCCACATTCTTCCTTCATTATGAATCTTTAGTGTTTAATGATCATAATGTGATAGGGGAGGAATGTTCTTTGGGGGAGAGTCTTATCTGCTCAGTATTGTACATGCCTTCTATATCTGGATGTTCATACTCATCTCTTTTTCTAGATTTGAGAAAATTTCTTCAATAATTTTTATTTAACATGTTTTCTATGTCATTAGCTTCCCTTTTCTATCATTCATGCCTACAATTCATAAATTTTTGCCTTTTAGTGATGTGATACAAATTTCATGTTTTGTTTGTACTGTATTATTATTTTATTCTCATTATTGTTGGACTGTTGTAATTTATCTACCTTGCTTTCAAGCCCTGATAGATTGCCTAACATCTGATCTACTGATGAGACTAACCAATGACTTCTTAAAAATTTTTACTTACTGAGCTATTAATTTCCCAAATTATCAGTTTATAACATTTTACTTATTTTGTTTTTTAAATATTTCTTATTGACATCTTTAATTTATTTAGCTGTTTGTTTTCTCTGTGAAGGAGTTTCTTCATTCCCTATTTGATATTGTTGAACAATTTTTTAGTCATTTTTTTGAGTTTTTATCTAGTATTTTATCTCACTCTTATTGGAGTCATTTATTGTGGAATTAGTACTATTGAAAAAGCTATAGTTTTTTTATTTTTTTTAATACTTCTTGCATTTGTATGTTGGGACTTACACTGGGATTAGGTTCCTATTTGAGTATTTTTTTAATGTTTGCTTTCTATTTTCTTTTAAATAAAATTACCTACTTCACTTTTCTTCTTGCAGCCCCTCCCAGTTCTTAAGACTTTATCAAATTTATATATTCTTTTTCTTTGTTATTGTTACATATATACAAACGCATAAGTCCATGTATACTTATTCATATATAACTCTTTTTTCCTGTGCTTGATTTCAGGACTGACGAGTTGCTACTGAATATCAATTGGGGGAGGGAGGTCATCCTACCTTCATATTTCTTAGTTACTGTAAATCTTAGCTTTGGAATGGAACTCTGTAAGACTTCCCACTTGTATATTAGCATTACCATTTGTGTTGTATTCTTTAGGAATATTTGCAATGCTCAATTTGGACTAGGTTGTAGGGTTGAGTGTTTTATTCCCAAAGAACTGTACATGGAGTTGAGTGACTAATTCCTCAGTTGTGTACTTTTATCACCAGGCTCTATCCCTAGTGCTTTCTGAGAGAAGTAACGCTAATCAAAAGATAAACTCCTTAGGAAAATACAGTAATAATCAATCAAGAACAATCACATTCAATTCCAGTAATTTTGGGGAAAGTAAACAATGCTAGTGTGATCTGCTGTAACATATTCATTACTAAGAGTAAATATGAAAAGAAAACAAGTGAAGTAGGAGATAGGTCCTGTTTATCTTGAAACTCTCTCTGTAGACTAGGCTGGCCATGAACTCAGACAGATCCACCTTCTTCCTCCTCTTGAGAGCTAGCATTAAAGATATTGTAGTGGGATTATGTTCTGGTACATTGTCCTTCTTATTGGTTTAATAAAAAACTGATTGGCCAGAAGGCAGACAGAAGGTGTGAGCAGTGCTACCAGACTAAGAAAACTCTGGGAACAGGAAGATCAGATCAGAGACACCGCCAAAGATGCCAGAGAGATGCCAGCAGAGACACCAGCAGACTCAGAAAGACAGCCATGCTGCTCTGAGAAAAGGTACCAAGCCACATGACTAAACAAAGTAAGAATCATGGATTAGTTTAAGAATTAAGAATTAGTACTCCCACCATCAATGGAGGAGTGTTCCCCTTGCTCTGCATCCTCTCCAGCATAGGTTGTCATTTGTGTTTTTGATCTTAGCTATTCTGACAGGTGTAAGGTGGTATCTCAAAGTTGTTTTGATTTGCATTTCTCTGATGGCTAAATGTTGGGAGTCAAAGTCAACTTAGCCATATTTTATAAGTTAGCTCCTACAGATAGTCATTTGCCAGAAGGCTACATCCCCATTGTTTTTAGCTAAACTATGATTCCTGTTAGTCTGGCTTGATTCTCTCAGCTCAGCAGGTGTCATCCTCCAGACCCTCAACTGATAACAGATAGATTTCCATATTAATTCTACCCTGTCTGCTACTCTCCCTCAAAGGCTTGCCACATTCTTTTGTATTTCCCACCCCCTTTCCTCACAACTACCTGCATGACAGAGATTCTGTATAAATATTGGCTGTAACAATAAAGCAAAAGGAGGACTTGAACAGAGAGATTTGTCTTGTCCTTCCTTTCTTTTGCGTTCCTGCCTTCCTTTTGTTTCGTTTCTAGATTCAGGTCCACGCTGAAGACCCTGCTGGTCGGGGAAAGCTAAAGATGTTGAGCATTTTTTCAAGGGTCTTTCAAATATTTGTAATTCTTGTGCTGAGAATTCCCTTTTTAGTTCTGAATACCATTTTTTGATTGGGTTATTCAAGGTTTTGGGCTCTAGTTTCTTGAGTTCTCTATATATTTTAGAGATCAATCCTCTGTCAATTGTAGGGTTGGTGAAAATATTTTCTCAGTCTGTAGGCTGTCATTTTGTTCAGCCACTCTGGAATGCAGTATGGAAGTTTCTCAGAAAACTGGGAATCACTCTCCCCAAGATTCCAGGAATACCACTATTGGGCATATACCCTAAAGATGCACATTCACACCCCAAAAGTATTAGCTCAACTATGTTCATAGCAGCATTATTTGAAATAGCAAGAACCTGGAAACAACCTAGATGTCCCTCAACTGAGGAATGGATTAACAAACTGTGGTACATCTACACAATGGAGTACTACTCCACAGTAAGAAAAAATGGATGGATTTGGAGAATATCCTCTTGAGTAAAGTCTCACAAACCCAGAAGGATAAGCAGGAGATGTACTCACTCATTAGTTTTTTAAGCAAAAACATTCTTTCTTCATTGAAAGATGGTGGGTGAATAAAGTGATTTAAAACACACACACATACACACACACACACACACACACACACACACACACACAAAACAAAAACTTCTGGTTTGACTGTAGCAGGTTTTCTTAGCAGAAATTTGTGGTGGCCATAGTCCCATCCATGGACATTAGCTGTTACCTACTGTGCTTTCTTTATCTGTAGCTGAGCCTAACCTGGCTTGAAGCTTTAGATTTTTATTTTTATTTTTTTGTTTCATGTATTTTAGAGAAAAGAGAAGTTTTATTACTGTATGGGTTTTTAAAAATCTATTCTGAATATTTTGCTTTTTAATATAAAGCTTGATATTGATTTTCAAAAAAAAAAAAAAAAAGAATTAAGAGTAAGTTATATGACTGAGCCATAGGCTGATCAGCATAAAATTAATATAAACCTTTGTGTGATTATTTGGGGGCACTTGGGCTAAGTTGCAGCAGGGTTACAAGTGGGTCTGAACCTTGGGGCTAGGCCAGAAAGTTTGGACTAGAAACTTCATATCACAAGTCATATACCAGCACACCTAGCCAATACTCTTTTTGAATAAAAATCTCTTTTTTTCTAAGTCTGAATTTATTTTTCACTGCTATGACAATTATTTAAGCATTCCTAAAGTATCTATAAGAATTTATCTGCAAGTGAGAAAACCTCAACTCTTTCTCATCTTAACAAAAATTTAGTAACATTTTAGTGATGCTAAAGATAACAATGAAGTTATTAATGGAAAAATACAATATACATTTTATTACTTAATGATTCCTCATTACCACAAACTAAATGTCTCAACCTTATCAATTGTCTTTCTTAGTTTTGTTTGGCTAATGAGCTACCATTTATTTCTTCAGCTACCATGTTAAAAATTCTATTGTCATAGTCTTCCTCCAGCTTATTCTCTACCATCAGGCAGAGGAGGAAACTTTTAACTCCCATTTCGTCCCTTATTTCCCCACGTTGTTTCTTCCACCCTACAGTTAGCATCTTAGCCAAGTTGTCTGAGATACTTCATGCCAACAATACTGTTGTGATGCTTGAGTGGTCCCTGTTTCAATGACACTTCTCTTCTCTCCTCTGGTAGAAAGAATATGGGCTGGAAGAGAAATAGGGAAGTATGTCTGGAGAAGAAAATGGCTTTGAAGTCTGGAGTCTGAAATGGAATTGTTCTTAGATTTCCTGAAGGATTTGGAAAAAGGGCTGTAAGTGGAAGTTTTGAGAAAACCCTGGGCCTTACATGTAGTAAAGTGAAAGAGAGTTGAGTGACAAGTGAAAAAACAATAAGGAAGCATAATCTTCTGTAGATTGATACTAAAGTCTAGAAGTTAAGAACTGTGAAGGTCATGTCAAGGTGGATACATAGTCTCACATCTGTCCCCACTGACTTGCTAAAGGACTGAGCGTTGCCTTTGCTTTTCATACCATGGGAGCTAGTGCTTTTTGTAGTTGTTGTTGGGACTTGGTGATCTAGTTGGATGATTCAGTAGAAAAGGCAGTATTTTTATGGGCTGGCAGACTTTTTTCTCAGTCTGGAGCCCTACTCATAAAGTGGTTTACTCTGATAGCAAAAGCCCAACTTTTCAGTCTGGCCAAATTCCCTGGAATTAGCATGGCTACAGAATTTGAGGCCAACTTCAGTGGCTCTCTCTTCTCCCCAGAATTCTCTCAGGCGAGAGTCTCATTGTGGTGAGAAGGCCCATCATGTTCTGAGGCAAACTTCCAGCATCATAGAAGGCAATACAGTTTCCAGCACTATTTTTTTTTTATCACAGTGTTCTCTTTTCTTGAATATCATCCTTTCTTAAGTGTATATTTCCTACTTATTTTAAACTGTTTTCAAGCATAAAATATAATTTATGAGGAGGTCTTGGGGGCTACCCACCTTCTAGTATAGTAGAGTTTTGTTTGGAGATATGGCTAAATGTTCCTTCATTAATACAAATATATAAGTATGTATATATTAATTCTGGGAATATATATTACTACAGACTACATGGTTACCAATTAGAACTAGAATTTTCAGCTTTATGGTTGTGAGAAATGACTATGATATTATTTTGACCAGCCAGATCGATGTGAAAAAAATTCACGCTTCTGGGTAGTATTGTGAATGAAAAGAGGAATGGGCAGACCGGACATCTTTTCTCTATTTCCATTGCCTAGTAGGATGGCAACTTGGGTGCAGGATGTAGATCAGCCATGATAGTCAGGATATGGATGCTGTGCATTTCAGGAGACAGAAGTAGCTTTTCAGGTATTTATTGCTTGTGCTTAGGCTGCTACTGAGAAAAATAATTTACTTCTTTAGGTCTGTTGTTTTTCATTTGTCACAGCATCCATTACATACTAATATTCTCTCAATAAATCCCCCTTGAATGCATGAAGGAGGACTGATATCAAACTTAGCCTTTTTCGTTTTAGCATAGCTTGAAGATCTTAGAATTGCATAGTTGGCCAAATAACTGCAGAAAGTTGGAACTTAGAAATACTTCAACTCTTTTCATAGATACTTGTTGATTTAAGTGTTGAAATAGTTATCAACATATATATCATATCAGATTGTAAATAGATACTCCTAGATCTCATATAATATCAGATTATATAGAAGGCTTTGGCTCATATTCTAATATTATGCAAAACGGAAAGACTATAGTCACACTTATACCATTGGATGGTGCATGCTTTCTTATGCTTTCCAGCCAGGGCTGCTTCTTAAGTGTGCAGAATTTGTGACCCTGCCATGAGGTGTTCCCATAAAGAGAATTTTACTACTGATAAACACACACCACCTCGCATACATATACTATTGAAACAGCCAAAGTGAAACTTTTACTGGAATTACCTTCTCTTACAAGCTCTTTCAGGTCAGGAGCTAATTACCCTTTGCTCTTTGTCCTTTCCATTCACACTGGTGAAAACACACTCTGAGCTGTTTTCTTCCCTCTAATCTAATTGAAGGCAGACATAGGGGCATCCTGCATGGGGTACTCTCTCCACGCAGGTCTCGGTATGAATAACCCTTCCATAGAGGCACAGACTTTCTCTCTCTGTTCTTTTCAAAACATTTTCCTGGAAGCGATGCTGCAGGTTACTATACACAACAAATAGAGCCCATTAATAATAAGAATCTAATATCAGCTCTCATAATTGGTAGGAAATAATCTCACCCCTTCCAACTTAATAAACTACTCTGAAAAGAAATCAGCATGTTATTTGATTTATAATTTATTTCTTTGTATGATGAAGATTTACACCCCAAGTAACAAGATATTTATGGAAATTAGTTTTTAAAAGTAACTTAAATTGATGTTTTAAATTGCAAGTAATTAAAAAAAAGAGAACTTACCTTCCAAAAAAGAAGTAGAAAGAAGGCATGATAATTTCATATACTATACAGGTATCTGAAATTTTACCTCACATGATAGTTCATAAAAATTAAAATACTAAAATGTAAATGATTAGTAGAGGAAATGTGAGATACTTTAACTTGTAGACAATTAAAAAGAAAACTTACAGTTAAAAAATGAGGCTGTGCAATATATGGATATAAGTAATACTATAGATAACATATTATTTACATAAAAATATCTTTCTTCATATGTGCATATATACTTATAGAAGATGTGTAAACAGAATGGACAAAGTGAAGGTCAACGAGAACTGAGAACATGAGACAGAAAACACAGAAAGGCTGTAACATTTAATTAAATACTCTTCCATAGCTTTTTCTTCAGTGTTTCATATACTGCTTGTTAAATTGTAAAAAGTAATTAAAACTAGATAAAAGTTATAACTTTGACTCTAAATTCTATTCTTTAGAATAAACTATATTCTTATTACAACAAAATGAAAATGTATAAAACACAAATAACAGAAAAATTACTTTTAAAAGAGGTAAAACAACTCAATAGCCAATTTAATGATATTAACTATAACAAAGCTACAAATTATAATGCTATGCAATCATTAAAATCCATGATTACATAAAGCACATGATGTCATGGAGACATTTAAGATGTTCTAGCAAAAGAAAAAGGTAGAATGCAAGATTATTTAACTTAGAAATACAATAAGATTGAAAATTAGAATATACATTAAATGCTAACAAAATGATGATTTAAAAACATGATTTAAAATGAGAGATTTTGATTGCTTACAAAACTATGTAGTTCTCTATGCAGAATAGGAATATTCTGGAGAATAAAATATGAAGAATGATTCTTTTAAAGACTTCCCAATTTTATTATGAGAATTTCATATAAAATGTTTAGACATTGTCACCGTCCCTCCTCCAAGTCTTTCCAGATTCCCCGGGGTGTTCTCCCATTCCCCAACAAGACCAATTTGTGTTGAGCAAATATTCTTGAATGTATGGTCCTCATTGGAATACAGTTAACTTTTAAGGAGCTACATTCTTAGAGAAAATTGAATTTCTTCTTTCAGTGGCCAACAAATGCGAATAGCTCCACATCTATGGGTAAGGCTTTATCCCCAGTTCAGTGCAGGGATTTGGTCTGCCCTGGGCTAAGCACAAGTCTTGTGCAGACTATAACATTCACAGTGAGCACATAGCATAGCTTCTCTGTGAGCAGACCCTGAACACAGTTTTCTGGTAGTCGTCACTGCCTCTGGGTCTGATTCCCCTCCAACAAAGAAGATCAAGTCTATATATTCTATTTAGGGCTGTGCATTCTGCAGGCAGACTTATTCTTTAATATGTGAGAGATTAGGGATTGATATCCCTTTAGCCAACTTTAAATTTACCACCAGATATACCTACATCAGAACTTTGAATGTAAGTTCAAATCAGGTACAAGAGGAATTTCGAACACTCAACACCATTTCTGTACACATAAGTCATTATGTGCTGCCACATAAAGACCTGCACCTGTTTTTGTAAGCAGAGTGGGCAACTCCATGTTCCTGGAGAATCTGTTTAGCAATGGTAAACTGTGTCTTCCCTACAATCAAAGATATCATCACTCCAAACTGTCAAATAGCTTTTTGTCATACTATAACATGCTTAGTGGCCCTGCTTGCTAGGTTTCCCATTCCTTTGTTTAACCTCATCTGATATTAGCCAATCTCTTTTCCCAAAGAGTCCTCTCCTTTCTCTACTTTGCATGAGAACTCTTATTCTTGCCAGATGTTTTTGTTCTGCTGGCTGATAATTCAGTGAGTTTGGATAATGCTTTGGGGAATCTTTGACAGGAGTCAAGCTCTGTAGCTTGGTCTTCTCATACCTCATGATCTCTGCCCATATGACAATTCTACCTTTCTGTCTACCCACAGAATTCAGAACTTTTGGATATTGGTAATGTATTTTTGCTCTAAGCATTTCTTTTATTGCCATCTTTTCTTCATGGATATGTACTTATTTGGGTATTTTGGCAACACAATATAGGGGTGGAGTCATAATTCCAAATAATGGGATTACAGATCTTCATCAGGAGAACAGATCCATCTACTGGTATTTCTGTTTGTGTTCCCATGAGAAAACTCTGAATAACCAGGTGGCTAAATATTCAAAAAATTTATTCTTATAACCACATCCAATTTTTATACCAAAATATCAAAATCACATTCTCAGTTTAAATATGCAATTTTAATGTCAATTATTCTTTCAAAATGACTAGCATGATTATTAAGAATCTTTTTATACTTGTAAAAGTTATTATACTAATTTCTTTGACACTTCATATTTTATCATTTGCTGATCTGTATCCCTTTTTCAGGTATATTAAATCATTTATATGTTAAAAAATATAAAGACCTATTCTGGGTCTCATGCTTATTATTAAGTGCTAATAAATACTTTGCTGCTTCTGGTTGATAATCAAAAATTTTGTTGATATCTAAATTAAATATATTACTCAATGCTATTATGCCTTACCACCTAGAAAGCTTTGGATGCTTGCCAAAGAAGGAGTGTGCTATTATACCCCACTATGAAGGCATAGCCCAGCTTATCCTTATAGCTTACAATAGGCCAGAGAAGAGGATCCTGCCATAAACAATGTCTTTAGCTTTACTGTCACAACATAATGCTGTCTCAGTAAATGAGCTGTGTTTATTGCTACTTTAAAAAGTTAACAGGCACATGTTCCAGGGGATATGATATCCATGTGAGAGACTCACAACAGGGAGCAATAAGGTTACTCACTGTTGACCATCGAAGCAGGAGACATTCTCCATTTGTGCAATATGTTTTTGATTTTTGTTTGGTTTTTCTGTATTGTTCACATTTGCAATTTAAAAGAAAGACAACAGACAACCAGAATCTTAGCAGATGATTTACATATTAGTATAAATGGTGTCTAAGAGACTTTGTGAGGAGGTAAGACCAATTAGTGGCACGTCAGTGGAAATGTATGCTTCTAGAATCATGTAAGCACAGATACATCTCACCTGGCTAGTTGAGTTTCTTTTCTTTACATAAAGGTGAGGTGAAAGAATTTGTAAGTCAAAATAAAGAAAAATAAATAGAAAATAAGATGTAGGTATTTTTAAGTTGCTAGAGCAATTTTAACACAGAATGTTATGTTTTTGTGTTATTAAAAACCATGTACTATTTATAAGCATAATATTAGATATATGGTACTGAATTCAGTTTCTTCTACAGAAATATGTTTCTAATGCCTGATTCAAAAGTCTTTTCAGATGCAAAGATGGAAAAGAAGCTTTTTCCCCTTTCAGTAAAATCATTAATATATTCAAGGTTTAACTTTCCTTTCACAAGTGTTTCTGAGTATACCATATGGCACCAGTTAGATTTGAAGGTTTTCATTTGCTTTTTACAAATCTGAGTGAAGTTTCCTTTCATAAGCTCATACATACTGGTTATTTTTTAATAAGCATAAAGCTTCTATATAACACCAAATGCATGATTTAACAGGAAGGAATAAAAAATACATGGCAATGTAATAATTGGCTCACTTAGTTAAGATCTCCTTTGAAGTTCAGTCATTAGGACAGCAGTCATTAGTTTATTAGCTCAAGTTGGGTTTGATGCTATTTCCCCCCAAGATGCTGGAATATGTATCTGAACAAATTATAAAATACCTGTGCTCTTCTCAGAATCTTCTCCCTAGACCTATGTCCAAAGAGCAAAGCAAGCTTGCTCCTGCCCACAAAGTTGAGATAGACATATTAATGTCCCAGAGCAGATTATGCCAGCATCATTCTGTGGACAAGAAGGATACTTGTAGCATGCCTTGACTCATGACTTCCACTTAGCCAAGGTGGGAAAAACACTAAAATTCTGTACTTTCCTTACAGCTTGCCTATGAAAATATGGTTAAAGATCATACTGTAAATGACTTGTACATTTGAATGTTCTTGCTAAAGTGTTCATTAGCAAGCTCTGTTGACTGGAAAGAACAAAGAATGATTTTAAACCAAAACATTATTTGACCAGTCTTTAGGAGATAGAAGCAGACTCCTTTGGTTAATTGTGTTAATTGCAAACTGCTTTCTGAGGCTCCTGGCAGCACCAATCTACTTTGAGAGAATGATGGGCATCAAAGAGGCTTTACTTTTTTTGATGAAGGAGGTACAAGTTAACTACCCCAGATCAAATCGCTCAGCCAAACTTTTCCGTTTTCAAGTTTGAAAGTCCTAATTTTTTCAACTTCAATGTTTGTTGATCTAATAGGATTCTGTTGTTCCCTGGGGGAAATCTGCTTGTTGTTGCTTTTCTGTACATTTTCTCAGTGGGATTATTGAACAAAGATTGTATCACTCTACAAAACAAATGAGCTGTGGAAAGCAGAGACACTGGGTATGCAAGGGAAAACTATTAATATGTGATTCCTTAGTATTAGGAACAAAATTCTCTTAAGACTTACATGATTCTGAAGCTGACATTTAAAAGGATGAGTGGCACAATGCTCACCTGATGTTTATAATTTTTTCCACCTGTACAGTCCACAAATATTAATTGAACATTCTGCACCATTTGAAATTCGATGACTGACAAACAACCTTCAATTCTCATTCCCAAGAAACTAACAGCCCACATGTGAATGAATTATTTACAGTGATAAGAAGTAGTCTCAGGAGAATTTCACAGAATTGCAGCAGCAAACACAAGCCTTTCAAAAGATGAAACTTAAAAGGAACATGGGGGGCTCAGCAAGTAGAAGTTTTCCTGGCAGAAAGGGGAACGAACCTTCACTGTGTAGACAAAGCACAATACAAAGGAAGGACTACAGACAGAGGCTGTAACTTGGCTATCAGTGGGGTAGACCAGCAAGACCCAAAATGAGGAGAAAGTACAAACATTTAAAGTCCTTCCATGTTGTTTTTATGTACTCCATCTTTATCTAGCCAGTCATAAAAAGTTTTCATTACAGAGGATCGAAGTGTAGGTCAACAGCAATGACAATTAAAATAAAGTATGGCAGGAATTTAGGTTAAAAGAAATAAATGTGTATAAGGAACTTAAGGCACTAAGCAAGTAGCTCATTTCTATAGTATCATTTGCCATGCTCAAAACATCAAGTTTGAGCCCCAGTACCACACATGCTGGTCATGGTGGTATGCATCTTGGAAGGTGAAAGCAGGAGAATCAAAATCATTCTGAGTGCTACATAGTGAGTTTAAGGCCAGCCTGGAATACATGATCCTCTACTTCAAAAACAGAAGAAGCAACTTACAGAATTTAAATAAAAAAATTATCATACTCATGGTTCTAAGGAGCTAGTTTATCATGGTAGAGAAGGCAAGATGAAGTTCATGGTGGTAGGACTATGCGGAGGATACTAGGTACACTGCAGTAGACCTGGAAGCAGAGAGAGGGAGGGGAGAGTACAACCAGGACCTAGAATAGAACCTTTCAAGGCACACTGATAGTGATTACCTTCTGTTAACTGGGTGCCATCCTCTCAAGGCTCTCAAGGCTCCAAAACAGAACCACTAGCTGGATAACAATTGTTTTAAACAAGATACTTGGAGATACTGCAAGCTCAAATTACAAAAAGCCAACCTAAATTACTAATGACAGTTTAGAGATGGCGGCATGTAGAAGGAAAAAAAGAAAGACTATATCAACATGACATTAGGTAAAGAAGCTGTTTTGGGTGACTCTCATTCTGGCCTGAGAGATGAGAAGGTAGTAGCATTCATCTCTAAATTAGCATACACAAGGTCAAAGTCAGGTAAGGGAGAAAATGGGAACATGTGGAAAAAGTTTGTTTTATTTTTTTCCTGGCTATCTCCTGTGACCATACAAGACTTCCAGTGAAGGGAAGAGGACACAACCAGCCGTGTAACTTTTGACCTGCAGTTTGTCTTGCCTATGAGGTATGCTGGGGTAAGGGTGGTGCAGATATTGGGGGAGTAGCTAATCAATGACTGGTTCATCCTAAGAGTGAGTCCACCCTTGACACTGCCTGGAATGCTAGGACCCGGAGGCTGTATAACCCAGAGTCCTAGGATAGAACTAAACAAGATTGGAGGAAAAAGTCAGTGTAATGATGCCTAACCATCTTCTGTTATATTCATAGATTGGTGACTACCCCAGTTGTCATCAGAACAGCTTCACCCAGCAACTTATGGAAGCAGATGTAGAGACTCACAGCCTTACATTAGAGCTTTTGAATCCTACTGAAGAGGGAAAAAACATTGTAGGAACTAGAGGGGTCAAGGATCTCACAAGAAAACCTACAGAAACAACTAACCTGGAATCATAGGAGCTTACAGAGTCTGAACATACAACCAGATAGCCTGCATGGGACAGACATAAACCCTCTATATACATGTAACAGTTGTGTAATGTGGTCTACTTTTGGGAGGACAGAAAGCAGGGGCTCCCTCATGCTTCGGCTTGCTTTTGGGAATGTGCTCTTCATACCAGGTTTCCTTATCCAGCCTTAACACAAGGGGAAGATTTAATCTTACTGCAACTTGATATGCCATGTTTCACTGATATCCATAGGAGGTATGCACTTTTCTGAACAGAATCAGAAATGGGGAGTGGGCAGCAGAGGGAAGGTAGGAGGAGGAGCTGGGCAGAGAGAAGGGAGGGGAAACTGTGGTTGAGATGTAAATAAATAAATTAATTAATTTAAAAAAAAGAATAAGGTGTTCTATAAGTTGAGTTTATGCTGATTCTAGTAAATTCTGTAGCTTGAGAATCAGTGAGGTGGAATAGTAAGCCCCAAAGTAAGGAGGAAGGGCAAATATTTAAATGTTCACTGGGCATTTACATAGATGATTTCAATGAAAACAAACTCTAAAATATGACAGTCCTTAGTATATAAACAGAAATGCCATTCAAAGAATCAATTGAGACTAAAATACCCAAGAGTGGGTAGGGCAAGAGGAAAGAAGAGCCACAGGTGAAACTGCCCAGTGGAAAGACAGGAGGGCAGAGGAGTAGAGATACTGATGGAAAGAGGAGCAGTGTGGACGTGGCCATCAGGTAGAATTGAAGACAGAAAGAGTTGTGAATTGCATTAAGTATGTAGGTCAAGTTTGACATCACAAAACTGCTGTTCATTGTCATTGGTAGTCTTAGGGAGAAGTGTTTCATTTGACAGGGGGGCAGTGAAGAGTGAGTAAGACATTTCAAGAAGTTCAAAGATCAAAATGATAAGGATTTAAAAATACTAGGTTGATTTATTGAACCATAAAGTATGGTGACCAAGTTCTGTATTGTTCAGGAGAGAAATAAGTCTGTAGAAGCTATTAGACAGGCTGAGGATCATTAAAGATATTGCTTACCTTGTTGGGCCTGAGACGTTGGCTGAGTCAACTCCATGATGCATTCTCAAGCCTTCATTTCAAGCCTCATCCTGCCTTTCCCAGGTGCTGTGGGTTCTTTCACGGTAGTGATGGGGGTGGTGGATGACTCTGTCACACTGTCATGTGCTGACTCAACATGTCTGGATGTTCAGCCAGAACCCACCTCAGTTTCTCCACATCAGACAACAGCTGAGTTGACAAAAACTCCATCTTATACTTTTGCAGAATGGAATTACACAGTGACATCCTCAGATGACTCTTGGAATAATTACATTGAAGGTATCACTTCACAATAGAATAAGTAAAAAAGAAGAAACTATTCTATTGTTACTAATTCTATGCTGAATAAATACTTATTTTTTGATTTTTCCTTTTTAAGGGCTATTTCTTTACCCCTTTTTTCTCTTTCCCAGTCTACATACTTTTTTCCACACATATTTAAACCCGCTTAAATGTTTTTTTTCATCTGAATCTGTTTACTGTGAATCTTTAATCATTTCTCAACCAGAAGAGCTTTTAAACTGCTAGGATCTCTTTCATTGCTGACTCCACCCTTTTGGTGACTTTTCAGCATGGCAGAGGTGCCGAAGCCACACTTACAGAGCGAACCCCCCAAAAATGCTGCTATCAAAAAAACATTTTTGACTCTGTTTCCTTTCTGTTCAATATAAGCAGAAACCTTAAATTAATTACACTTATGTGGAGTCTTCCCTGAGACATATGGGTTTAAGCTGCCTGCTGCGGATCCACCATTTTTAAATTCAAGCCCCAATACTGCGCCGTCTCTTTACCATGACTCAGTTTAGATATACAATTCAGAAGGCTGCTTTTGGCTCTGTTTCTGTGCTTTTTAAACTTTCTAAGGCTTTATATAAGTATTCGGGCCCCACATTAGGATGCCATTTGTTGTAATTAGATTTCTGACCCCATTTGGGCCAGAGGTCAGACCTGCCCATGTCAGCTTTTACTCCTCCCAAATGACTCAGACACATATTAATTTTATAATGTTTGACTCATGTCTCAGACACATTACTAGCTATCTCTTTCATCTTAATTCAACCCATTTTCATTAATCTGTTCTGCTCACTTGAGTCCTACATATTTCTTCTTTGGCGGCTGGATGGAGTCTCAAATACTTATATTTTTAGCTTCCTATACATTGTGTTGGGTTTTCAACTCATCATTTTTTTTGCAGTGATCTATGACAATGCCTAATTACAAACTTGAGGTATCCAAAAGGAAGATGGGGCTCCACAATGATGATTTCACATGGACTATGGCAAAGCCACCAGGCTGACAAACACCAACCAAAAATCAGATTTGGACTACAAACTGCTTAGGACAATTTCAAGGCAGCTAGCTGAGATGAACCAGCTTCATAGGCTACCCTAGCCAGGACTTGAGACAAGCTGTGCATTTTCCTGTTATGCAGAGACTGGACTACAAATGATACAGTTACTTATTTCAGGATTTGACAATTAACAGAACTTTTCTTTTCAGGATCCCTAAAGATGTCATTGTCCGCAGACAGCAGGAAGAGGTGGGGTGGGTGGTTTTTGGTCTTTCAATGGGTTATGGGTAATTATCATTGTTTAGGGAATTGGTTAAAAATTGTTACTGGTTATGGTAAGAAAAAAGCTAAACAAGAGATTAGATTCAGGGTTCTTATTTAAAAAAAGAAAAAAGGGGGGATATAGATAGGATATATAAGGGTAGATTATTGAATCTACATTTAAAAACCAATTACTAGCTTTAGATATTTTATACTAGATTAAATTTTTGTATATTGTAAACAAATTGTATATTGATATAAAGTTGAGATTAATTTGGTTACTGTACATATATCTCTATGTTTGTTCAAGGTATTATACCTATACAGTTCATCTAACAATGTAACACAAATTGCTAGTTCATGAAAGTTATTATAATCTACTAATTAGAATATAAAGAAATTGCAAGTTAGTAGTTAGACATTATAATCAAACTTATAGTCATATTAGATATGTTTTCAACATCAGATATATTTTAGATGAACAGGTCTTTTTCAAATACTTCAGTGATCCATAGAATATGGCATTTAAGATATTTTAAAAATATAGGTTCTTATTATTTTTATGACAATGTAACATCTGTTTCTGGCAGGACCAATCTATTTCAGAGAGGATTATGGACTTCAAAGAAACTCTTCCATATGAGTTGACCTTCTTTGTGACAAAAGTTAACCATTGGGCAAGAAAATATTCTTGCCTTGACTGCTGACAGTATGATATTCAAAATGGACAAGCAGGAGACACATTCACAAAAGAGTTGCCGAACCTTGCCAAGACAAGGTAGGAAGGTCTTTGAGAATATCTTGCTTCATAGAGAAGTCTGTCAGACATGCTAGGCCTGTAAGCTGAAGATGGGTGCTTCAACAACACACAGAAAAACCTTTGGTGACTGTCCAGGCTGCCAGCTGTTTAATTTCTTACATTTTTTGGAAGTTGCTTGCTCGCATATGCTATTAACTTAATATTATTTTCTTCTTGTTCTCTGAGGGATTTGGAGATGAGATAGTTACAGTTTTCTAGTGATAGTTTTATAAAAGAAACTCACTTAGAAATTAAAGTTTAAGAGACATCAAAATGTAGTTTTTAGCTAGTAATACAAATTAGATACAAAGTGGATTAGGTACAATCCTTTGGACTCACCAAAATAGGATAAATAATGGAATGTTTTCTTTGAATTTGTCAATTGTTAATGGACAGGACATTACTCATGTAATTATTGTTTGCATATACTGTATAAAATTATTGTACCTATTGTATATGGTTTTTCTTATTTTTTTTATAACTTTCTTTTTTATTTTTGACACAGAGGAGATATGTGGTTATATTATATATTTAATAAAACCAGACAGAAATATCAGAGAAGAGATCCATGCACAGTCAAGCCAGGCAGAGGTAGGGCACATCATTAGTTCCATCACTTGAAAGCAGAGATCTTTCTGGATCTCAGTGAGTTCAAGGGAGAACAGAGCAGTAGTAACTAGTAGGTTTAATCCCAGCACTGGGATCCACAGGATCTCTCTGAGTACAAGGCCAAACAACCAGGTAGTGATGGCACACACCTTTAATTCCAAGATTGGGAAAGACTGGGAGTGGTAACATATGCCTTTAATCCAATAACTCCAGAGACAGAGATCTTTCTGTGTTTCTGTGAATTCAAGGCTAACTACGAAATAGTAGTAGCTCACACCTTTAATGTTAACCTGGATGTGATACAGCTGGGCAAAGAAGGTATTTAAGGCAGGCATAGGAAGACAAATGAGGCATTAGAAGTGATGAGGAGTAAGGCTGAGGAAGCCAGAAGAGAGCTGGGAAGAACAAAGCAGAGATGCCAGAGAGAGCCGGATGAGTCGACAGCAGAAGCAGACAAAGCTGAGATGCTGCTCTAAGAAAAGGTACTGAGTCGCATGGCTGAAGAAGGTAAGAATCATGGGTTGACAACCACTGAACAGCTTGGGATCAGAAACACCCTGGACTGACCCTTCGAACCCCACTCCAACTATAGGAACACCAGACTCACTCTTGAGGGAGGGGGGACAAAACTGGATTTGGCCAGGAGTGGAGACTGATCCAAGCATTATTGGGTCAGTGGGACCATAGGACTGTCTCTTCCCTGCCCAGGGAGGGGATGGGGAGTTGCAGAGAAGAAAAATGGCAAGATGTAGTGTGAGGGGGAGGGGACCTTGGATAAGGATATACAGGGATGGATAGAAAGAAGTTCGGAGGGAAAGCTGAACACAAGCTGGATATATGTGTAGCAATCTTATTTGCATTGCCACCCTTGGTAAGCCATGCTTGTGGTTCTTGTCCTCTTTATAGTTATTGTTAACTTTTCCTCATTTTAAATTCATTTTACTGTTTTTTTGTTAAATACAAAATAAAGAAGAAAAAAAAAAGAATCATGGGTTGAGTTAAGATGAAGGAGTTAGCAAATGATATGCTTGGGCCCTAGGTCAATCAGTGTACAATTAATACAAGCATCTGTGTTTTTCTGTGGGACTGCAGGACTGCAGAACAGCAGGTTAGAACCTCAGGATAGATCCAAAAGTACAGGCCAGAAACCTAATAGAACAAATGGCACCCAAAATATTGGAAGAAATGAGAAAAAGACCAGACATTCTAGAGAATCTCCAAGGAAGAGGAAATTTTTTGTTTAATTTAAAATATTTATTTGAAATTAAAAAGTGGGTAATTCTATGAGCTCTTAATGGGCAGCTAGTGGTGAGGTCATGTGATGAGGGAATCGGAACAAAGTCAAGGTGAAAGGGGGATGCTGAAGGGCTAGTGACATAAAGAAGCATCAGAAAAAGCTAAAGACTGCAGAGCGTGAACATATTGATAAGGACATGTCAACAGCCATGAGCTGAGAAACTCTTGGCAAAAAAACTCAGAACATTAATAACAGTGTTGTCATTTGCATTTATGGTCCTGAGACTGCAGAAAACAGAACTCCAGATTGAATTTACCATCTCAATACAATTCCCTTTTCAGCCCTGTCAAATCCTCAACCCCACTGTGCCTAGGTGAGCGTGCACAATCTCCACTCCTCTGCAGAGACCACTGCCCACTCTGTTCCCAGGGAGAAAATCTCGAACTGGGGCTAGTCTAGACTCCTTTCTTCCATTTTCATGTCTCCTCCACCTATCCTGATGTAACAGATTCAGGAACTAGGGGCAGAGCTGAGGTGCTTCAGTATAAGATAATCAGAAGCACTTATGTTTTCTTTGAGGTGAAGGCCTAGAATTGCTTGCCATGGACACAGTTTGACCAAACTGAAATAGGAAAAAAAAAAAACAAAAAAACAAAAAAAAAACAAAAAACAAAAACAAAACAAAACAAAAAAAACAACTAAAACCAGAGGTAGATGAACTGAAAATTGAGAACCGGAAGAGTAAATCTGTCTTCTAAGACAGTGGGGTAAGTCACAGGCATTGTCATTTGTGAAAATCCGAAAGGGATATAGACAAATAACTTTGGTAAGAAACAAACAAAAAACTAGCTTTGAAAAGTCTGCATCTGTCCAATAAAGCCTCTCTGCTTGTGGCCAATCACTTTCATGTCAAGGTTAGCATTTCTTTCGTGCTAGTAACCTGTTCTGAGCACTAACACGTTTAGTTCAGTAAGCTGGATAGACTAAAATGCAGTCTCTGTTGTTTTGGTTCAGAGTACAGATTCCCAGCCTTGCAGATTCTCAGTGGCCCAAGCTCAGCAAGGAGCCTTAGTAGTTTCCCTCTCAAGTCTTTGATACACATTATCTTTTAAAACTTTTTCAAAGCCCCTCTTAGCAGTAATCAAGTTCATTCTGACTTGATAGAAACCAGTGATACACTGGGTTGCAGTCAGCAAATGAAAAGATATTTTATTAAAACCATTGTTAACCTATTCAGACAACTGGACTTTAACTTAGTATGTGGACTTTCTTAGTGCAGGGATGGACCAATGAAATTAAGCCATGTGACTCTCAGCCTATATGCTCTGCCATCTGGGTAGTCACAATGATGATGTGTCTTGTTAAGCTTTATTAAGTTTGCACCAACACAGCATTCCAACCTCTAAACACAAGAACAGCAACAAACAGGTGGAGATCAGCAAACACCGCAGGGGGATTTTAAATTACTAATCAGATGGCAGAAATGTTTACAAAGAGCAGACAAGGAAATGCAGTACCAACTGTTGTAGCCACCAGCATGAGAAGGTGAGAATAGATGGCAGCCTGCCAAGGAAACCTCAGGCCCTGTGAATTCACCACACTACCACAAATAGAAGTGCTGGTGTGGGCATATCCACACCCATAAAAAAATAATGGCAATTTATAAAAAGGGATCTACGCAAAACTTGAAGGTTTGGCTGGGGAACTTCCACATCTTTGCTTGATGTTCATAAGGAAACCTTGTAAGACTGTTCACTAAGGGATGCTGAGTTGGAGGTGGGTTGGAGATGGCTCAATGGTTAAGAGCACTCACTGCCACTGAGAGGACTGGAGTTGGGTCCTCAGATGCCACATGGTGGGTGACTTCCAACTAAATGTCTTTAACTCCAGTTCCAGAAGATCTGTGCCCTCTTCTGGCCCCTGTGGGATCTAGGAATAACTGCAGTTCAACATACAACCAGGTAAAAACACTCATACACATTCAATAAAAATGAATAAATTATTAGAAACCAAACATAATGAGTTGGAGATGGGGTTTTTAAATCAGAAAGGTAAATGGTAGCCAGGCTTCCTCCATTAATGATCAAGTGGCCTTGCCAAATTTCCTTAACTCAAACTACTACTTTGTTTCATTAAAAATGGGGAAGAAAGACAGTCTGATGTCTACAGTTGTGAATGGACTTGAACTAGGACCTCAGGCAGGGCCGCCTAAGACAGAATAGATGTTTGCAACTTTCCATTAGCGTATTCCCAGCCATTCTTACAGAGGTGACATGGAATTTCAGCACAATTAAAATTTTCAGTTTTCTCTTACCTGAGATGGTGAACACTTTTTTGATTGTCTTTTGATCATTCACATTTTTTCTTTTGAGAATTGTTCTGTTCATTCAGCATATCTATTGACTGAACTATTTTTTTGACGTTTAATTTTTCTTTTTTTAGTTATGTACACAATCTGGCTAATACCCTATCAAATCCATACTTGGCCAAGGTTTTTTCTCACTCTATAGGCTGACAACTTTCCTCACAGTGCAACAGCTACTGTATTCATTTACCTTTCACAGTTTTAATTTTTATTCCAGCTTAGAATAATAATTTCTTATTGTCTTGAACATTTGTTGCTTTTCAGGATAATTCAGATATGTCCTCTTCTTTTAGCTATAGAACTGGAAAGGTGAGGGATTGGTCCAATTATCTAAGCTATTGTCATTGGGAAAAAGTAAAATATTTTATTTTTTGAACATGTGAGGTACTTATCCATGTCATAAAAGGAGGTAGAGATCTTAAGTGGGAGAGCGTCTACTCGAGGTAAAACAATCTCCTATAATAGGAAGAGCTGAGGAAAATGCTGATGTTTGTATGTGACTTAAACCATGAGTGTCAAATGAGATCACATAAAGTATGAATATATATTTAAAAGGAGAGTCAGTGCTGTTAACCCCTGAGCCATCTCTTACCTGCCCATGGGGAGGATGGGGAGATGTGGAGAAGAAGGAATGACCTGATGTGGTGGGAGGGGGAAGGGACCTTGATTAAGGATATACAGGGATATAAAATATGACTTCTTTATTCATAATAAATAATAATAAAAAAATACAACATACTTTATGCAAACTCAAAAAAAAAATAAAAGGGGAGTCAAAGTCCAATAATCAGAAGCTTCAGTATATAGAAATGAGAAAGGGGGATAGAAGCCGCCAAATAAAAGTAGGTCAGAGGAGCCTATGATGCTTGATATCATTATGCTATTTAAGTAAAGAGAAACAGGTATCTAAAGAAGCAGGGATAACTAGTCCCATTGAATGCTCTTGAGTAAACCAGCAAGTTAGAAATGGACAAAGAAGCCATGATCTATTTGAGCAATATGGAACTCAATGACAGCACAAGGTCCTGCAACAACCCCAGTGGAGCAGTCTGCAAATGCCTAGAATAAAGAGGCTTTGTCTGTAAATCTACACCATGATACATGAAAGAAAGAAGGAAAGTGGGAAAATAGAGAATTTATGATTAAGGCAGAAGGATTTTTTAAATAAAAAATATGGTTGGATTCTTATTAAACCAATCATATAGAAATAGAAAATTCTTTCTGTAGAAGAAATAAGATATACTGAAAATACAAGATTTGGACAGGAGATGGAGGAAAGAATCAATAGTCTGCAAACTTCAAGATACTTCTAGAGTGATTATGAAACAAGACAATTGTGCTGACGATCCACACAGATCAGTATAACTGATGGTTGAGAATGAATGTTTTGGTTGCTTTCATGGAGATGAGAAAATATTTCTTTACCAAAGTTTCTTTCCCAAGTGTTTTCCCTTTAATTTATTTCTGTCAAGGAATTGTGCATTGAATAAACTTATGGAGATTATAAAAGAATCTCAACAATAGGATTCCAAAGTAAGAAGGGTGCATCAAATAATCACAGTGTAGTCATAGAAAGGCAGTAGCGCTCTCTCTCTCTCTCTCTCTCTCTCTCTCTCTCTCTCTCTATCTCTCTGTGTATGTGTGTGTGTGTGGTGTGTGTGTGTGTTGTTGTTGTTGCTGTTGTTGTTGTTGAAGAACACGAAGTTAGAATCATAGGAAGTGATACAGGCCTAGAGTAAAACTGTAAATAAAGACAACCTTTTTGATGCTCAGAACTTTGCACCTGTGGAACTGTGTGATTGGCTCCATAGAAAGGGCTCAAGAGCCTGGCTGCACTTCATGAAGATACTGCAAAAGTAATTCTCTGACTGAAAGGGGAAATTATATGAGAAAGTTCAATCTGTGTCAGAAGTGAGATTCTTGAATCCTGACTGGCTCATCATTTCATGTTACTTCTTAGCAAGCATCTTTTCCTTTATTTTCAATTGTGGTAATGGAGTAACCCAGCTGCACTTAGAAATGCTGAAAATATTATGTTAACATTAAAAATAAGATCTCAGATTGGGATTTATGGCCCTATTTTGAAAGCTTAGTAGACAAAACCTTTGCTATGACAAAATTGCTCTAACTCAAAGTTGTCATCGACCACATAGCCAGATTCTGGTTCCTCCTTCTCCTTTTTAATACTTTGAACTGGAGTCTATACAAAAGATGTTTCAGTGGGTTTGCTGCTTAATTAATTAGAGACAAGAGAAGAATAAAAATTTTAAAAGAGTATTGTAGATTATACAATTGGATGTTCAGCAGTGACACGGACGCCTTTGACAACTGAAGGGTCAGTACCTGCAAAAGTGAGGACACTGCTTACAAGCATTAGCATCCAACTATCAACAATGTGCATGCCAGGATAATGAACTTAAAACAATAGTAATTAACAGGCTAAGACAAAGGATTAAAATTAGAAATGAATGGCACAGTGCTTTCCACTTGCTTGTAGAACAGCATTAAGCCAACTTAATCCATTTTAATTCATCCTGAAACCTGCCGTGCAAATGAGATGGATTCAAGGGTCAGGTTCAGCTCCTGAGAAAGTGCGATACATTCACCTGTGACAATTCTTTCTGGAGTGATAAAGTAAAGGAAGTCTCTTAAGAACTCTGAGTGACTCCATGGGGTCCCCAGAGATCAGGTGTCAAAGTTGTCTATCAGATGCTTGAAAAGAAAAAGGGGAAGCATTACTCAATGCTATTGTGAGACAGTTGTCATTGACTGATCGGGCCTTTGAAGCACGCTTTCACAGTCAATGAAACCACCTGAATAGATGAAAGCCAGACAGCTTCTGACAAACAAGAGTCTATGGAATATTCATTGTGCATCTGGGAGGGAAAGATTAATGTATTAGAAATTAAAATGGGACCAGAATGTATGATCTTGCTCTAACACTTGGCCAGACCTGTGTCACCCACTGCTAGTGCCTGAAGTCGACAGACAATTCTGCCAAGGTAACTGAGAATCATTAAGCATCCTGCTATTGTGCGTGGTGAATAATAAAACTTTCCTCCTATTCTTTGCCTGGAGCTGACAATGAATAATTCTGGAGCTATTTGCAATGTTAACAGCACCTATCTGGCCATCCATTCCTTTACGATAAGGATGGAAATATGCATTTCAACAGTCTGAACAGACACTGATTCACAGGCATTTCAAAGGACACCTGTCACTCAAGTGGAGGACCTGTCAGTCTCTGATGTGTGATGGTGCCAAGGAAATGGTCAAAAAGATTATCTGTATTTTATTTCTTTCCCCTTTTCCAGATTAAAACACTATTATATTTACCATAGACTGACAAGTGATTTACACTGGAAACTGTAATGTGTTTAGGACCAGGAAAAAAAAAAAACTATTCTTTTAGGCTGTCATATTCTTCCAAGGTTTACTGCTGTCTCTAATATACTATCACAAATATGATCTAGACCACACGTAATGCCATTATGCTGGGTATTAGAAGCATCTAATCTGTTTGCTGACATAAAGGTGACATTGATAGAGTTCTATTTTTGACGTCAGTCCCAGAGTAAATTTCCTTCTAAGAAATTCCATGTAGCTGGGGTCCTAATAGTCTGATGAACGTGTATGGGCAACTGCAAATTGCTCTTCACCAGTATATCATTGGATATAGAGCTGATTTCATAAAAGTATTCATAACCAATGGGTATTAATGTCATATACTGTAATGATTAGATTACAAATACCAAAGGAATGATCAGTATTTTCTTCTCTGGGAAAAATATGATAAAACTATTCTACAGATCTACAAATGCCTTCAGAACTCTAGTCTCCTCAACTAGTTCTCTGACTCCTTTTAGAACCCTAGTTTCCATGTACAAATTATTCTCCTTTCAATTATTAATAATGGTTAATTTAAATGGTCACTCAAAGATTCACCCTGTTTACCCTTGTGGTTGTCTTTAGGGTTCCTCCTTTAACCAGGGTGATATGAGTCCTCCTTTGAAGCTTTCCATAAGTTATAGAGCCCATTCCATGTCATACTGAGCACAAGAAAATGCTTGGAAGATGTCTACTGATACTTGTGCTCAGAAAAAGGCTGTATCTGGCAGGTTAAAGGACTAGTCTGTGGAATTCTTACATTTCTGGCTGAAAATTAGCCATTTTCTTTTTTTGTAATGTATTTCAAGTATGTATCTAGTTTTTATTCTTAGAAAGTTGGACACTGGCAATTTTTGTAAGGTATATCTAAAACCAGGGAACTACTCTATCAAGAAATGGATCTGAATATCTCTTGTATGAATGAGTAAGTAAAAGGCAGACAATATGTAAATAGGTAAATGAATTGGCTTTGCAAAGAAGACAATATTATCTAGTTTAAGATTCTCAAAGTCATAAAACTTGTGTGAAGGTGATATAACTTTATTATAATAACTAATAGGGACAGAATGCATGTACATATTTACTATACTGATGATGATGATGTGTGTGTGTGTATGAGTGTGTGCACGTGCATGTAAGCATGTGCACATGAGTGCAGAATCTGAGGCCAGAATAAGGCATTGGAATCCCTAGATCCAGAGTTACAGGTGGTTGTGAACATTTTTGTGGGTGCTAGGAACTGATCTGGAGTCCTCTGAGAACAGCAAATACTTTCAGCCATGGACACATCTCTCCAGGCCCTAAAATACATTTTCAGCTATTAAAACAAAACACCTCATCTGAAGCACTGTTAAAATGAATGTGGAGATGCAAAGAAAATAGGATTGTTTGAGACATAGAGTGAGGAATAGTTGTAGCTAGATTCAGAGTAACCTGAGTAATCAGAGTAGTTAGGGTTAGGGTTAGGGTTATATTGAAGGTTATATTATATTGAGCATTCAAAAAACTATAATGATTTTCCTTTCTAGTAGTGGGTTTATCATAGCCAAAGTATACAATTTGTTCATAGTAGATAACAAATATCTCATTGTCAATTTTTTAAAAAAAATTAATGTGTAATATTTCCAAAAGCAAATATATAAAGTACCATGGAGATTTCAGTCTACTTTATTGATCACATTAGTCACCACATGAGTCCTCCAGAGATACTCTTCTTAAGTGGTTTCTCTTTAGTCTTCTCTTTGACTTAGAAAACATCTATGTATGTTCATTTAACATTATTACTGTTCTAAGTAAATTTCCTATGTTCCATAATAATATCAATGTAAAATCTGCTCAGTTAAATAAAGCATCACTTGGTATACTTTTAGCATTCCATTTTACCAGTATGAAGGTAGTTCAAAATGGTACAGTTAGTAATCACTAAATGGTGTAATTAGGCTTTAATCTAGACTGTTTGATTCTAAAATCATGCTCTCAGCTGTGATTTTAGGCTTACTGTGAGAAGTATTTTGCCTTAGCATGAATTGTCAACTAGGAGTATATAAACTATGAACATATTTCTTATACATCAAAAATGTTTGTATTTTCTACGATGATTCATTTTATGGGTAGGGGATGGTACATGCATGCCACAACCCTTGTGTGTTCAGATGGTAACTTAAAGGGAGTTGGTTCCCACCTTCCACCATGTGGATTCCAGGAAGTGGTTGGATTCAAGTTGTCAGGTACGGCAGCAAGCACTTTACCTGCTGAGATGTCTCTCTAGCCTGATAAAGTATTTTTACAAGACAATATTTATGCATCAATATTCCGTTAGAAAGCCAGGTGAACCAAATTGGTCAAGTGATGGAAAAACTAACACAAGAGGCTACTGAACTTCAGTGCCTGGAACACTTAGTCTGACCTAGGTCCTTTTGCATAAATATTATGGCTGAGTAGCTTAGTGTTTTTGTAGGATTCCTAACAGTGAGAGCAGGGGCAGTGTCAGACTCTTTTACCTGTTTATGGAATCCTTTTGCTCCTACCAAATTGCCTCATTCAGTCTTGATATGATAATATGTGCCTGGTCTTATTGTAATTTGTTATACCATGTTTGGTTGATGTCCCTGAGAGGTCTGCTTTGCTCTGAAGGAATGCAGAGGGAGGCTGGACTGGGGAAGAGGAGAGATTGGGGAGAGAGACTGGGAAAGAGGAGGGTAAAAACTGAAGTTAGGATGTAATATGTGAGAAAAATAAAAAGAAGAATTTATAAAAAAATTACTGATGTATATTTAAGTATTGCACAAACATTTATTATACCTACACTAAAACAGGTTTAATTTTGGATGATAGAGCAACCAATGCAAAAAGTTCTGGGCTCCATGATCCTACTTTTGGTTGAAAATTAGGAAAAGGAAGAGAGAGAACATTATGTAGAAGAATGTCAGGACTTTGGCTTCTAAGGGGACTAGAGTTTACAGCAACACAATAGTTCTTATCTTATATTCTGAAAGAGTAGCTTTGACTGGCATGTAGAAAATGAATTTTGGGGGTATTCAGTAAGAATGGTTAGAAGGCAACTAACTAGAAGACTGTGACAATCATATATAGGGGCCTGGTGGTGGTTAAGAAGAGCCTGAGAGAAACCAACAAGGATTTATACAAATTGATGATTGATTAATTGGCTGTGTGTGCGTGTGTGTGTGTGTACGTGTGTGTGTGTGTGTGTATGTGTGTGTAGAAAGGAATGAAGAGATAAAGTAAGAGACAGAGGTGAGAGAGGGGGAAGAAGAAGAAGAAGAAGAAGAAGAAGAAGAAGAAGAAGAAGAAGAAGAAGAAGAAGAAGACGACTCAATATTTGAAATAATTCATTGATGACGCCTTGCCTGAGCATATTTTTTTCCAAACCAGATGGCAAAAATAAGTGGGTAAGAAATGCTTGTTTGTAACAGTTGATTAGTAGAACACATTAAGAAAAACAAGTTTAGGAAATTGCTTCATATGGTTTCTTGGAATACAACTGTCCTGGAAAAGAATCATAGCAAGATTGTTTAAAAAAAAAGGGGCCTTTAGCAATCAGAGCTGTCAGAGTAGGCAGAATAACTTACTCTTTTTAAGAGGTACAAGTATTACATATAATTATAATTCCTAGTTAGCCTTAAGAGAAAATCATGTAATTATTTATTATATAGATAAAACTCAGTTTTATTCAAACTGGCATCTCATACTATGATTTAACTGATAGCTTCATTTTATATTTATTTATTAATGTGTGATGTTTATGATGTATGTGTATGTGTGTGTGCATATATATGTGTGTCGTGAGTGTATTTCTGTGTATGTTTAAGTGGATTTGCTTATGGAAAGGTCAAGGTTGGGTGTCTTCCTCAACTGTTCTCCATCTTAACTGAAACTTTAATTGTTTTTAGTAGCAAAGATTTTTAGGTGAAGAATAAGCACATTATTATTATTATTTCACTTTATGTTTTTAAGTTAAATCACTTACATTTTTTTCATTGATTTCTTTTTATGGTTATTTTGACTCACAACAAGTGATACTGTTTGCATTGTTTCTAAATCAGTTAAGTCAGATGACTGAACTGATTAAGAAAACATATTCAGTCAATTCTTCTGTATATTCTAAAGTTGGTCACAAAGGTCTAAGTTGCATGGTTGTTTGGGAAATACTTTTCTTCTAAAGTGTTCCATGTCCTGTGAGGCCTACCAGGGTACCTCCTGAGCCAGCAGGGTCTAGCTGACTTTTCATCTGTAGAACACATAATTTCCTGGGCCAGTCTCACAGTACTTACTGTAGGTACTATGCACAGTGGGTTAGGATTACAGTCTTCCTTTTAAAAAGTGCTTAACACAGAACAGCTGATTTCCTGAAGGGACAGAATGTGCATCATAATGTGAGAATTATGATGAATTCAGCCTTGCAGAGATTCACACTCTGAACTCCATGAAGGTTTCAAGCATTCATTTCCCTCCATTGTAGCATGTCTACTCCCTATCATCTGTTTAGAGCCCTGTTTTGAACACATCCCTCTACTGTGCACACTCAGCTGGACTACAAGACTTCATTTGTTACTGTCCAGTAATTAGAAGCAACATTTTTATTATATTATTTTCTCCCCCAATCTCAGATATGACATTTTATATTGAGATGAAATTGGAAGCTCCCACGTTTTCATGGACAAACACCTTTGCGTAAAGCATAAGCTTATGATATCTGTTCACTTCACGTTATGACTACTACATAACTGTATTTTGGATAAAAGCAATGTCTTGCCTCTGTTTTTCTTGTTTACTACATTTTTGGTTCCTTTCTTACTAACACGCATCACATAAGGGGTGTCATTGTGATACTTTATCTTCGCCTTCTCTATCATCCTTTGTTATACACATTTTTTCTCCTCACCCTGCTTCACCACCCCTAGAAGTTCCCTTCTCTTAGGTAGTCCTCTTATATCCTTGTTCATTATCACCTAGAACTTTCTAAGTAAATCATATGCCCAGAATCAAAGGGCTAATATCAAACCTCTATAGCTTGTTGGTTGCCCTGTTTAGCACATGATAGCACCAACAGCAATCTGTATCACTCACACACTACAGAACACAGGGCCAGAGCGTGGAGTGGGCATCATGAGGGCTGCATTAATACTGGTCAAAGTGTACTAAAGTCGGGTAATGACCTGTGCCAGGAGACTGTACCCAATTAAACACTATTGTCATATTAAGGAATAAAGGCTTCCTATAAGGAAATGTTAACAGAATGATTAAAAACTTCAAAGCCAAACTCAGTTTTGGTTTGTTGATGTCAAAAGGCACATTTTACTACAAATACATTTCAAAACATAGTCAAGGACTTGGAAATTTCAAAAGCCATGGTGAGTTCATGGCTCGTTTGCCTTTTTCTATACACTTTAACTCTGAAATATTAGCCTCTAATCCTGTTTATCTTTGCCATTGATGTCTTCAGCTTTAATGATTTCCCACTCAGCGTACATCATACTCACTGGAGAGTCTGATTGAAGTTCCCTCCACTTCACAGCAACTGGAGAACCACAAATAGCCTGAAAACAAAGGATGCAGCTTAGCCACTCTCAACAGCCTCAGCATCCCCGCAGACAGCCCTTCTCAAGTGAATGAGGGCTTGCCAGATTTTACCCTAATAATTTAGGGGATGGAGATTAAAGCAAAATCATTTTAACAAAAGGACTTGTAGAAATCATGTCTTTCATTACCGTTTATCTCCTGAAATTGTGGGTTGGCTCAATGTCATTTACGGATAGCAAATGTTCATGCTCCTGAACAGAATTTTCTGTAGCTTTTCTTGTTAATTTTCTATTTCAATTTGATATAAGGAAAGTGTATTTTCTCAGTTTCAAAAAAATAAGAGAAGTGTTCACTTTGAGTCTTTTCCTTTGAAGTAAGACAACCTCAAAATGATTTAGTGAGACAAATTTATGAACAAGAAGTCCTGACAGAAAACTTTATATCCAGAGTGAAGGATTAGAGAATGTTCTAATGTAATTAGTATTTACTTAGGAGTTTTTCTTTTAAAATACTGTCAGTGAAGGTATAGATCAAAGTGATGGGTCTACATGTGGAATTTGTTGTCTTAATCAGGAGACTTAATTAGAGAAAAGTCTGTGATGAAAATGTGTTGAAAATATTGATTGCAGTGATGTAAAGGAATACAATAACAAATTTTCTACCTCTACAATGATATTGAAAAACATTGTGAAGTAGAGTCAAGTATCATTTTGTTCACATTTATTTTTCAATTTTGTTGGAGAGCAGGAACATGTCAGGGTATTGTGTGGTAGTCAGAGGAAAAAAAAAATCTCTTCTCCCATGTTGATTTCGGGGATCAAACTCAGTTAATCAGGTTTGACACACTGCACTTTTATCCACTGAGTCACATTGCTGCTCCTAGAAACAAGTAAGTGCAACAATGCATTTATAATCAGAATGAACAAATATGAGTAACTTGTTTCTATGAATACAAAAATTGTGAGCACTGAAGAATAGGTGTTGTGACATGTACACCAAAATACATATGGACAACAAAGAAATATGAAGGCTTGAATGAGTGAGTGTTTTGGTAAATCAATCAGGGAGGAAAAAATAAGTTGAATCCTATGCTGCTTAGTTTCAGTGTCTGTGTCTATTTTTACCTGAGGACTTCTTTCTGGCCATGGAAAATACTTGTTAAACAGGCCAGCATCTGGCTTTACTCAAAATATAATGCATCAAATATTCTTGGATTCATACTAAAACTGAGAATACTTAAAAAATAATATATTAATTCTTTGAGAACTTTTTCTTGTTTTTTAATTATTAATAAAGTCTCATTTTTTAGCCATGTATCCCCTTGTTCAAATGCCCTCCCCATCCCATCCCTACAAGTCACTCTTCTCGCCATCTCCTTATCTCCTCCACGGCAAGAACAGGAGGTTCCAAGGTCCCAAGGTGGCTTAGTAGAGCATCCACTCCAGGCAAATTTACTTTCCTCATCCCCACATCAAGACTGGCTCAAGTGTTCCTCTGGAGGGAATGGGCTCCAAAGTGTCAGTTCAAGGTGCTTCAGATCCCAAGCAGTCCAGTGTTTGTGGTTTGCAGCTTGGACATACTTTGCTTTTTGTTTAAAGCCCACTAATGAGTGAATACATCCCCTGCTTATCTTTCTGGGATTGTGAAACCTCACTGATGAGGATATTCTCCATATACATCCATTTACCTACAAATTATAGAATATCATTGCTTCTTACTGCTGAGTAGTACTCCATTGTGTAGATCACAGCTTGTTAATCCATTCCTCAGTTGAGGGGCAACTAGGTTGTTTCTAGGTTCCTTTTTTCCCTCTTTCTTTTTTTTATTATGAATAAAGTCATATTTCCTATCTGTGTATATCCTTTTTCAAGGTCTATTTTCCTCCCATCCCTCCAGTCACTCCATCTTCTCCACATCTCCCCATCTCCTCCCCAGCATGGGCAGGAGGTCCCAAGGTCCCAATATTGCTCAGTTCAGCAGCCACTCCTGGCAGTTCCAGTTTCCTTATCCCAATATCAAGACTGAGTCAGGTGTTCCTTTAGAGGGAGTGGGATCCATGGTGACACTCCCAGGTGTTTCAGATCCAAAGCTGTTCAGGGGTTGTGATTTGTAGTTTAGACATGCTTTGCTTTTTGCTTTTTGTTTAGAGTCCACTAATGAGTGAGTACATCCCCTGCTTATCTTTCTGGGCTTGAGATACCTCGCTCAGGACGATATTCTCCAAATCCATGCATTGGCCTGCAAATTTTAGGATATAATTTTTTCTTACTGCTGAATAGTACTCCATTGTGTAGATGTACTACAGTTTGTTAATCCATTCTTCAGTTGAGGGGCATCTAGGTTGTTTCCAGGTTCTTGCTATTACAAATAATGCTGCTATGAACATAGTTGAGCTAATACCTTTGGAGTGTGACTGTGCATCTTTCAGGTATACACCCAGAAGTGGTATTGCTGGATCCTTGGGGAGATTGATTCCCAGTTTTCTGAGAAACCGCCATATTGCATTCCAGAGTGGCTTAACAAACTTACACTCCCACCAACAATGAAGGAGTGTTCCCCTTGCTCCACAACCTCTCCAGCATAGGCTGCCATCTGTGACTTTTATCTTAGCCAATCTGACAGGTGTCAGGTGGTATCTCAAAGTTGTTTTGATTTGCATTTCTCTGATGGCTAAAGAAGTTGAGCACCTTTTCAAGTGCCTTTCAGCTGTTTGTAATTCTTCTGCTGAGAATTCCCTTTTTAATTCTGAACCCCATTTTTTCATTGGGTTATTCAAGGTTTTGGGCTCTAGTTTCTTGAGTTCTTTATATATTTTAGAGATCAGTCCTCTATCACTTGTAGGGTTGGTAAAAATCTTTTCCCATTCTGTAGGCTGGCGTTTTGTCCTATTGACAGTGTTCTTGGCTTTACAGAAGCTTCTCAGTTTCATGAGGTCCCATGTATTGATATTTGTTCTTAGTGTCTGTGCCTCTGGTGTTATATTTAGGAAGTAGTGGCCTGTGCTAATTCACTGGAGGGTATTTCCCATTTTCTTTTCTATCAAGTTCAAAGTGGCTGGGTTTATGTTGAGGGGTCTTTGATCCACTTGGATTTGAGTTTTATGCAGGGTGACAGGCTTGGATGTATTTTTATTTTTCTACACACTTCCATCCAGCTATGCCAACACCATTTGTTAAAGATACTATCTTTTTTCCATTGAATATTTTGGGCCTCTTTGTTGAAGATCATGTGTTCATAGGTTTTTGGGTTAATGCCCAGATCCTCAATTCAATTTGAGAATTTTATATAATGCACTTTGAACCTATTATTCCTTCTCCCAACTCTGCCCAGATCTAATTATATCATCCTTACTTCTAACCACCCACCCAATTTGTATTTTTCTTTCTTTTTACATCCAGCCCAATTTGTAACTACTATTCTATTTCTAGTAGTAGTAGGTTTGTGTTGCCTAAGTACTCTGGGGAGTGGGACTTGCACTGGAGTATGATTGACTTACCAGGGGTCACATCATTAAAGAAAACCAACTCCTTTTCCTGGAAGTTATCAAATGCCAATATCTTCTCATCTAATGGTGGGATTTTATGACTGTCCTCTGACTCCTTGCTGAGATTTTGTTGAACTTCAGCTTGTACATATCTTTGTGTGCTGCCATAACAACCGAGAGTTCCTAGGTACAACTGCCATATTATGCCAGCCAACACATTTCTCTTGAAGTTATCTACATCTTTTGGCTCATAGATTCTTTCTATCCCCTCTACTCTCAAAGCTTCCTAGGTCTTGGAAGGAGGTGTGTGATAATGTATGTCCTATTTACAATTCAGCATACCACAGTTTCTAACTCTCTATTGACCAGCTTCAGGTCTCTTTGTTAATTGCCATCTCCTGCAAGAAGCTTCTATGATGAGGGATGAGATATGGATTTATTTATGAATATATTGATATAGCATTAGAAGTCATTTTAATACTATGTTCATGTAGCAGAATAATAGTTTTAGGTTCTCCAAGTAGGTCCTAGGACCAATACAGCCACAAGATTTTGACCCCATTAACACTGTGAGGTATGAGTTCCATCACATGGAGGTGATTTACATTCAGTTAGAAAGCAGTTAATGTTTTCATAACATTCATGACACATAACTAGTGGGCATATGAAGTCAGTTGTTATTATTTACCACTGAGTGAGATAATGATTACTTTTCTCCTGCACTAACTTGCGTAGGACCCTCCAACACTGAAAGCTGCTAGCCAATATGAATGAGTCTTCAAGGTCAAAACTATATTGATCTCTCTATATTCTATGATAAAAAATGTTATCAGCTTTTAAGATGTTTTCAGCATTAGAGAATGACCACCAAATTTTGGAGAGTAAGACTAAAAACAATGGCAACAGCTTGTAATGTTTAGGGGTTTATGGACCACATTGACTAACAACTCAAAAATAACCCATTTTAGTTCTGCAATTTTTATTAGCTAGCATGTGGTATCTAGCATGTTCTCTTATAGAATAATGCCATTAAAAGTACATGTGTTTGTGCAAATGTGCATGCATCTCTTTCTCTCTTTCTCTCTCTCTCTCTCTCTCTCTCTCTCTCTCTCTCTCTCTCTCTCTCTCTCTGTGTGTGTGTGTGTGTGTGTGTTTAGTAAGCTTTTTCAGTACTAGGTTTCCACATGACTTTTTTCAAAAGATCTTTTGTATTATGTCTCCCTCTACTTGTTCTATCATGTCTTCCCATCTCCCACTCCATTTAATTCTTCCAGTTCCATGTATTACCCTTTCCTCTGTTATATATCTGTATCCTATTTCCCTGTCTTGAAAAGTCCTTAACTAGTATTCCAAGTGAAATACACATATGTAAAGATGCAAAGCTAACATCTGTATGTGGGAGAAAAAACATACTATATTTATCTTTCTGGATCTGAGTTACGGCAGAATGATTTTTTTCTTTTTCTATTTATTTTGAATAAAGTCTCATTTTTTATCTGTGTTCAAACTCCCATTCCCTCCTACTCCTCCCAGTCACTCTCTCTTCTCCCCATCTCCTTATCTCCTCCCCAGCAAGGGCATGAGGTCCCAAAGTCCCAAGGTGGCTTAGTTCAGCATCCACTTCAGGCAAGTCTGATTTCTTTGTCTTAATATTGCCTGAAGGTTTCTTAATTTCATTTTTACCAGTTAAATAACATTCCATTCTGTAAATGTGCCACATTTGTATTATTAATTAACCATTTGATGGAATGTAACTTGTTTCCATTTCCTATCTATAGAAGCAGCAATGAACAAGGAAGAGCAAATATCTCTGTAGTAAGGTAGAGACTTTGGGGTCTATATTAAAAAATGGTATAGCTGGACGATATGGTAGATTTCCACCTACTTAAGGAATCTCCACACTGATTTCCGTAGTAGTAACACCAATTTGTGCCTTCACCAGCAGTGAATTTGTACATGAACTAACAGATTTTATCAGAAAACAGGATTCATCTTTTTACTTTCTCCAAGAAACAGACTTCATCATTAATAAAGGACACCACCTAAAGATTAAAAAAATGCAAAGGCTATTTCAAGCACGTGTAACAAATAAACAAGCAAAGTTATTTTAATATCTAGGAAAACAAAGACAGACCAAGCCAAAACTAGCCAGAAGAAATTTTCTTCTTCTGGGAAATTTTCTTTCTTCTCTCTACTGGGAAGAGAATTTTCTTCTTATTAAAAAAATCCACAAAGAGAATATTTTAATCCTAAACATTTATATACCAAGCATAGGACACTCAATTTCATAAAACAAGTACTATTAGATCTAAATCACAGGTTTTCAGAGGGACCCAAACACAGTGATAGTATGTAATTTTCAAACTCTATTCTCACCACTAGATAAGTCATCCAAAGAAAAACTAACACAAAATTTTAGTGCTAACTGAAATCTGAAAGCAAATTGCTCTAACAGACATAAATATTATACTCAAACACTAAAAATTACACTATTTCTCAGCAGACTATGGAATGTTCTTTGAAACTGATCACACATTAAGACCCAAAGCAAATTTTAACAATATTAAGAAAAAATGAAATTATGCTTTACATTCTATCTGACTACAAAGAATAGATCTGAATATTACCAAAAGAAATGACAGACACAAACACATGGGAAACTAAACAACTCTCCTGAATGAAAACTGATCAGGTTAGAAATAAAGAACAAATTTAAAAAACATCTTGAGATGAATAAAAATGGAAACACAATATACCCAGATCTATGAAGCACAATGAGAAAAAAGTCCTATGATGAAAGTTCACAAGCCCAAGTTCCTACATCAAAAAACTAGACAGATCTCATATGAATAATTTATTACTGTGCCTGAATATAATTTTTACCCAACTAAAAAGTGTACTGAATACACTTTCAGGTAAAAAGCGTAGAAGCTAGATATATTAGAAAACAGTAGAATGGAATAAATAATCAATTTGGTGCTGAAATTAATGGTCCTACCTCACCTCTCTATTCAGCCAAGTTCATTGTCTGCCTCCCTCTCTCCATCCAGTCCAGCTTGTGTTGACCAAATACTTTTGGTTGTGGGGCCTTCCCTGGAGTGTGTTCACACAGCGGGGTGTCATACCATTAAATTCTTTTTTTCACTTTCACAGAGGCAAATGCCAGCAGCTCCTCATCTAGGAGTGGAATGTCCTGGCCACCTCAACTCCTCCATCTGGGGTTTTGTGTGGCTTGAGACTGCACAGGTCTTGTGCATGCTGTTACAAGATGTCATATAATTGGACTACAGAACATGGAAAATTCAAACTGTTTCTGACTTGACTGTCATCCCTACTGGCTAGATCTCATAATACTGGAATGTTATATACCTGATAATGGATGAGAAAAGTTACCATCAGTCTCAGCCAGATATGAACTATGCTACAGGAACTATATGCCTGGCAAGAGACATCCATAGTTGCACAAATGGTGTTGGAGTAGCCAATCACACTTTGCTTTGATTTAAGGTTCACTCCACTATGTGAAACCCATACCTTACATGACGTGTTGAATCTACAGTACAGAGCATAGCAAAGTCATAGGCAAGTCACCTCTATGAATCTGTAACATGACTTTGTCTTTAAGCTTTCGAAATGGAGGCTGGGGGTGGGGGTTAGTGATAAAAAAAGATGACTGTAAATGACTGAGAATTAATTTGTGAAAGGATTTGGTCTGAGCATAACTTTGGAAGGAGAAAAGTTTTCTCTGACAAGTTTCCACTTAAAAGTAAGAAAAATCAAAACAAGAGTTGTATAATGAATAACTCAAAAAAGGTCAATGCCAAAATCACTAAAATGGAAACACAAAAATACATACATTGTTTTATTTTTTTAAAATGTTATTTGTATTTAAGAGCTTGTTTCTTGGTAAATAGCTAATAAAACAGACAAATCTGAAATTCAAATAGAACAAAAACATGAACATCTTCATAAGTAAAAACAATTAAATGGTAAGATCCTCACTCAAATATTTTGGAAACTGAGACATGACAACAAGACTTATGAGCAAATCACAAGAGAATGAAGTTAGCTTCCTTAATGAATGAAGTTGGTCCTGATCCAAGGGAGTAAGTAATCAGGAGACAACTGGGAGAACTGGAAGTATTCTGGAGAGCACAGTCTTTACAAAGAATTTCTTACTGAGTTAAGTGTGATAATAGCATGATAGTAAGGTTTTGAAAATTAGCTTAATGGGCATATTTCTATGTTTATATGTGACATTAAATAATGCTGAGGATCTATAAAATATTTTGACAGTAAAAGAAAGGGCAAATGAAATGTCATTGAAAATGTTAATAAATCTAGATGATAGGTAAATATATCTGCATGACATGAAGCTGTGGACATTGCTGGTACCACTGATAATCCTATACCAGAAATCATAGAACTGTTCTCTTTAATAGCTATGCATTGTCCCTCAATCTTCTTTATTTACATAAAATAATGTATCTCTTAGTGTTGTCTTCAATATTTAAGAATTTGTTTTAAAATGACTTAGTCATTTTAGACATCTATGATTTCTAGACTTATACTTTTTGAATATTTTACTTTAGAATTGTTATTAGTGCTTATCAATTATTCAAATAAATGAGTCTTGTAAGGATGTGTTTAGGCACGTAGGTGGTAAGGTTTGAAGATAGTTATTCTCTTTGTTGTTTTGTTACATAAATCCTAATTGGTATTCCTAAAAAAAAAAAAAAAAAAAATCGAGAGCCAGATATTGAGGAAAAGCTGAAAGATTGGAGAAACAGAGGGACAGTCACAAGAGAAACTTCTCATACTATTGAATCCTCAGGCCGAACAGAGTAGATCCTGTCTTTGTGAATCTTCAGGCTCAATAGGGGAAGCAAAGGAACCAAATAATGTCTCTTCTCACATTATTTTCCTTTCTCTGCCCAGCCATATTACTTCCTGTTTCAACCTTTCTGGTGCTGGGAAAGGTGTGTGCTACCTCTGCCTGGCTCTGTTTCTCTTTTGGACTGGATAAAACTCCTGTAGTCTAGGCTGGCATTGAATACTAAAATTAAAGGTGTATATCACTACTGCCTGGCCTCTATGGCTAACGCTGTGGCTAGCTCTATCCTCTGATCTTCAGGCAAACTTCATTTGATACACAATATATTACCACATCCTTTCAGTTTCATGTTCTCTTTATAAGAGAACGTGCACAAAATGTTTCCCCTAGTTTTGCCCATTTTACTTTATAATGATCACCAGCTCCATCCACTTTCCTATAAATGGCATACTTTTGGTGTTCTTTAGGGCTTCATTATGTTTCTTTCCCAGTTTCTACAGTCTCTCTAGCTATTGATAAACATTGGGATGTTACTATAATCAAATTAAATGAAAAGGAGTTGGCTATCTTTAGCACTGCCTCTGCTTTTTCATATAGTGGCACACACCCATCTGTGCCAAAGGGAGGTATAGCTAGTCAGATGGTAGTTCTTGATTTTAACTTTTTTTTTTTGGACTTGTTAACCTGATTTCCATAACAGGCTAAATTATCTTCCCATCTCAGGGAAGATATCCTTCCCCCAATTTTCATCAGTAATTGTTGCTTTATTTTTTTGAAGACTGACTTCATGTCCTCAGGAAGCCTTACTGTGAATGCATCAATTCTATTAATATTGTCAAACAGTCAACTCTAAAATCATCCACAGTCTGCCACAACGAAGTACCACAAAGTGACTTAATTCAAAATTCATCATTTCAAACCTCTGGATAGTAAAAGTCAAAATTGACAGTGCTGAGATAGCTAGTGGCAATCTTTAACTCTGCTATTTTCTGGTGTGGGTCAGCTTAAGGAAAGAAGGGTTCGCCTTGGTTCACTGGGTCATGGAAAATTAGTCCATCATGACAGAGGAGACGTAATGGCATAAGAGTGTCGTGGCAACTGCTTCAATACAGGTGTAGCTGGAAGTGGTGATTCTGAATCAGAAGTGGACATATACTTCAAAGTCTGTCCCTGGAAATCTACTTCTGCTGGCTAGGCTACATGTCCCAAAGATCCCATAACTTCCCTAGACAACCTATCAGATAGGGATCAAGCTACTGAACAAATTAGCCTAGAGGGACATTTGGCATTCAAAGCATAACTTACCAACAAATAAAATGCTTCCTTTAAAAAAGTGATGTGGAGGAGAGAGAGTGACTGGAATGGGCAGGAGGGAGATGGGAGCTTGAACAAGATTATACACGGATAAAAAATATGACTTTATTATAATAAAAAATAAAAAAAATCATGGCCAAGAATTCTGTATGGTCTATGAATGAACAGTTTTGAGGTCTTTCAGCTTTAGGATGTCATCATTCTCTAGATGGACTATTTGGCAAATGTCCGTTCTTCAGGAGAGCAGTGGTATGCTCCCTTCAGCAGCACACACACTACACAAGACAGCAGTAGCTCACAAGTTCCAAAATTTCAGTCCTAGTTTTGTCCCTGGTCTTTCACATTATACAGTTTTCTCAAATAGCAGCTAAATGT
Organism: Sigmodon hispidus; assembly: GCA_004025045.1. Classification (NCBI taxonomy): domain Eukaryota; kingdom Metazoa; phylum Chordata; class Mammalia; order Rodentia; family Cricetidae; genus Sigmodon; species Sigmodon hispidus. Next base: position 200,718 of record PVIH01002150.1, read on the forward strand.
CAACATCTTATTTAAAATGATAATTTAGAATCTTGATAATTAAATCGATAAGTCAAAAATTATTGGAACAAAACAAAATAGTTTTCTGGCAAGCGTATTAAAATTTTGATTCATGGCCCCATATATTGTCAACTGTCATCCCCCCCACTTGACATGAAAGCTCATTCTGCCACTGTAGGATATAGCCTTATAATAATAAGTAGGCTAAGTCTTGAAGATACTTAGGTCTTCCTATTGCTCTGTGCATTTTTTCTGTGCTCTGTCATGTGATATTAGGAGACATATGGTAAAATCCCTATGTGATTGCTGTATTTGTCCATTTCCCTCACTAGTTCTGCCAATTTGCTCTGCATGCTTTGAAACTTAGCAGCTGAATAAAACTTTAGAATTACTTGACCTCTCTGGATGGTTGCCATAGTTTTATGAAATCCAGGACCCAGTGATAGATGATGATGAATCTTCCAACAATGAGCCACACCCCAGCGCTGGATGACTGCTTTTTATCACTTTAAAAACTGACTTAGTTTGTGCAATGCCTTCTGTCTTTACATCTGCTTTTTATTTTTGTCCCCTGTGTCCTCAAATGTAGGTAGATATAAAATTATGTTTTCTTGTTTTAACTTGTCCTGAAGGTTTTTCTCTTTACTATTGCA